>VZTH01007943.1:241461-274806 GCA_013397815.1 Aleadryas rufinucha | reverse complement strand
TGCGTTGGAAGCTGGCAGCCCTCTTCAGTCAAGTATTGTAGTGTGTACCAGATTGTCTCAAGTCTGTTAGAGGCACAAGTGCTGTCTCTCTGGTTTTGAGTTAGCGGAAGGGAAAAAAAAAAACTTGAAGTATGTGGTCTTGTCCAGAAGAAAAAGAATAGTGAATCTTTTTTAAATTTCTGCAATCCCCAGTTAGGCATGATCAAAGTACTCCTGAGGTAGTTTAGCTCTCTGCCTCTCACTAAAACATAATACAAACCATTCACTTCAAGCTGTCTGTGAGAAGCCCCCCATTACTCCAGTGAGTGCAGAGTATTGGCAGCAGGGCAAGCAGACCAGGAAGCCAATTAATCTTTCGTGAAATCTGACTTGCTGTTGTTATAGAAGCGATGTTAAATTCTAGTAGCTGGTTAAAACTTGTGGTAGTGGTCCCCAAAGTCCTCAGCCCTCTTGGGTAACACCAGATGCTGTGATGGTCCTGGTCAATGTACCCAACTGTGATAAAAGGGACTGAAGCAAAAATGGTTGTTGGACCTTGCCCAGGTGTGAGTAGGTCCTCAGTGGATGGGAGTGGGTGCTCCCCACAGTCCTCAGAGAGGAGCTGGAGAAACAACAGCCCCACGCCCTCGCCTGCAGCCTCCTACTTCAAGGTGGGCATTGCCACACCAAACAATGAGCATCCTAAAGTCAGATGATTCAGGTGCTCCTGCCAGCAGATAAATATCTTAATTAATTCTGAATCCACTGAATGTAAATGGAACCTATGTGACAGGTTTAGTGGGATGCCTTATTTTCAGGCAGCAAAGACGTGACCTTCTTCAATATATTCACATCCCACTCCGGATTCTGCTTGGGTCACATTCCCCAAAGAAAAAACAGTCTTATCCTCTGCCATCAATACTGCTGGGCATCTTTTTTGTCCTGAGTATGGCATGAATGAAAAAGCAGAGTAGGTTACTCTGACCAGATGGAGTCCAACACAAGCAGTGTCAGGTTAAATTTGCAAACTGTTAAGAGCAGTCCTGCAGAGAAGGACTTGGAGGTACTGGTGGGTAAAAAATTAAAAATGATCTGGCAATGTGTACTCCCAACCCAGAAAGCCAATTGTGTTCTGGGCTGCATCCAAAGCAGCATGGCCAGCAAGTTGAGATAGGACCCTACCTGAAGTGCTGCATCTAGTGCTGGGGCTCTGAGCCCATAAAAAAAAGCATGAGTCCTGAAGTTGATCAGAGGGATGGAACACAACTCCTGTGAAGACAGGCTGAAAGAGTTGGAATTGTTCGGTCTGGAGAACAGAAGGCTCAGGGGAGATATTACTGCAGCCTTTCAATGTATAAAGGGGGCTTAGAAGAAAGAGAGAAACTTTTACCAGGGCATGTAGTGACAGTTCAAAGGAGAATGGTTTTAAACTGAAAAGAGGGTAAGTTTATATTGGACATGTGGAAGATATTTCTGCAGTGAGCATGGTGAGGTGCTAGAATATGCTGCTGACAGAATTTGTGGATATTCCATCACTGGTAGGGTTCAAGGCCAGGTTGCATGGAGCCTTGAGCAACCTGATCTAATGACAGATGCCCCTGCTAATGGCAGGGGGATTGGACTAGATGATCTTTGGAAGTACCCTCCAATGCAAACCATTCTAAAACAAGTTAGCATAATAACCAGCATCTACTCTGACCTAGTCATTGTAAAGTTTCCGTGGGTATTATATGCAGGAGAGTGTAAGGGAGCATAAATGAGTTCCTCAGTGGCTGATGGGGACGTGGATCTTTCTAAGTTACATAGCAAACTAATTATGGTGGTCAAGGACTGCAGATCGTAGGACATAGTTTATAATCAAGAGTTTGATAGCACATAAGAAGTTATGAGTAAGCTATAATAAATTATACAGTCTTTGGAGGTCAGGACAAGTACTGCATATTTGATATGGCAGAGTAGAGTGGGTCAGTAAGTGATGTGTAGATGATGTGATGCGGTCAAATGTTGCTTCCTCAAGGGGGCTGCCCTGAGGCGATCCGGGGTTGCGACCTTCCTGGAGAAAGCGTCCCGCAAGGGAAGAGCCTTTCCAAGAGGCCTTTGCAACTTCTCCAGAGCAGGGGAGCAATCCCTCCGGAGCAGGGGATGGTCTCTTAAAATGTAGCTGCTTGGCTACGAGTGATTTCAGCTCAGAGTGATTTCAGCCTTGTGATATCAGCTCATAAGAGACCATCCAGGCAGGCCTGGGGACAGGAGAGACGAGGGAGTCTGGCATGGTGTATTCCACAGGCAAGCTTTTATTCAGCCAACCATGTGAAAGGGACCAGCCGCCAGGCTCTCCTGCCCACGCCAGGGTCCCTTCTGGGAATTTTTGGGGAAAGCAAGGGTGGGGGGCATACCAATTAGCCAACAGGGTAGCGACAATTACCATAAAAAGGAGCAATGCATGTCGGGCCCACTTTTTGGTCACTGTAAGCCTGAGGAAGGTCCTTATCTCTCGGGAGCTTTTGCCCTTCAGGCATCTCTTCTCCAAGGGAGTGCAGGGGGCTCCAGCGCCAGAGGCTGGCAGCCCTCCTCAGTCGAAGGCATAGGCCTGGGAAAATGATGTCTGGAGGAGTTTGCAGTATAGAAATGAACAGTGCACAAGTCCACTTGACAAAGGTAGAGATGACAGCTTAGACTGCATTTCAGCTCTACAGCTTGCTGTGAGACAGCAGATACAGCTTATGCATGGCAAGCATAATAAACACAGGACCTGGAGTGAAAAGGTGCTGTCTACGCCACAGGCCAGAAACATGATGATAGAACCCCAATAAATGAGATGTAAGGGATTACCTGTTTGTTTTTCTCCTTATCAGTGCATCTTTTGTCATAGATACCTACTTTATTGGATGCAGCAAAGCTCATCATGTCAGCTATTAATTGAAATGAATTATCCCATGTTTGGAGTGTACAGCAAGGCTTTGATGTCTCACTGCCTAGCAGTGATAGTTTCTTAATGGCTGCTGTTGTATTATGTGAAAAAGTACGCAGGGAAGTATGTGAACATTGCAGTGTCAGATTTGGTGATTTACTCCATTTTCTTCTTGTTTAGTATTGCAGAATATCAATGTTTTTAGTCCTCAGAAATGTGACACTTGTACGAGATTTGTGACTGTCACATCAGTAAGGAGTTTGGCACTCTGTCAGTTTGGATTGCTGTTGACTCTGCAACTTATTCTTGAATGAGGGAAAGCAGGCAAGCAAGGAATTTCAGACTCTGGCCCCTGAAAACCATGAACATGGCCTTTTAAAATAAATGTTTGTCATATATTTGGTTTTAAAGCACTTCAAAAGGACTTACATGACTAATAAAACTTGAAGTTGTTTTTATTAGAGTTTTACCTTTGGAACAAAGCAAGTCTTCCATAAAGGTCATATTTGTTCCTGAAATCAAAAAAAACCAAATCCCCTTCTTTGGGCTATTTCTTACCTTGGAAAAACTTTTTATTGCGTTGTAGCTCTAAATAACTTTTTTAAAGCTGCTTTTTTTTTTTTTCTGACTATAGCATATCAGAGCTCCCTGACCTGAAGTCCAACATGCTGTTCCGTTCCATTATAGAGCCTTGCTTGCTTTGAGTGCATGTGGACATTGGTGTGCAGGACCACGTGCTTCCAGCAAGACAGCTTTGTCAGACTGGCATCCTGACCTGGCTCTGGACCTCAGGACCCAGAGAAAACCAAACAGATCATGAGTGGCAGAGTGCCACCATCCCATGGTTCATTGCAGGAGTGGCTGAACTACACACGGCTCTTCCATCACGCACAGGCAACAAATAGGGTATAGCCCATTATTTAATTTTTGACAACCAAATGCACACAACCTTCTCTCTGCTAGGACATAGTCCTGAGAGGGTAGGGAGTTAATTTTGCATATATTATTCATGCTTGTTAGAAAACAAAGAGAGTACAGTGACACTTGTCTTGCTCCAGGCATTTACGTCCATATGTAACTTCAGAGACATGAGAAGTTGCACCAAGTGTTCTTGAGGGACTTCAGATCCCTTTGGAAAAGGACAGGAACTCCCTTCACCTCAGTCTCTCTCTGAGCATGGGTGAAGCTCTATGAATGGCTGTCTCTCAAGGTCAAAAGTGCTACTTATTGAATATGGACTTATGAAAACTGCTATTTAAAATAAAAATATTTTGCATGCTGTATGCCTGACTAAGTGTGATCTGAATGTCTTCAGAATATTGAGGAGCAGCTGCTGGATCCCATAACAGTTTTATCTGACTCACATTATAAAGCCAAGGTGCTGCTGCAAAGGAAAAATCCTGTGTGGTTCCTGGATTTTTTTAATAGAGTCACAGAAAACGATCTCCACTGTAATTGAACTGTACGTATCTGTCTTGTAAATTGGCAATTTTTGCTTTATTTGTATAAAATGGGGGGTTTGGAGAAAAAAAAATAAAACACAAAAAGACTGCAAACAAAACCTTCTTTCCTTCATAGTAATGGGCCTCTTTATTGCTTGTCTGCTGCTACTACTGCTGTTTTAAGGCATTGTCTAGATTGGGCGAAACTTCACAATGTTGCTAACCAAAACTGTGAGTTAGATTATTTGTTCTAACCCTCTTTTCTTTACCCAGTATTGTTATCGACTTATTTTGTTAAGTTGACCTTCCATTTCCCTAAATGTGGGTTCCCTATGAAGGACACATTAAAAGTACCTATGATAGAAAGACAGACAATACTGTGTTAGCAACTGCTCCTTCTATACACATTGGCCCTTTCCATCAACAGAACAGCCACTGACAAACATGCTCCTTCCATTGCTTGGGATCCCAAGTGGAATAAATTGATACAATTGCTGATCTATTTTTCTGCATTTTTGGTATGTGTGTACTTTCAAAGCAGCAAGTAGGAGAAATGGTTGCGATCCATAATGAATGGTGACAAGTAATGATCCTCATACCTGTCAAACACATAAATACACTGTCACACTGGATGAAACTGAAGTAAAGATGTTGACTGCTTTGCTAGATAATTTCTGGGAAAGGACAGGGTTAGAAATTAATGTAGCTTGGAACTACTTTCTCTGCATTCCTTTTCCATCTATTATTTTTCTGATTTGAAAGATACTTTAAGTACAATATACAGTCCCTGAGATGTGGTTACATCCTTCTCAGAGTCCATCATTGACAGCATTTGGAGAATTAGTCATACCTGAATTTAATGGAGAAAGAATGCCATTACTTTTTTTATATAGTTTTAATTAGTTTTGCTCATTATCTCTGGAGGCATCTAGGAAAAATCAGATTCATGAATATATATTCCATCCTGCTGCTGGAATCAAAGCTGGGAGACACCTCCGTGTTGAGTTGTTAATATTCCCCTGTAAGTAGCCAAATGCCATATCTCTTTCCCATATGCAGATATTGGTTACCACAAATATATGCGTCTGCAAGGCTGTTCCTCTCACGTGTTCTCACTCTGCTTTTCTCTGGCTGCAATTACATTTGCACCATAGCTTTTTTTTCTTCTTCTAAAAACGTTATCATTGAGGCATTACCATCATTTCTAATTGCCCCAGCTTTGGACAGTGGCACGTCTGTCTTGGTGCTGCCAGGGATTGGCACGTGGGAAGCATCTGGCAGCTTCTCACAGAAGCCACCCCTGAAGCCCCTTGCTACCAAAACCTGTCCATGCAAACCCAATGCAACATTTTGTCAGTTAACTCCTGAACTCTGATCTTAACATTTAAGATTAAGAAAAGGCAATTTTTGGCATCATCTTGTTCCCATAGATCTCTCTAATCTCTATTATGAAAGCACTCAGTCTGAAACTGAGAGTGGGGATGGCCTTGGAAAATGCTCACCATGAGCCTTTGAAGGTCAGGTGCTTCCTGTTCATGTCAGGTTATTCTGCCCATTCTGCCCATTCTGCCCATTCTGCCAGTGTTTTACTGCATGACCTTGAAGGGATCAGTGAAGTGCTGCAGCCATAGCATCTTTGGGACCTCTTTGCTGGAGTGGTCTTTGGAATGCTGCCAAATGCTGTGAGGTAGAATTTGTAAGGAGAAAGGCAACGATAACAGAATATCTTAGTATAATTCAGCTCAGAAGTTGGGCAAGCAAGAGAGACATAGTAGGAAACCAATTTTCATTTGTTCTGCTGTTTGCAGAACCATTGTTTCTAACCTAATACATTTTGACTGTGAGCTATAGCCTGTATCCTGCCAAAGTTAAAATGGATGTTTTGATTTTATCATCTGTGAACTCATTGTCTGACAATAATGTATTTGTTGATTCTTGGATACATATGAATACTTACCTTGTCCCCATTTTTCTCTTTCCTTTTTTTTACTGATGTTGTGATTATAACCTGTAGATCACAGATTTAGATAATGATTTGGGTTTGGTGTGATTAGGTTATTGGTTTATTTATTAATTAGATAGCTGGCTGCTGCCTGTTTTCTCACAACTGCACTGAAATCACCTCTTCATGAGCTTTGAGAAAACGGAATCCCAAATTTTACTTCCTTTCCCCATGATGTTTTACTCTGTCTTCAGCTGTGGACTTTCTGAATGAGGGCAGTCCTTTGTGCCCCCAAGACTTCTCTAGGTATTACTGTAGCGTGTGTTAGCACCTTTAGGAACAACTAAGAGACATGGACTACAAGTTTCTTCACACATTATCGAGTTTCTTTTTCACAGTAGTATTCACCAGTTTTTGTATCAGTGATGCATATTAAACACAGAGAAACAGTACTGCTCTGAATTTCAGATGTGACTAGATTGTTCTCTGCAGAAATTCTTTCTCTTTGGGAATTATTTATCTTAGTGCTCCATAAATCTTGTTGATTGTCACAAAAAAATATTTGTAATCCCAATTGTTGACTTTTATTTCTGGAAATTCTGTATTATGCAAAGACTTCACTGAAGCAAACGGTGCAGGAGGGAGTGCATCAGGTTCAGATCTTGGGTCCCTTGGGTCAGCTCTGAGTCTCTTTCTCTAAGGTAATTGCAATATCCAGACATGGAAAATGTCATCGAAAATGTTGCAGAAGAGCCTCAGTGTTATAAGAAAAATGCTCGGTATGATTTGAATCCAGTCGCAAAATGCAAATACATGTAAGAGTACAGTAGGCATAAGATTTTCACATTTTGGTGATGAAGTTAAGTAGACCGAAATAGCATTGCCCATGGTTTCTCTCTAGCAGAAATGAATGAGTATTGCATAAAAAAATTGTATTCTGAAGAGGAGCAAGTCCTTCTTCTTACATGGGAAGAATGCTTACTCAGGATCAGTAATTTGTGATATTATGAATTCTGTCCACTGCTTCTCTTCTCTTTAATTTCTTTGCCTGAATTCTATGTATTTTTTAAAAGAAAACTTTGGAAGTTTTTAGAAGAAATTCAGAGATTAATACATGTTTTTAGCAATCCTTTCTAGTGGTAAACTATTCACAAAAAATGAAAAAATGGTGAAATAAAAGTTATTGATGTAATGCTGGAGTTTGTTCCTTTATGGGTTTATGAAAAGGTCTGTTGAAAACACGGCTTTCTAAATAATAATTGAATCTTTATATTCAAGATCAGATGTCACTTTAAAAGGGAAATGTTAGCATTTTTTCTTCCTGTCTCTCTAACTACTTTTGCACTGCTTTTACCATAAATACAGACCCATTTTTCAGCCTTTTTCCTTCAAAAGAATCAAAGTCAAGAGTCGATTGTATCCATACTGTTGCCACGGCTGAAATGCAATTTCTTTTTCTTCAATATTTTAAGCATGTGCTGCTACCCCTGAATGGACAGAGATTATTGAACAATAGTAAGATAATACAGAGAAATCTTCAGTCTCTCATTGTGTTGAAAATACTGGCTTTATTCTGCCTTTAAAGATTAATAGTTTTGATGGGATATATTCAGTTCCTTTGATGTTTAAATATTAGAAGCTATAGCTCTTTCAGATAGCGTTAAACAGAAGTGATATTTCTGTTCAAATCTTGATGGTTGGCAGAATTCTCTCACTAATATGTGCACCAACTGAAGGGACCTTGTGCACCTTCATCTGATTCTCATACTAAAACACTTGGGTCCAGAGAATATGAGCTTTACAGTGGTTGGATTTTACATGTCCTTTGGTCAAGGTTTTGTGGTTGGGTTTGATTTTTTTTTTCCTTGTTGTTTTGGTCTGTCAAATTCCCAAGGGGGTTTTTGCACTGACTTCAATAGCATTTGAACAGGGCACATAGGAGTCTGAAAAACATGATTACTTTGCCAAGGAGTTGATTTCCTTGATCTGTTTGACCAAGCATTGATTTTGCTCCCCCACGTGCTCTGAATGCACTTCAGAATTAAAGTCTGCTTTTATTAGCAGCTTTTACGGCAGGGAGCAGTGTGATGTCTTCCTGAGCGTCTTTAAAGAACAGCAGCATCACAGCTGCTAGAAGAGCTTTGCAATCTCTGTGTGTTAATTACTGCTAAGAATGCTTGTAATAAAGAGGATATGATCCTACTTACGGGTTTCATTAAAAATGGACTCCAGCCCTGACATCTCATTGGCATGCAGTAGGGAAGCCTGTTGTTTAAGTCAGGAGTGGTTTAGCCCTTCTCCATTTTCCTCAAGGTGCTCACTTCCAGGAGAAAAGCTCTGGTTCCAGTGGTCTGGAGAGTGTATTTCATCTGCCTTTCCTGCACTCCCCAGTCTGGCATAAGAAGGAGGGAGACCTCAAAAAATCCACTTCTAAACCTCACCAGTGGGAGCCAGACACAAAAAAAGAGAGGATCAATGAAAATCCTGTGTGTGTCCAAAGGCATTTTGATTTTTTTTTAAAGCCAATTCAGTTAGTCTAATTAGAAATGTTACTTTGTCTTGCAAACTTTCTTTTCTACCCTCAGGCCACATAGCGTTTTTCTACTGGCAAACACTGGGCATATAATTATTAATGGAAGTGGATATGATTGCTTTTTATATGTTCTTCTGTCACTTGTCATTGTTGCAGTTATCTGTTTTTTGTGCTCCATCTCCAGTTCTTTTCCTGTCCTGCCAGATGTCATCATGGCAGCTTTTGCAGAAGGGATTTGTGTAACCATATGGTGGCTCAGGGAATACCTTGGATCCTGAGGACTACAGGTTGCTGCCATGATGCCTTTTAAGAGCAACAGCCATTTCATGAGGAGACATCTCATCACTGAAGGTGTCATCAGGCAGTTGTGGCGTGCTCCTCTGCCAACCCAGGAGGAAGGCTTCCAGGAAGCTGTGGGCACATCTGTCCTGCATTGTACACTGCACAGCAGAAACCAGCACCACGTTTTTTTCCTGAGTGTTGTGTATCTGTAGTTAAGTTAGGTGTAAAAACCTTCTTTAGACCTTATTACATTCAAAGGGGGGAGCAGATCAAGAAATGTGTTGCATGTCGTCATGACCAATGATATACAAGCAGTCTGCTGGGGATTTTTGTGTGATTGTGAAAGGAGGGGATGGAGAAGGAGGATGGGTCACACAGCAGATGTTGTGATTGATCAACATGTTAACTAGTGTAGCAAAATCCCATCTGTTTATATGGGTTGCATCTTTCCCAGCTATGAAGCAGGGATGAGAAGAAAAGAAGCACAGAAAAATATCCAGAATGAATGAAAAATTGGAGCACAGTCCTGTTACTGATGAAATTAGCACAGTTTCAAGAAGAATGAGATCATGTCTTAGGAGTCTACATGAACATCCACTTGTACTATCCTCCCCTGATTCTGCTTGTCAAGAAAATGGGGCTTTTTCTCTCCAGATCTCTATTTTTTGTTCAAAATGTGGTTAAGCCATTGGGTATCTTCTGCAATAATCAAAGAGAATCTAGAATAAAGGATATCATAACAAAGGAGACTTTCATAATAACTAATTGCAACTTAATTGTGGTTGGATTTTTTCAGTTTCTGTCTGCTTAGTTTCTCTTATTCATATTGGCAACGGAAGTGAGTGGGATAGTAAAACATATTGAGATCCAGACCTGGTCTGATAATTGCATTTCTTCCTGTTAAAATATGACAACACTTAAAAATTATTTGTGCTGTAAGCAGATTCTATGGAGTAACAGCGCCGTGTCTGCCTCACTTCTTTCCGTAACTTCTACAAAACAAGTAGCTGAAGTGGCTTTAATTCTGAATGAAGCAATGTTTATGGTTTCTTTAATCACTGTTTACTTTCAGTAAGAGAGCTTTTTCAAGTAATGGGAGTAAAATATATTCTTCTATCAATCTGTCTAAACATTAAGAATGCTATGTAGAAAACTATTATAATTTAATCATAGATGTACTCATTTAGGAGAAAAAAAATCACCAGAGGCATGCATGCAGAAATGTCTTAGCTGTATATGCAGATTCTCAAAAAAAGGGCTGTGAATGTATAATTCTGCATGCACAGAAATTCAAACTATCAACATTTTGACTTCTGTCACAGTATGTAATGCTCCATGGCATGCCTGATGAAAAGCTTTTGTAATCTGCCAGAAGATAACTATTATCTCTTACAAATACAGAATCAGGGGCAATTTGTGTCCAGTCAGTCTGTGTTTGGGATCTCCTGGAGGTGGGCTGGGGCACAAGGTGGAGAATAAAGACCTGCAGAAGGTGTGGTGCTCACAGGTACCTAAAAAGAGAGGTGGGAGTTTCACAGTGAAGTTAAGAAATACAATTCTGCCAGAATTGTAGTACAAATGTGATGCCCAGGTGGTATTTTTGGATCTAGCCACAATTTGGAGTACAAATAATATGAGTAATGAGAAATGTATTGATTCTCCTTATAAAGCAATCCAGTGTCCAGTGTCCAGTGTCCCTGAATTGCAAATTTTGTCTGAATCCCAAGGAAATTTAGATTGCTTTGGTGATAGCTATTCAATACATGGCCTCCTAGGACTAGTGTCTTTTTCCTATTCTTTTTGTCAACACCTGCCATAACAGAGCCTTGGTCTTAGTCTGCAGGAAGTAACTGTATATTAACAATATTTCTGCTACTAACATGATGCTAATAATTTATAGTGCTAACGTGTCTCATATATTTTCCAGCAGCCAAGAAAACTCCCTTCTCTTATCTGCCACTGTTGAATTTGGAGAGTAATTCTTTCATGTCCTTCCACTAACCTTAGGCATTTATGGTAACGTCAAGTACTTCACCAGTCTTTGTGTCCTGCTCCTTTAGTTTCTGAGAGAAAATACGGTCTTCTGGCTTCCTCATAATCAGCCATGTGTTATATTCTGGTAGAAAGTCGTTCTCTGCAAACTTTTTTCTCTCTAACTGTTGATGCAGTTTATGAGTTCTTGTCTTTTTGGGGGAGAAAGAAGTTAATCCCTACATCCATTCTACTCATTCTCATATAAAAAATAAATCCCTGATTTTTTAAATTTCTCTTTTCATTGTTTATCTTTTTCAAACCTGTAGTTGGCTTGACTTTTTTCCTTTAATACTTCTTTTAACAAAGTGCTGTTGCCAATGGACTTTTTTGAAACCACATCCTCCAAATTTTTTTTTGAGCTGTCTCCTTCTGCCCTTGGATTTCTTCATTAATTGGTACAGTATACAAAGACTGATAAATCTTGACAAAACTGCAACATGTATTTGGAGAACGTGAAGAACTCAGCACATATGTAATTGATTCCTAGGCTTTTAATGACTAGTTAGCATTTCTTTCAGGACTTGCTTCTTAAAAACAGTCTTTTTATAGCCATATGGAAATATTTCAGATGATTAAAGAAAATGAGAAAAGAAAACCAACCCAAAGTTAAGTATCATAGACAGGAATCTGGTATTGACAAGATTTTAGGTGAATTTTGAAATAAGGCCCTGAAAGTATCTATGTATTTATGTCAGTAACAGACATTACACTAGGTTTTAAAAAAACACAAATGTGGTATGGTATCTGAGTGATTTTATAAATGGTAAACTATGTATTTTAATGTCAAATTCTTACTTCAAAATCTGTGTTTTAGCTCTGTGCAGTAGTGGAAATTTTGTTCAAAAGGTGTGACCAGGAAAGGGAAAAACAATGACAGGAACAATGTTGCCTGGGGGAAAGCTCCATTTAGGTCACATGAACATTACTGGTTTGCACTGGTTGATGAGCTGATATTCTCTTGAATCACATGGGAGTCCCCAGTGCATGTGGGTAAGACTTTCGAGGGTGCCTGACTTGCTGATCGAGGCATATTCTAAAAGCACTAAAAGTGTGAAAAGAGTGAATGAAATTCACAAATTTTGCTGAATTCAGCTATTATATTTATGTACAGAAGATAATTTGGAAATGACAAAAAAATTAACAATGTATTAATACTTGTTTAGAAATAAGTGGAAATGTTTTCCTTTGAATCAAACAACTCAGTCCATGTTGATATAATTAGGAATCTTCCCCAGCTCAACCTGAGAATAAAAAAACATGCATAAATTCTTCAACTCTGTTTAACAGCTCAGAGAGGCACACCTTGAATTTTCCCTGTGAGCTGATTTAGTTCAGTTTCTTATGAGTTCAGTGTATCACTGCACTGGGCACTTAGTGCTGCTGCTGCTCCTGCTCAGATTAGTTTTCTCCTTTCCGCTGCTGCTCTGGTAAGATCATCAGCTGGTGTAAATAGCTGTGATCACTGTAGGGATGCTGCTGATTTACACGAGCTGGTGGTCTGGTTCCAGGTTGTCTTGCTGCTCTTTGAAAATAGATTTGGTGAGTGAGCTTCTTCTGTAAATGTTTGAGCTGAGTTTATTAACATCTTAGCATGCCTCAGACAAGCGAGGGGTTTTTCTAGAGTGTTTTCATTTTATTTCTTAGGAGAATGTTATGTTTATTCTTTCTTTATTACTTAAAGGCTGCATTGAAGAAACAAATTGTCCATTGAGATGGGTTTAGTGGGGCATTTGTTTTGTTCTTGACAGAATGGTTCTCTGCATCCATTAAAAAGTAGGAACAAAAAAGAAAAGCATTTTATTTAAAGCTTTATGTATGAAATAACCAAGTAAATGTTTATGTGGCTAGACTTGAATTGGCAGGTGGGGGACTACCAGTCCCTTAATTAAAGTGAATGAATCAGGGAAGGCTCTCAGCCTTTACCTTGCAGCTGTGTAGCAGACAAACCTTCAGTCGGTGGGAACCTGGGGTTCTGCTGGGTTTTCAGGGTTTCCTGTTGCATTTTGGGGAATGCCACCACCTTCTGCCAGTGCATGCAAGGACTCACCCTGCTGCTCCTGGGCAGAGAGGGAGAGAGAGAGGGAGAGAGGAAGAGAGGGAGGATTGCCTTCTCGTTGGCAAATATTTGCTGCACAAATCTTGGTAGTATTTGCATATGTCAGTGTGGGCTTAAAAAAATGCATAGAGACCTGTAATTGGGAAAAAGAGCCTGGATGTGGGCAGCCTGTGCCATTGCATACTCCATCCTGTTCATAGCCCATGATGCCTTTGGGGAGTGCAGTGAGAGTGATGGTTCTGAAATGCTGCCCCATGTTTCATGCAATGAAAGGGCAAGGACTGGTTGGCAGATCTGCTGTGTGAAAAGCAGGTGGCATGAAATGTCTCGCTGTGATTCCACCAGTGCTCCTGCAGCCTCTCTGAGTTGGTGTCTACTCTCCTCCCCTACAGCTGTAGCCAAGTTCAGCATCTCACTGATCGTTGCAGCTGCCCAGTGCAGCTGTGAGCAGAGAGGATATATGGCCAATCACGGAGTGTATGAGTGTCCATAACAGCTCATGAGGTTTACCACGTGAGAGCTTTGTTTTAGTAACAAATCAGAAGTGAAGGTCTGAGAAAGATGTGAGATAGGGAGCACTATGAAAATCCAAAAAATTAACCACTTTAAATAAAGTAAATCAATACAGAGGCCAGCAAATGATAGGACAGTAGTGCTACTTAGAGCACTCACACTGCTCACAACTGATTTTAGTAACACACAGTGAAACTATCATTTACCAGAGTTGTCAGTTACTTAATTATAGTTTATACCAGATGATATTTAAGGTCATCGTTGTGGTGTTTTCTTATTTACAGTCTAAACTATAAAAAGATTCAGAATATTTCACCCTAGGGAATCCAAAAATGATTGCTGCCATTCCTTCCGATGGAGTAATCTAGTGTGTCTGCTGTTAAGTAGGACTTCTGAAGTCTCTAAATCAAGAAAGATTTAAAATTTTATCCTTTGATGGACTATTCTTCCATGGCTTCCATAGAAAAGACTGAGACAAACTAAGCAGGAATAAATGAAGCAGATTGGAAGTGCAAACAACAACAAATAGGTCTCTGGAATTCTTGCCAATAAATAGAAATCAGAAAAATACAATTTTGACACCAAATTTGTCATTTATCCAACTTTCATATATGTTCTGCCAAGATTAATTTTTTTTCTTTCTTGTGTCAGACGCATGAACTAAAACATTTTTCTGACATTGTACATTCCACTGTTGTTATAAGTAGAGATGTTTTTTGTCTTACTGGACTGTAATCCTAGATGCCAAAAAATTTGCAAAGCCAATTGAGTAGAAGTCACTTGTTTGGGTAGTCCAAAGGTAGTGCCAAGGTAGTCTTCTGCATTTCAAGCATTAGTGTGGAAAATAGTTTTCCCAGGAAATGGTGCAGTATGTCCCTGTCTCCCTTCAATAGCTCTGATACAGGGTGTTCACGAAATGAAATTATGTGAAAGTAATGTACTTATTGGACTTTATCACCCTTTTTAGCTCAGTGACATAAGCCTCTTATCTGTCTCCTCTTTGGCCAAACAACTGCTTGGAGCTGTGTTTAATAGTCAACACACAGCTGTGCCCTCTGAGCGGACAGGACCTCAGCACATGGTATTCACCCAGATGTGCAACATCAGCACCAGCACAGAACTGGGGTAAGACAGGAGTAAAATAGTCCCCTTTGTCCAAAACAGATGGAGGTTAGACCTTTTCACCTGCAGGCTGCAGGCCTTGGTGATCTAGCGTTGATGTCTTGGGTTCCACGTGCTCTTAGGGACCTACTCTGATCATGCCTCAGCGAAGCATCTAAGTCCTACCTGCTGTCCAGCCACATGCATACCACCACTGAGTGCATCTCTCCTTTTTTGCTATGCAAAAAGGAAGTGCTATACGTCAGGAAGTGTAAAGCAGAACCTGAGATTGCTCCCTTAAATCCTCTCCCATGATATCTACAGGCATTTCTCCTCACTATCAGGCTTTCAGCAAGGTGGGGGCAAACTGGGTTTGGTTGGTTCACCATGTTTCTCTGGAAGCTTTAATGTGAGGGGGTGCTGATGGTGTCTGCTGGTTAACCTTAAGTCATCTCACGTGTCTCCTGAAAGTTAGAGGAGTGGCATGTGCCCCTTTGTGTTCCTGCTGGTGAAATGTGTAGCCAGTGCTGGCTGAAGTTTTCATTGTAACTGCTCAATTCTTTTTTTAGTCAAACATTTCACTGAATCCACAGTCAAAGGACAACTTTGAAGTTTTGGCTTTGTCTCCAGCGCAATTGCACGGGGGACTCCAGCTTTCCGTTTGAAAGTGAGAGTTCATTGAAGGTCCATGAAAGTGAGGGATTATTTAATTACATCCTGATTTGCCAACAGTATACTCAGCCCTGCTCAGAGCACAAAAGATACATAATGTCTGCTCCCCATGGAGTCTTAGCAAAGTCCTGGTTATCATTGCCTCCGCAAAAGTTTCAGTGTGTTTTCATCTGCTCATGTAGGATATCTTGTGCCTCGAACTTAACAAACCTAAGAGTAGGTTAGGCTCTTCTTTTTTTTAACAACATCCCCCCATACAAACTAGAAGGAATATTTCCAAATCGCTTCCTCTTGGTAACCAGCCAAACAGCTGTTTTTCCAGAAAGGACTTGGGAAGCTGAGGTGTGTAAATCAAACCTTTGGAGCCAGCTCCATTTCCAGTTTTGGCTTACAGTGGTCAAGATGTATCTGTACTGGTATGAGAGATGGTTGTGCCTGTGACAGAGCAGCTCCTGAGCTTGTGGGCTGTGCTGATACATGCTGGTATCATCTTCTCAGCCTCTGGTCCCTATATATTGGCAGTGAATGACCTCTCCTGCATTTTAACCACATGTAGTTTTGTTCCTAGGTGAAGGACTAAGGAAATGTTTAGATGATCCTTTGGTGCAGGATCATAACAATAAAAGAAGGCCACAGCCAAGAATTTTATGTGCCTGGAAACTTCGTTGAATTGCAGTATCTATCCACATGACAGCTCTGCATCGTTCTGATGCCAGACCTCCAGAGAAAATCCTCAGCGCTTACAGGAAAGATCCCCCACACTTCAATTTCTCAGTATTTTCAATATGCCTGACTTAAATTACTTTCCAGACTGGGAATTTTGTTTCGCAACACGGGTTTTATATAAATGATGTAAAGCCACCCCTGTGGCCTTACTCGTGTTCTGCCTTCATGCTGGGAAAAGATCTCAGTGTCTTCTGCCCTCTTTGCACCAGTGCTGTGGCATTCAGCAGAAGAAAACTGAGGCATGGGAGCAAAAAGGGGGCCATGGCATGATCTGCTCTAGTCTAAACTGTCAGAGGCTCATGACAGAGTGCCTTGTAGTAGAAAGTAGAAAAGCTTTTGGGTCTTTAGTTCTTTGGCTAAATCTTGAGTCCTGGTCCTTGTGCCAAGAATTTCTTTTTCATTTTACCTCCATCCATTCCTTGGAAAATGAAGAAGCCATCTTTGAAGCAGCATTCAGAGCCCATCCATCCCTTGAGAGGAGACAGAAGTGGTCTGAATTCTCTAAAGCAAATAGAAGAATCAACACAGGCTCCTGTTTCTTTGGAGGAGATTAAGCTGTGTCCTGATATTGACTGGAATAGAGTTCATTTTTTAGCTATTCAGCTACTGCATAAAAAGGAACAGACTACCAACAATTATATTTTAATACAATGAGATCTGCCTTTTTAAAAAAGATTTAGGTAACTTTAAGGTGTTAGGTATTTAGTGCACCTGCCTTAAAGGAACTGAAATATCCCCACAAGCATTTATCTTTGCACAGTTGGTTGATATATGTACTCTAAGAGACAAAAAACATGCCCATGCCAAATGCAGTCCAAGCAAAGGATGTCTGTTAGAACACTATTGCCAGACTTTCCATTGTAAGAAGCAACCTTTCACTCCCTTTCAGAGATTTTGGATCTTCAGTGCTGACATAGAGGGTAAGGAAACTCACATCACAAGAGAAAATGGCCTTGATTTCTCTTTTGAAACAGATCTCCTTTTACTGCCTAATGTTCCAACACACAACCTCCATTCTGTAATTGTCTCTCTGCTGCAATATGTTCAACATGAGAAGCCTTTTCCCTTTTGACTGGATTTTCTTTTTCCTTCTATTAACATTTTTCTTTCTATAAGGAAATTCCATGTCTTGTTCAGACTTAGAAGTGCTTGAGTGAAACAGTTTCTAAAACAATACCTTAAAAAAAAAAACTCTTTTAAGTCTTGGACTATGACAGACTTAAAAGGCAAAAAGTCCTTGTTTGGTTTAAAAAAAAATGAAAAATAATGAAGGAAAAATGGAAAAGGAATACATTTTCATTGCACCAGGAGAATTAGAAGGAAGCTTCCCATAAAGGTCTACTTTCTTGAAGCCACTGCCTAAACAGGAATTTTCGGAGTGTCTAAGTCCACAATGTGCTATTTCTTTGCAAAACAGTATGAGCCAATGTCCAGTGTTGATATTTGTGCTTAATAGCAATTGTGTCTCTAACTGGCATCATCTTGTCCAAGGCACTGCACAAGTTTTATGTACCAGCCTTCTTACAAAGACGCTGGCACTCACTGCAAACATCTGCTTCAGTTATTATGTTTCCCTTAAGCTCTTTGCAGCACCAGGAGACTCATTTCCCTCTGTATTTTTTTCTCACAGTTTCTCAAGGTTTTATGTGTTTTTATGCTCATGATCATGGGGATATATGCGTTAGTCTTACTGCACATCATTAGAGCTACACATTCTTGATATACACATTTTCCTCTTTCATACTTAATTATGAAATCCCAAGAAAAAATTCAGTTTGCTATTGGTTTAAGAGTCCAACAGAGAGATGCATTGCAACACTACCACCCATCATGAAAGAATTAGCAGTTAACAAAGTGTTTTACATGTTGGCCTAACATATGTTACTTTTCTAAAGACACTTTTGCTTTACTATAAGACATTCATTATGTTCTTTTGTGTGGAAGAAAATCTCTATCAAGAAGTCAAATAAAAGCAAGTAATACAAGTCACTGCTAAAAGCAAACATCACTGAGTTTGGTATCTTTGTAAACATAATTAAGGAATTGTTTTCTCGGTATTCATCTGTGGAAGTCTGAGCAAGGCCCCCACCAAAGCGGGCAAAAGGAGGGTTACAGCCTTCACCCCACCAAAATGGAGTCCCACCTGTTCTTCATTTCAGGACTGTTTTTTTAGTTCTGTATGCAAAATGCATTTATGACGATGACCATTTCACAGGGAAAATAGTATTATTAAATGTAAATAAAATTATGCTTCTTACAGTGAGAAGCACAGAGACAGACTGTCTCTTTGAATTATGTGCCTGGACTTCCTTATCAATTGCTCACTTAATATTCTCATAAGTGGTATTTGCTGAGGTCATGTTCGACCACAGATTGACTGTCTACCACCAAGACTAGTGGGGTTGCTCTGCACAGAACCACAGGCAGACTACTAACCATTCTGTTATCAAATGGATGAAGGCTCTGAATTGAATTTTAGACGTCTGGAGTGTTTTCATTCTTTGATACCTTCTATACTGGTGTTGTGCACTGGCTAATTTTGTTTATTTCAGGTACAGCTCAGTTTTTTGTTTGTTTGGTAAATCCTCTATGGATATATTCTTCTAGCAAAGATGTGCACACAGCTCAGGGATTTGGAGGGAGCTGATTGTGTGTGAGGTCTGAATTTGGCTGAGCATGCACAGAGCATTTTTTAATATTGCCCCTGTGACAGAACAGGTCATGCTTTAGATATGAACTCTGATGTTGCCTGGCGTATCTTTCATGCTCTGAAGAGAAGAGGCCTGTCAATAAGAGAAGGAGCAAGTACCTGGAGCGTCTTCTTTGAAGTCCAGTGGCAAACCAATGAAATTGATAGTCTTTCATCAACTCCAGTGGGATATAGGTTCACTTTTTAATTGCTCATTTGCTGGGTGGTGAGTAACACATTTGGTGGTGTTAAAATGCTGTTCTCTTTTTTTGGGGTCTTGATCCAGCAAACTCCTTAAGTATGAGCTTAACTATAAGTTTGTTGTGTCCTTGAAATAAATGGGGTAATTGAAGTTATATAAAGCTGAAAGCAACTTGAAGTGATGTTTTGGATGGATCCACTGTCCCAATATACTCCTACATATGCATCCTTATACCAGACTGGCTATTTCTCAGTTTAGTTCCGCCACGAGAGACAGTTTGCAGCTTTTAGCCTGGCTAGGATTGTGCTACATCCGTTTCATCACCGACCATCCCAGTCCTTTCCCTCCCTTGGTTTCCCTTCTTGGAGAACTGCTGGTGAATCGTAATGGAAGCAGAGCTGACTTAGGTGTGTTAGGCCTCTGCCATTAAAAGGACAGAGGTGTCTAGGACTGGTACTACCACATAGTATTATATTCTGCATTAGGGAGCAGAAGTGTGATGTTGTGTTCACTGTCTAGGATTTATTTTATTGTTTATATTCACTTAAACAAACCCACAAAAAATAAAAACACGAATCCAAAAAACCTCAATTTTTAACAAGGAAAATGACCTTACAGTTTTACATCTTTCAACAAGCTGTGACCAGCTATGGAATACGCTATTTTGACAATGAACTCTGTCATTTTCTCATCTGATTTACACAGAACTTCATGGATAACAAGTAAAGTTTCTGCTTATTGCGGGAGGGTAGGGAATTAAAAAAAAAAAGCCAGTGACTGTCTGAACAGGCTGCCATAAATAGAGCTCACTTGGCATGCCTGTCCCCGAGATGAACTGATTTGTGGTCTGGATTCAAAAGTGTTTTACTGTTCTTTGCTTCTCTGTGGATTCAGCTATTTAGGCTAATTTCCAGCTGGAGGAACTGAAGAGCTATTATTCTCTCTGAAGGTTATCTCATTTGTTTAAAAACTGGTGGCAAACCACTGACTGCTGTATTTTTTTTTTGAAGACAACAGCCATGGGGGTGGAGAGTTATATCTGGAAAACTCCCCTGTGCAAAATCCCAAGGTCCTTTCCTGAAATAACAAATACTTTCACAAGTAGTAAAATGAACTTCACCATGGTTCTCAGAAACTCTCTCCTCAGCTGTACCAGAGGATGAGCTCATCAGATTATGCTCCATGGCATTTCAGAGGGTTTATTTCTTGTCATAAAACATGTCAGAGTATGGTATTTTTTCAGCCTTGACCACTTTATCGGTGTTGGTTGGACAACTTCCCCAAGGGGAAGAAAGACAGAAGCAAACTTACACACAAGACAGACAACACCTTAGGAAGTGAAGCTGAAATTCCAGAAACCTTAAAAAAGTGGAACTAAGTATTCCATATTGTTGGTTACGTCCTTAGACAAGGTCATTTTCTGAATTATTCTTCTTTCTAAAGGAATTGACACTTACAGACTCTCCTTGCTGGATATATCCTAAAACAGATGTCAGGTTAGCTCTTATCAGGTAGAAATTGCCTTTTGGGTTGGTTGGGATTTTTATATTATTATGACTGTTGTTTTAGTGAAGGAATTAATTGTCTGTTGAATTATGATGATACAAGCAGACTTCTGTCTGTAGTAATAGGCATGTCATGACTAGGAGGAGTAGCTTTAAGCGGAAAGTGTTGATACATTGCTAAAGCTCCAAAGGAAGTGCAGGTATCCAGAGAAAACACGGGATGAAATTTGTGTGTCTGATTCTTGCTGTTCACGTAGCCTGGCCTAGCTGGGAAAGGGAAACATTGGATGTACTGGGCACCCATGGTGAGGACAGTCTAGAGACAAGCACATTTTCCTGAATATTGAACTGTACCTCCCGGTTCCCACTCTGACACCCAGCTACACTCCTTGCAGCTTTGGAAAATGCAGCTGCCTTGAGTACTTAAATGGGACCTCCTCTAATTTGGACAGCTGGACTATCATGTATGCCATTATGTTTAAAATTAGTGGTTGCAAAAGAATTAAGATAAAAGAAGAGAGATTAGTTCAGATAAATAAAATATAGAACAAGCTGCTTCCCAATTAGCTCAGACTCTCTACAGGGAATTGCCTCACAAAAAGGATGTCTTCCAGATTCCTTCCCACTCATCTTCCTTATGTGTCGCTGTTGAGCGCTAGCCGAGTGCAAGAACCAGACTGGATTGGGTGAGGCGGAATTCTGATTTTATTATTTAATTCTAAAACTTATATAGACTTTTGAAAGTTTCTCCGGATTGGGTCAATTCAAAACCTCCCCCTAGGCCCATAGGCCAGGTAGAACTGCCCATCTTTCCAGAGACAGTTTCAATAACATCCAAACCTTATCTTTATTTATAGAACACAGGGAGAAGAAGAGAAAAATTCCCATGGGAAAGAATCCGTACTACCACACTTATGAGATAGTTTTTCTCCCCCAGTGCAAGGATGTGTTTGTGGCTCCTGCCATCCAGAATATCCTCCTTCTGTGTATGGCCTAAATGGCCTTTTTGCCTTATGACTAACACCTGCTTTTATTCATTGTGAAATGATTTTATATGCTTTTTAGTAAATGTGACAGGCAGTGCATTATGCACTGTCGTGTTTTATTTACTCCCATAAAGCATTATGGAATATACTTAGAATGTGACATTCAGGACACTCTGTAGTGCTGCATTGTGTTGTATTGCAACATGGGACAGTACAGTGCCTTGAAAGATGCACTGTCTTTCCCTTTGCCTATATCTTTTATTAAGTGTTTTTTATCCTGACTTTCCCCTTGCCTAATGTGTGATTTCCATGAGTTCCCCCAGTGTATCTGATGAGGACAGTGCTTGTCTGCTTGGAAAGGTCTTATTTTAGTCTCATAGCTTTGTTGATACAAAAAGTGCGGGAGTTCCTCACGTCTCCTCAAGCTGTTTCCCAGATGCTTGATGATTCACGAGGAGCCAGCCTCCTGAGAGCGAGTCTGGGTTGACTGTGTTCTAAGCCTGATTACACTGTGAAATCCCAATGAAAATCCCCTTAGAAAATTCTAGTGTGTTTGATTCCAGTGCTGGCTACATCACTTCAGGTTGTAATTTAGTGCAGGGTGAGGGAGGTGAGAGGGAATCAGGCTGTTTCAGAGCTCCTGAAGAGTCTGCTCTAGTGTCAGGTGAAGGCTTCACATAGCTTTAGACTTCATCCCATATGGGCTATAGGAACAGTATTTATGGTCATTCTCATCAAATATACTTTCTTCCTTTGTGGAACGGGCTTTTCCTCAGAGTGCAATATTTTAATCTCTCTTATGTTACTATAGTGAGAATTTTCTCCCTATGCTTCTCTCCAGCCTTCCCTCTACAATGACTTTATAAGTGCTGCATTTACCATGATACAAATAACAAGTCATTGTGCTTTGATTTTTAAGCTTCAGAACACATGCAGCTCTATTGCTCCATGTACCCGTTCAGCTTGGATACTTCAGAGCTGTGCCAGCCATGACATTTCAGCACTGGTCTTGGTCAGGTGTGATTGACTTGCAGGCGGAGCACCATGGTCTGTGGGATTCAGAGTTTAAGTTAAATGAAAAGCTGTGACAGACCCTCTTCTTGGTGTACAAGAGTGCAGGTAGTGTTCATTCTCAGCTGGTATGCTGTGTAAAGTGCACAGATGTTTTGTTTGGGGGTATATGTATGAGCGCATTTAAGAGATACTGTCCCCAGAACTCTTAATTTCAGCAGCTGAGGACACCAGGGTAAAGCCTGTGCTAGGACTGCCTGGGGAAAGGGAACCTTTCCCTCAGAATCAATAACCAGATTGAACCCCACAGTGAAATGCATGGTGACAGAGAGAAAATGGCAATAGTTTTCTGTCCTAGAAAGAAGAGTAAAGGACTCTCAGGCATAGGAGGAGTTTTGCCATGTTTTACTGCAGTAACTTTTGTTCTGACTTACAGAATGGTTGTTTCACTAGAATTTGTTATCATCAAATCTGTTTTATTTTTATCCCTTTTCTTGGACGTTTTGGATAAAGTCCTATGAAATATCTTGTCCTCTTGGTGTACTGGGTGTTTTCAGAGTCCAAAGGTCCTCAGCATTTCATTAAGAACTCAGTAGTGTTGGCTGGACATTTTGTTTCATTCCAGATTAGGGGGAAAAAAACCCCACAGATGTCTTTTTTCCCCTTCTTTTAGAATAAAAGCAAATACAAAACAGACTTCCAGCATAGATGTCCCTGATGAAAACTGCAATAAAACTAATAGGTGGGTGGTCTTTATTTTTACCAAATTGGCACTTTTCCAGTGCAAATTGTTTGGTCAAAGCAGAACAAAACAAAACTGGCTAGTTCTGCGCTTTGTAAGCTAGGGCTGCATTTGCTTCGAAAGGGTGGCTCAGGGTGTGAAAGCATCTTAGAAAGATGTCACAATTAGATCTGTGGAGATAGTTTTATAGGAAACACAGACTTTTGTCTTCTGAGTTTCAGGTTGTTTGGAAGCTAGAATTACTTCCCGGTCAGAAGAGTACAATGAACTGTTGTTAGACAACCATGCTTTGCTTATGGCTGTGTGCAGGGAGGTGTTTACAGCCAGGAACCAATGAAAAGCAACCTGAAAAATAGATGTACCGATCATGAAGTTTGTACCATTTGTCTGGATTCCTGTTTTTAATGAGCATTCATAAAACAAGTATATTTATTTTGTATAAAGAGCTTAGAAAATTTCAGTCACATGTTAGATTTTATTTTAAGAGTGAAGACTTAGATTAGTGCATGTGACAGATGGCTGCGGCTGGTTGCTTTGGTTTTGTGTTTCCAGCGCTCACAGAGTGGCTTGGTGGAGATATTTTTCCCCCATTTATTCTTCCTCAGTAGCCAAATTCAGGAGAAGGCACCAGTTTTCTATTTCTATTGCTTCAGTGGAACTGGAGGTTGACCTGGCATTCAGCAGAGTGGAGTGATGTTCAGTTTGAGATAAAGACACCAGAGTTGGGTGTTTACATGAAAACGAGTGTCCAAATTCATGTAGATCCCCACACACCATGTGGTGAAGCAACACAGGTAGCTGTCCCACAGGTGGAGACTTGGAGGTGTGTGTGTTGACTGGGAACTGAAACCTGTCATGATCTCCATGTTGCCTTGGAGCCTTCTGATCCTCAAAATTGCCCCATACTAAAGTTGCAAATACACAGAAGAGTGGTTGTTTGCAGTTCTTTGATGCAAACTGACCCAAATTCCAGTGTCAGAAACAGCTGGGCTATGCAAGTGCATGGTGCAACTGAGAAGACATTTTGACTTTTAGAGAGCTGGGTCTTGCCAACGTTCCTGTAATCCTTGGAGCCAGGGATTTACAGCAGCAGAGGCTTTACCTCAGTATAAGTAAACTTCAGGAACAATTGAATATTTGCTCAGGCAGAAGTTGTGGAATTTTAATTAAGTAAAGACTTGGCTATTTGTCTTGAAATTACTGAGTAGGATGGTTGGTGGGACAGAATCTGGCCTCAGTTACATCAGTATAAGCATGGAGTAGCTGTTTGTGCTAATGGACCATAGGCAGCAAATGGTTCACGCCTTATAAATAAAATCAAAACGTGACCTTACACGTGTTTCTGGGAAGAAATACTTAAGCGCAGTAAAGAAATTTAAATTCACCCATACTCACTTTCCTGCAGCCCTTCATTGCTGCTTTTGTTCAGAGGGCATTGCTCCCCAGGGCACAAAATTTGGGAAGCAGGGCTGTTTACCTTCTTTATTTCAGTCTGTCTTACTTCATTGTTCTCAAGCTTGCAGCTTTTATTAAAGTTTAATTCTGTTTTAAAACCAAAGTGGTGAGAATGAAATTATATAATCAATATAAATTTAAAAATAATGATACATTTCTTGTAAAATAAACTCTGTATACTTGAGTTCTGTTGTTCTTACTATTTAATAGGGCATTGAATTAAGAGAAAATACACTGTACTTCCTATTTAATAATAACTGCTCCTAGACCCAACTTTTTATAGTCTTGAAATGCAAGTAATTGTACTATGTTATAAACTGTTGTGTTTTTTGCCTTCCTGTAACTGGAACAACATACTAATTTCTACAAGTTGTGACTACTAACAGAGAGCAATCACCTCACAGACTTGTACCGAAAAGAAGAGACCATCAGCATGGCAGGGAATGGCTGCATCCACAGTCCTCGCTTCCCCAGCAGCTACCCCAGGAACCTCCTGCTGACGTGGCGACTCCACTCCCCAGAGAGCACCAGGATCCAGCTGGCTTTTGATAATCAGTTTGGACTGGAGGAACCCGAAAATGAGATCTGCAGGTGAGTAGCAGGTGGAAATCTGCAAAGGGCTCCTTAAGACCTCCTGTGAGCTCACCAGCATGAAATTGCAAAGCAAAACCAGGGAATCTCTGGTTGGGTCTAGGATGTCCTTTCAAGGAGAACAGACCTTTAAGGGGCCCTCCCAGCTGAAATTGATCTTTGAGTTTATAAATAAACTGAGCTTTCCTGGACCTGAAGCAGTTTTGTCAGGTTTTAGTCCTTCTATTAACGTTTGTAGCACAAAGTACTTGTATGCTCAAATCCAGCTGTCTAAGAACATAGGTACTACTTTAATAGGATTTTGTCCTCTGTCACCACTGTCATGTTTCAGCCAGGCAAGAAACATCTTTTTCAGTAGGTGGAGAGGTCTAGGAGGTTTGAGTGAGTAGGTAAGTGTTTATATTGGGGTAAGAGGGACAGATAAAAATGCACTGAGAAATAGAATTATGTTCAAATTACTTGCTTTTTTTTTAATTGTTACTCTTCACTGCTGCAGTTCCTTTTAAAACTGTTAAATATAGGTCCACAAACATCAGTGTGCTGATGCATGCTGATATATCTATAAATCTATTAAAGCATACCCTATTATATCCCAGTTGCTTTGGTTCCCCTTTTAAGCAAAAGTGACCTTAAGCTCTGCTGATCTGGCTGATTAACCTAGGTGGATAAACTGTTTTGCATTAGTAGAGTACAAACGTGAATCTTGCCGACATTCACTAAAACAGTATAAATCCATGTGTTTGTATTTCTTTTATCCAGCTCTCTTTTCTGTGGGAGAAAACAGGCTCAGGATTCCCATGCCCTCCGAAAGGCAGATTGCTGTGATGCTGCTTACATAAAATGCTCAAGTCTCAGCCTCCAACTCTGCCTGATCATGTTGTTACTTACACCTTATCTGTGCAGAGAACTAGGTTGTCAGTGTTTCTGCACACCCAGCCTCTTCTTATCTTATCTTTGTCAATTCATTTGTGTTTGTAGGGTTTGGCATCTCTGCAAGCATCTTACAGGGTGGATTTTTTTTTCCTTATTTTTCTTTGTTAAATTTTCTGCATTACTGATAGAGAGAACCACTACTGCAGGTTTGTTTTCCATGTAGTAATAAAAGAATGCAGCCTAAAACTGGCTGTCTGTGCCTGCCCCTTGGCAGGTCTGCTCTGCTCTGGTGATGTTGGTCCAAGATCAGCGGCAGAGTCAGTAACAACAGTAACCTCCCAGTACCCTAAACGCTTTTCCAGATTCAGAGCCTAATGCACACAGAAGCAGCCTGTTAATATTTACATAGTGGATAAACTGTGGCTGACCTTAAAGCATTGCAACTTTGAAACAGAGGGCTAATTTACTGTGGAAAAAAAGAGGAAGTATTTTCTATCAAAAGCCATGGAAGGTGGTGGCACAGTGAGGGAAAGTCAAGCTGTTACTGGCATTATGTGCTTGGAGAGCATCTTAGAAGACAGTCTGCCTGATTTTTCCAGAGCAGCTAATTTAGAATGCAGAGAAAAGCAAAGACCTTCCATCATCCATAGTGTCTATAGAAGCTGGAGAAATATCACATCCTTTTCTGCCATAAAGCTTTTCCTCGAGTTTTTGGAAGACCTTTATTTGGGTAGTATTATTTCCAGAGTGAGGAATTTTTTGGTCAGACAGCTTGTGATGGCTTTAAGTCTGTTAAGTACTGTGTGCAGTTAGATTTTTTGCTAATGCTCAATATATTTTTCAAAACTAGATCCTTTCTGCAACTTCAGTCCCTGACAATCCCTGCAGTGCTGCTTTAGAGAGACAGCCAGAACTGTTTTAATTGAAATGAATGCTGAGAGCTGAGCATATGCTTGAAAAGCCTGGGCATACTGGACAAGTAATTCAGGACCTCTGCACCTTACCTTGCTTTTGTATTTGCTTTTGACCTTAAGCTTTTCTCTCCAGAAACTTCCTAGTGTTTTCTTTCGATTTTTCATTAATGCTAATTATTGTAATTTGCATACTATTAAGACTGAACTGATTGAAATTCATTCAGGCTGAGGAATGAAAAGGTATATTTTAGCAGAGGTATGTTTCTTCAGAGCTTCTGAAGAAGGAGAGGAAATATTCAAGGTCTTACAGAATGTTCTAGAAGTGCTCTTAGCATTTCCACAGGCGCTTGATAAGAGATGATTCTGAAAAGCAATTAAATTACCCAGCCTCTGAGGCTCCTTGGATACAGAGAAACAACTGAGAATACACCTACTTCATGATCATTGCAGCAAAGCTTTTGCTGTTGAAAGCAGATATAGTGCTTGAAAGTCCATGGATTTTCCTTGGTTTTGCTAGTTAGTCTGGCTTCTGGCTTCCGAAAGTGGGGAGGCCAGTCAGGACAGCTTTCACCAAAGCTTACAAGGTTATCTGCTGCTGAACACAACCCCTTATGTTGCAATAGGCATTCAGTTTTGTGCTGCCTGGGGGCAGGGGGTGGATGCTTGGGAGCTCTGCTGGGTATCACATCCATCACCACCAGGGAGTGGGAGCTGGCGATAGTGGAGAGAGATTGAGACAAGTTTACCCCTGCCTGGAGCGAAATTTTGGTGTGTTACAAAAAAAGAATATTTCAGCAGAGTTTGGGCAGATTTAAGTGATTTGGTCATGGTGGATCTGTTATTTTCTGTTCTGTGCAATTTGGGGTTGGTGAATATAAAGCAGCAGGGCCGATATTCTCAAACCACATAGTACTTGTGGTTTTTTTCTCAAGGGCTGTCAGCAGAAAAAGAAAAGCAAGTCTGTTATTTACAGAGCTATTCAGCTCCCACAACTGGGCAAGGAGGAGGGTGCTTGGCCCATAGACCTGGGAGTAGGGAGCAGTGCATTGCTAGTAAGAGCCGCTTAACAGTTCTGAGCTCCCTCTTTGGAGGGAGCAGATGCTTTGATAATAGAAAACATTCCTAGTAAAGACCTCCAGAGTTTTAAGGAGTTTTAACTGTACTGTGAGGATGGCACTCAACCTGCCCCTCTTGTAATCACCTCTGCCTCTCTGGCTGCAATGTGTGGGGCCTAATTCTGGCTCCAAAGATATTGAGAGACGTTTTGTCATAGATTTAGTAAGATGAAAACTTTATTCTCTGTCCTCTTTTTTCTCTAGCTCAATAACTGTACTAATTTTCTTATTTATTTATATGGTCATTTATACCCAAGCAAGCCAATATGCAGGCTGGAGCAGTGAGTGCTGCCACTGTGTCCCTTCATCCCTGGGGTTTAGTGCCTTCTGCTCCTGTCAGAGCCCTCTTTGGGCTCAGGGGCCACTGCTGTGGCATGGGTGTCTGGCCAAGATGTGACTTTTCACAGAACAAGATGCGCTGTTGCGTCTTCCCTGATGACAGCATGCATGTGAACTCCCCACTGCAGCATGCAGAGTGGCAGCATGCTTTCCTGCGTGAAAGCTAGACCTTTCCAAACCAACTACAGGAGCAGTGTGCCACCTACAAGGAAGGTCCTAAAAAGCACCTTTCAGTAGCATGCATTGCCCTATGTCCCTCCAGCATCTCCCTTTGCTCCTGGCACAGTGACTGCCCTGCTCTAGCCCTCTGACTGATGCAGCAGGCAGGAGCCTGTGGCTGCTGCTGCAGGGAGTTGGGCAACCACCAGAAAGTGCACAAGTGCTTGCGGCTGCTCAGGTTGGGCAGCCTGCCTTAAATAATATTTTATCAGGTCTCTAAATTATTTACCCACCATATGAAACACAGTGTGTATGCTTACTGTATACTAAGCACATGTAAGTGCCTCTTACTGCTATTTTAACATGGTAGCAAATACTGTAACATTCCAGGAGCGCAGAAATCTGTCATTTGAGTACTCAGGCAGTAGTTTGCAGCTTAGTGTATTTTGTGCCACATGAGTGTGTCCACCATTTGTGGTATTTAGTCTGATGGTTTGGAGTGGAGAACGGGGAACAGTTGTCTTTGTGTCTCCAGCTGTGCTCAGGTCAGTTTGCAAGCACCCTCTGTAACCAGAGTTAGCAAAAACTAATTCTTCATACTCTTTTTCAGGTATGACTTTGTGGAAGTGGAAGATGTATCAGAGACCAGCACGGTTATTAGAGGACGGTGGTGTGGACACAAGGAAGTACCTCCAAGAATAACATCAAGAACAAATCACATAAAGATAACCTTCAAATCCGATGACTACTTTGTGGCTAAACCTGGATTCAAGATATGTTACTCTCTTGTGGTAAGTCTCTTAGGAGTAATAGGGGTGAGAGACAGACTGCAGTGTAAAAGAGCATCAGTTCTTGAAGACTGGATGGTGTAGCTAACCATGGGATCAAAACAGTAAATGACTGAAAGTAATTTTATTCCAGCAACTGCATTAATGCAGATCAATGTATTTTTGACATTGTGTCATTAAATATAAAGTCAAGTCAAGTTCAGTTCAAGATTTACTCTAATAATATGTTTCAGAAGCACTAACATTTTATACACTGAAGCTCACTGCCACTGCCTTGAGAGATGCTGCAGAAGTAGCAAAGAAATGGCTGCTCTGTGAGCCCCTTTTTCATGTTCATTCGAGGTCAAATAAAAATACCTTGAGGGGTTATGGCTGTGATTCTCAGATAAAGAGTAGTTTATTCTGTATGCAGTAAAATTCTGCATGCAAGACAATGTGCATGCTCAGACTGTATTTTTAACCAGATATCAACATACCCCTGTATAATCAGAAGCATTAGTAGTGCATCATGTACTGTTTCAATGAGATGAAAACCTCCTCTTTTTTTTATTTTGGTTTTGTTTTTAGGAAGCAGGAATACTCAGTACTCTTAAGTAGATTTTGATAGAAATATGTATTCCTTTGTATTGTCCTGATTAATATTATAATGCTTTTGGTGCAGTGTAGCTCGAAAGAGGCAGATTTTGCAAACACTCAGGAAATGGTAAGCATTAATTTATTATACTGTCATCATTATATTTTTCTGTCCATCACACTTCTTATTCTCTTTTTATTCAATCCACTGTCCTTTAACAAGAATAAGAAAGCCTGGAATAGCAATAATGTTGTAACAGGAAAGAGTCATTGTTTGAGTCATTTCACTTCCACCTCTTGGCTTTGCATGCATGTATGCCTTTGTATGCTAAAAAGAGTCCATAAACAACACATTGTCAAGACAGAGTAAAGCTATAAAGATTTTGCTCCCTTGTATTTAAATTGTTAGGCTTCTAGTGGAGTAAGGCATTAAATTGTAAGTACATCCTGAGCTCTGATTTGAAGGTAATCTGCTAAAACTCAAATTCAGGCAGAACAGTCTATGAAAGACCACTGGGCATAAAAATGAGACAGTGAAGCATCAGCCTTTCTTTATACTATTTGTATTTCAGCACAGCCACAGAAACTCTGCTGAATTTAGTAAGTTTTATTCCAGAGAACATAAAGATAGTCTGATAGTATTAGGCTTTCCAAAAATGAATGTTATCACTCCTAAGACACAGGACTTTCTGCACTAGAAGGTTCAGAAAAGGCTACTGTATTTATCTGATTTCAAAACTATGAGTAAACAGAGGATTTGCAATCTATCAAATCTATTTATAAGAATAATCTCTAAGTGCACCCTCTGAATGAGATACTGTTTTATTTCAGAGAAGAGCCCTGTACAGGTTATTAATACAGGTGGTATTTGTGAGATGGGGGATGATTTGTACTTAGCTGGTCTTCAGATTCCAAACTGTCCGACCTAAAACTGCAGGATTAATACTGAGCAGAGTCAGCCCTTATTCCATAGTCCCCACAGTTGCCTAGAGCACAGTTCATAGATATGCTGAGCACTGCTGACCCCTGAAGGTTGGACTCACAGTGTGTTTCTAGTCGGTAAACCAGGGAGCATTAATGAAGCATGCTAAAACATATGGTATTTTGTATGAGATGAAATGAAGGACCTTTACATTGCCTTTTTTCCTTCCCTTCGTAACCTTCTCCAACAAAGGGCTACCTCTGGGACCTTTCTTGGAAAATAGTGCACAAGATATGTGCACTTCTCTTAATTCCCTTGCTTTTTCTTATGTTTGGAGTTTGGATCTGCACAGTAGTTGTTTATTTGTGTACGAGACTCTGATAATTTTCCAGAGAAAATAAAGCAAGTGATTTGGAATTTATTGATCAGCTCCATCTCCTGTGCATCGTGCCAGAATGACTGGGCGAATTTCTCACTGTTACTCCTGCAGCCAAGCAGCCTTGCAGCCTGACTCTTTGGCCTCTCATTTGTAAATCTTCAAGGAAGTCAGTGAAGTTCACTACATCTGATGCAGACCAAGCTTTTACTTAGTTCAGCACTCTACATGAAGCACAAATAAGAGCTTAGCAGAAACATCCTCCACTATCTTTGTGTACTTGTGTTTTGTACTTACTTCACATTTTCAGTACCATTTAGAGAAACAAAAAGGGATTATTTTTCTAGAGAAGACATAAATTAAACTTGTATCTCTTGTATCACATTTGCCCTTATGAAACAAGGTATAGGAAGGAAATAACCCATGTCAGATAAAAGGGCTTGATGGGATTAGAACTCAGACTGACTATGGAAAATTAGACTAAAACATACAAGGATGGTCTTTAACAGTATAAGGTTGAAAACTATATGGATACATGTGAATACTTAACTGTCCCAATTTAAGATAAGGGACAAGGGACAGGGGAGAAAAATCTGTGAAATAAAGTCTGACTATCTAATTACAGCATTTAGCAACTTTGTCTTGCCAAGGCTGTCGCCTTCTTCCTCTTCCTCTTCCCTCATCCTCTGTGTCTTGGCACCTCTGCCTCTGTCTCCCCTCTGTGGGTCTGAGGGACTCAGAAAGCTGGAGGGGGAGCAGTGATGGTGGTCTTGAAGGCACAGGACAGGTCCAGCATGCTGCTGCCTGCTGCCTGTCCCACATCTGCTCTTCCCTCACAAAGTTATAGCACTCCCTGGAGTGGGAGCTCCAGGGTGAACCTGACTCCAGGAGTTTGTTTAATGAGTTGAGTGTGTCCCTTCCTGCTGCTGACCTCAAGTTGCCTAGAAGTCAAGAGTGTCCTAACCTCTCTGGAAAAAGTCCCTCCTCCTTTTTGCTTGTTGCAGGAGGAGGTAGGTGTGCACAGCTGGGGGCTGGTCTGTACACTCGACATTTCACATTCAAAGCTCCCAGTTGTGGCTGTGCAGTTCATTGACTTAGTCTGGGTATCCGCATAGAGAATTGTTTCCCTCGAATGTCTTTAAAAATTGCCTTTTCATTTAAGCTTCACGGATCTGTAGAGCAAAAATGGTCTGGAGCAAGACCTAGATAGCTATTACGCATGAGCCTCATTTGATTGCAAATTTGTTTGAGATTCCTCCCTACCATTATCACTTACAGCCATTATTTCTTGATTTTTTTTTCATGCTTTTCTTGATTGAGATGCCTTAGAAACATTATATTGTATTATAGAAGGCACTGAGGTATTCTAGTATTTTTTTTTGTTACATTATTTTTTACTCTAAAGACAATCATTCACAACAAACAATGTAAAAATACATGAAACAGAGGAAGACAAATAATCATTTTATATAATCCCTTTTTTCCTTCTGAAGTTCTTCCAATGTCATAATTCTGGAAGGGAATGTTAACAAGATTGGATCCCATGTTTTACAACTTCATTTGCATGGACATTTAGTGAAATAGTCTAGGAACTCATTCAAGAACACGTTTCAACAATAAAGGTGTATGTTTGGAATTTAAATTCCCAACTCTGCATCTGATTTCATTTTAATGAGACAGCTAGAAAATGTTGGGTTCCATTTGCTAATTACAAACATTATTTTAAGTTTATTGTAAAAGGCACATATTTATTTTTACACTTATAACAATAAATTGCTATTGCCTTACTAATTGTTTGGTCAATCCTAAATGAAATCCGTATTTTGGAACTTTGACTAAAATCATTATTGGAAACAAGGGCTACCAAAAAACTAGGAACATATGTATATGTACTTGTATAAACATGCATATATA
>VZTH01007943.1:42861-240573 GCA_013397815.1 Aleadryas rufinucha | reverse complement strand
TTTTTTTCTTTTACTTTGAAAGGTGTTAAATTTTTTAAACAGCAACATAAAATGACAGCACGCTAAAAAGAGATAGTACATCTTGGTGCATCTTGAGACATGGAGGACCTCAGAGTAATTTTATATTGGAAGGAAGAATGCTTTCCATTTAATAAGGGTGCCTGAGAATCCAGCAATCCTCAACCTGCTGCTTAATTCACAGGACTAACCTGTCCCTCAGCAAAGTTTGAGGAAGAAAGGAAGGTGGTGTGGTGGACAAGCAAAGCAGTGTGGTAGGCAGGCACATTCTGGTTCTCCCAGCACTCAGAGCAGAACAAAAGATAGTGAAAGATACAAAAAAAAAGCTAAATGGGAGTCAGATAGCTTGGTAAAAATGAAAGGGTGTTCTTGGGTTCAGAAGGCACATCTGGATGGTTAGTTTCACAGGCAGCATTGGCTGCTCCAGGGGCAGCCAAACTTTCTAATTAAAAGAATCACTCCTACATTTGCATCAAACCAAGAACTTTTTCTCCCTTCAGCATCCTGTCACACCTTCCAAAATTCGAAATGTTTACTGCCTAACTCCTATGTCTTGTCCACCCAATCTCTTTTCCTCCAGGGTGGGAAAACTTGCAGGTTTTCAAGTCTGAGATGCACCAGCTGAAGGCAGCATATGAGTCACAGGGAGCCTGGGGGACTGCAGCCAGATCAGCCAAACCTGACATGACCCAGTGCTTCACAGTCAGTTGTCCCAGACTGCATCATCCCCCAGTGTTCCCTAGACTATGATCTTAACATAGTCCTTCTCTTGGCAGGTCTCTTGTGAAGTTTTGATGCCCCTTCCATGTTTGCTCTTGTCTCAGACACAAAAGATTGGTCCCAATCCTTCTGCTATGTGACTGTCTAAATTTTAAACTTCATTAGGAGTCTCCCTGTCTTGTGTCTTAATTTTTAAAGCCATTCAAACTTCAGAGATTTGAGGGAGAAGAGGAATCACCTATCAGCTCGGTATTAGAGGATGCTACAAGTACTAGAGGGAAGGACTGATACAGGGTCATCCAGGAGTGGCAATGAAACAGTGGCAGCAGCAAAGACAAAGGAGGACAGTTAAGTATAATCCAAGTTCAGAAATAAAGGTTTTTGTGTGTAAGGCAAACACATGTAGTAGAAGAGTCAAGTCCACAGAGAAAGCAAGCAGCAGAAATACCAAAATGCCATGGTCAGAGAGTAGGTGAAGCCCCAGACAAGCAAATATTCTTGAAAGCGAAAGGAAAAATTACAAAACCGAAGGACAGAGAGGCTGTGACTAACAATATCAAACTTGGCTAGCACATCATGAATAGAAGGAGCCTTGCCTCTTTACCAGGAAGGTGTCCACATGTCACTTGTTCATTACAGTCACATGAATGCAGTTTCAGTTGGACTCAAGAGGGTGAATGGCAATAAGGAAACATTTTTAACAAGGTAATGAAGGGAAGGAATGATTTGTGTAAACCAGAAGAGTCATGGTGGCATGGTTAGGAAGGAAAAGAGGAAAATGGTGGGAGATTTTAAAGAGGCGGTGGACTTGAAATAAGAAAGACTGTGTCCAGGAAAGAAGGGAGGGCAGGTATGGATGAGGTAGAAAGCAAGACAAAAGTAAGACCATTTCACTAGATCAAAACCTCTGACTGTGAACTTGAGGACTAGGTTTGAATATATTTCAAAAGTGAAAAGAGTCAACTGTGGGAGCATGAGTGAGGAATTGAGTTATGGCCAGGGAAATACAGACCTTCTTGCAAGGAAGATATCAGAACCAGAAGCAGTGGGACCATGTAAGCACACAGAAGCTGCTGGAAGCTGTCAGACTTCAACTGATAAAACAATTGTTTTAATCAGAAAGGAAAATAGACCGTAATGCCTGTGTTTTCTCAGCTGCAAGCATGTGTGCCTGGCAGTTTTGTTGTTTGAACAGTATGAGGGAGAACTGGCCATTTGCTCTCCTCTCCTCTGTCCTTGATTTGTTGACAGCTCAGGTAAAGTGTGGCTTCTTTGCAGGATGTTGTCATCAATCTGTCTTAACATAACAGCAGTCCCGTTAATGTCCACTTCCTGCTGAAAATGCTACATCTTAATCCCAGTCATGTGCTACACACTGGATGAGAATTCACCAAACTCGTGGTGTTGGCCAAGGACGAGGAAATGCAGCATTTTGCACCTTCAAAGGATTTTGCAAACACAAGTGTGTTATTTTCAAATTCAGTATCCTGTCTCAAATAATTGATACTAACAAGACTTAGAGGCATTGTTCATTTAGGACAGTTTTAGATTTTGAAGGACTGCATTTCCTGCAGTCAGAACCTACCTGTTTAAAGAATTTCTGAGGAAATTAGTGACCCAGGGGAAATTTCCACTTTTCCAAGATAAGTTAGAGGTAAAAAAGACACCAACAGGAAAAGATCTTCATGTGAAGTACAAGAGGGTTACTTACCCATGTTAGACAAAAATAATCAGAGACTCAAAAGCCTCATTCAGTATGAACATGATTTCTTGCAGAATATAGCAGAAGCAAATTGGAAGATGCAAATTCCAAGAAGCACACAATCATATTAGCAAAGAGATCATAGCATGTAAGGATAGCAGATAAGAACCACAGGAATGTTGCAGTTGTTGAAAAGTGTGTAATACTGGCAGAATAGTGACTTCAGTATTTCAGTTGAATGAAGGGGGCCACAGTATCATACCAACTGGCCATGATCTTGCCACTGTATTTGACTAAGGGAGGGCATGTGTGAAGATTGACGGTGAATTGTCTGTCCCATTAGCTTTCATGCTGTTGTGGTTTAAGCCCAGATGGAAATTAAGCACCACACAGCTGCTCACTGACCCCCCTCCTCTCTCCACCCTGCAACCCTGGTGGAATGGGGAGGAGGATCAAAGTAGAACTTGTATATTGAGATAGGAACAGTTTAATAATTGAAAATAAAGTATAATGCTATAGTAACAATGATAACAAAAAGGAAACAAAAAGCGTGGAATATCCCTTTGGTCAGTTCGGGTCACCTGTCCCAGCTCCCTCCCAGTTTCTTTTGCATGCCTCCTCACTGGCAGAGCATGAAACTAGGAGAGAAAAAAGAATTCTTGACCTGGGATAAACATGATTTAGCAAAAACCTGAATCTGTGTGTTATCAACACCATTCTCTTTCCGAATCCAAAATCCAGCACTGTAACAGCTACTGAGAAGAAATTAACTGTACCCTAGCTGAAGCCAGGACACATGACTGTATTGCTTCCTGGTTCATAGTCAGGTTTTAGTCATAATATATCTGGATACATAAAGAAGTTTGATAAGAAAGCTCTTTTTTTTCCCTGTTCTTTGAATGTCAGTTACAGTCAAGCAATCTCTGTTAAACAAAAATACAAACTGCATGACAAATAGGCTTCCAGTGAGCCAGAGTTCAGGATACTGGTTGTGGCAAAATTGTTCTTTTGGACAAGTAAGAAACTAAACCCATTCCCAATCCTGGGAAAATCTTACCTAGTTGTTTTAATTAGGGAAACAAATCAATGATTCCTAACAGTCTGGAAGTCTTGAAAATTAATTGTGGTTAGAAAATGGATGAAAGATTCAAGGTATTTTTTATTAAAACTACTCTGGGAAAATCAGTTAGTTTTAACAAAGATTTGATGCTTAAGACTTTTTTTAGAGCTTTCCAGTGTTAAAATCCATAATTCTACTTACCAGGTGTGTTGGACAGCTTTCTTATGGTACCTATAAAGAAATATGTTAATTAACATTAAATATACGTAGGTAGCAGAAAGTTAGGATGGATCCAACCACCAAAAATCGTAATGCATGAAATAGAAGTGTACATTTTGTGTGCCATAATGAGCATAACCTGGGAGAGGGCAAAGGCCACCCTGTTCCCTGACTTTGCTTCCCATGTCTGTGCAAACAAACAGAAAATATAAGTAGTTGGACCTGGTGTTTTGACACTGTACAAGAGACACCAGTCACAGCTTTAATGCAGTTCCTGTTAGAAGACATAGAAAGGCCTCATAGCTAATTTGTCTGCTTGGAGTTGACCATTAGGAGGACACCAGAAGGAGAGGTGGCAAATGCAGTAGCAAACTGAGCCTGCCATAAACACCTGCCATAACACCTCCCATAAACACGTCTATCAGTGCTGCTGATAGACGTGTGATCCTCTCTTGCATCTGCGCTAAAGAGGAGGGTTAAATCCAACCATTCTCCCCTGAGTTAACCCTAAACAACACATCAGTATGCATGAACATAAGGTGAGTTTATACTGTCAAACTTTTTTAACAGTGCTCATTAACCTGTCGATCACATTATCTGTCTGTTTGAAAAGTGGAACTATTTCAGACTGTTGACTTGAGGATGTAATGCTGTCTGTAAATCCATATTCTGTCCTTTACTTCCACTTCAGCAACAGATGAAGAACATTAGCATGTGAAATGATCATAATTTGTGAAGAACTTACTTTGGCTTGGGAAACCTGGAGGGTGTTTTCTAAAAATTTAGTTAAAATGGCAGATTTGTTGGGAGAAGAGTGATGCCATGCTTGATTCTGTAAAAAGTTTAATTGAGCACATTGTATTGCAATGCTGCAGAGAGGTGTTAATTAACTCCTCCTGGTTCTTCGATGTGGCAGGACTAGTCTGACCTACTACTGTGGCCACAAGGGAAGAGGAAATGGCCTGCTCTTCCCAGGCCCTGTTGCTGTTGAGCAGCCTCTGCTCTAGATTTTCTAAAAAAGACAAAGATGCACAGCTTAATTTAAGTGTACCAACTGTGCTGGAGAAGAGTAGGAAGTCAGTCTGCTTCCTCTGGAAGTCTGTCAGAAGAAAATACCAAAAGTGGTATAGTGCACTGAAACATGCTAGACCTCCAACCTGCACTGAGGAACTTGTGAAAACCCATCACAGCAGGTGTTGGTTGCAAGCTGTCTTTTAAATCAAAACAAGGATTGCATGCCTTCACAGCCTTGTGTGTAGAGAGGGGCTCCAAGGCACAACTTCATGTTCTGTACTCCTCCAATGCTATTTATTTGACTGTGTGTCAGCACCTTGCAAAGCCTGGCAGCACAATCTGGCTCTTGTACTGTTCTAGCCAGTTTTGGATTGCAGGGTCTGTTTCAACCTTAGCACTGTTCAATGTGTTTTTGTCATTCTTGGCAAGCCAGGGAACACAGTGCATTGTGTGTAATGGGTATTTAATTGCTTACATAATAAATCTTTGCCTTGTTTGTTGCAACAGCTGTAACTGCTGTAAACTACTTACATCTCTGGATCAGATGATACTGATTGTTTTAAGATTACTGATTCTAAATTTAGGCGCCCTTTTTTTCCCCCCCCCCCAGTAATGTCTAATGCAGACAAACCTAGAATTCTGATGTGAAGTCATGCAGTCAATTTTCCTTCAGGACAAGAATTTTCTGTACTGTAAATTCATTGCTTGATCTCTAGTACAATTTTTAAATATAACAAGCACATACAGAACATTTAACCATGGACTAATAAATCACTGTTGCAAAGACATTTTTTCTTTCATAATAAGTTTTAATTTCCTTTTTTTTTAAATGCCATACCATTGCCTGCAATTATATTCCTTCCTGATTTGTGATAAAGAAGTCTGTTCTTTTTGTTGTGGGTGTATAACTCCTTCAGATATTTGCAGTGTGCTTTCACACGTCTTTGCTTTTTGCTTAGTCAAGCAATGATGTCCATATTTAGCTTTTAATCTTGCCCAAAAAATCAGGCTATTCAATCCCCTCAGAATTTTTGACATTCTTTTCAAAACTGCCCCATATTTTCATAACTTTTTACAATGCCTCTATGGTAGTGAACTGAACTAAGTCTGGTGGTTCAGGCATCACCACAGTTGTGTTATGGGTGGTTTTGTTGCCAAAAATCACTTTGGCATAAGTGTCACCTGCCAGGGTACCCTGCTTAGGCAGGTCTGTATGACAGTTGCCAGCCTGGCTGCCCTAACACTGGAAATGTGTCTTTTAATGGGTTTTCTCTTGTCAGCTCAGTCCATATTTGGGCTCCCAGATTTCCTAGACTCCTCCTTCTATCCAGCATGTAATTTAAAAACACATGAGGTTGCTTTTTTCCACAGCAAATTTTCCTCATGCTGGGTTTTGATAATATTAGTGATTTTTACATGTCCTCAGTGAAGATGGTTGTGCCTGCAGTTGCATTGTCCGTGGGTTTGGATGCAGCATTGTCACCTCATGGTGCTGGCTTCCAGGCCAGGCTCCACTATGGCTTGCCCTGACACCTTCTTGTAGTCTGAGACCTTCCCACCTCGAAGACAGGCACAACAGTTGCAAAATGCCATTTTTGAGAGATTAACTTCTAAAAGACAGTACAGAAGCAGGTGGTGGTATTCCAGCTTCCAGTCTGGGACACTGTGCCAGCAGGGTGGGCTGTGTGGCCAAACCAAGAGTGATGAACAAAGGGGTTTGTCTGCTGTGCTGTTTTATTTGGATGCTCCCTTTTCCTGTGCCTGCCAGATTTACCTGAGGTCCTCTTTAGTGTAAGAAATTGCATGCCTACCAAATGGAGAGCAGCAATCCCAGATTCCAAACCAGGACGGTGAAAGAACAAAAATCAGCTTCAGAGCACACTGAGCCACTGGTCTGGTGGGTGTGAGAAAGCTTGTTGCTATTCTCATCCCTCCCCTCCTTCTTAGGTGGCATGATGACTGGAGCTCGTGGGATCTCTACACTTCCTTTTAACAATTCTTAGTTTTATTCTGACTCTGTAGCCCCAGACACAGGTTGGGGAAGCTGATTTGCTCACAGGCTGCTGCTGTTTGCTCAGCACAGTGGTTCTGTCTTCAATAACCTTCACACTCTACACTGCATTTCCAAAGACAGTCATGGCACTGTGTAAATCGTACTTGTGTTTTCTGTGCATACATCCTTATTAAATTTACAACCTTCTGTTTTGCTCTGAGCACTCAATAAAGTCCATGCATGTCCTTATATTAAAATGGGTGACAGACATGGCAGAGTGGTTTTGGTCATCCCTTACACATATATATTCACACACACCTTTTATTAGTTGCAGGCTTCCTGTCAGTTTTAGATTTGATAGGATAAATCTTACCTGAAAATTCTTGGCTAAGTGACACTGTTACATAAAATAAGCCCCTGCATGGTGCTGAGCTTTGTGCTACTGAACTGAACACCTCCTCCAGCCCAGGGCCTGGGTTGTTACCATTCTTTGCCTATAACTCCCTCTCTGTTTTTCAACCCACAGATTTCTCTCCATGTTGAGCTGATTTTGAACATACATGGCATGCCAAAAAAAAAAAAATCTATCACATTTCATATCTCTGGTAATACCAAGAAAAATGCAGTCCTGTTTTCCTCAATTGTCAGTTTGATAACTAGTCAGAGATTAATTAGAGAAGGTCTGAGCCTGTAACAACACAGGGTCAGATTTTGCAACTCATCTGTAGCACTGAAAGCTAAAAATAGTTTTTAGGTTTGTGGAATTAGTGTATCTTCTTGTTAGATCATTTTCAGCAGAATCAAATAACATCCAATTTTTCTGTGATCCGTAACAACAGGGGTTCTTTTTCATTTTAATAGTTTTTGTTTGGGAATATAGTTTAATTGTACAAAATGGTGGTTTGTGGCAGATAAAACTTACTTTCCAGGTCCCTTTCTTAGCCTGAAGGAGACTTTTTTTTTTAATAATACTTCTGATCTTGGCAGCTATAAAAATGCTTCCTTTTAGTCAGTATTTGTATCCTGATGTATTTCTTAGATCATGTTTTGTAAAAAACAGTAATGAAACTTTTCCTCAGACTGTAGGAATCAGACACCACATTGTCACATTGTGTGTTCCTGATCCTAGGCACCATTGTTGTGCAGCCATCAGTCATATAAATGAAGTCTAAATGCAAGCTCTGGCAGGATCAGACCCTCTAATAAGGAAGTCTGTGTATCCAGAATTGTCAGCAGAGACTTTTCAACAGGATGGATGTGAGCCAAGGCATAGGCACAAGGTTGTTTGCACGCATCACATTTTTAGCATGGCTAGTTTGGAGCCAGCACAGGCCTCGGGCTGTTTCCAGTGTGCAGTTTGTTGTGGCCACTCTGTTTTGCAGGGTAATAGTTGTGTCTGAAGACATGATTCACTGTATCTGATCAATCTCTACCTCATTTTACCACTTAATACAGATGTAACCCAAAAGTTCTTACATGGAGGTCATCTTTTCTTTCATTTTCTCATCACTCCTCACAACACTGTGAGTGACACAGTTAATGGCATTTGTGAGCCCTGGGATTCAGTGTTTGAAGACTTATGGGTAAGTTTGAAAAAGAATTTTATCTTTGAGGAAAGAAAAACGAAAATAACAAAAAAACTTTGAAACTTGAGAAAACAGCTTAGGAAGTATGAGGCTAATTTTTCCACTGTTGTAGGGCAGCATAAAATAAACCACCTTGGGACCGCAAAAATTTATCTCACACCAAGGTCTGGGCAATAAACTTGGAACAAAAAAAAATTCTTGAAAAAACCTGGGCGCCATAAGGACAAGTAGTCTGACCGCTCTGTGTGGTTTGTGTTGCATGCTGAAGAGGCCACTAGTGATGGAAATAAGCTGTTGAAAACTTTGCTTTCTCTACAAGTAAAGAGAAATTGGGAATGCTGTGTAGGTATGAGAAACTAAAACAAACACAAAGTAATTGCTGTTTTTTACAGATGAGGTAAAACTTTTGTGTCTGACTGGAAATGAGATCCTATTTCAAAATGTGCATTGTATTTTATATGTGTGTATTAGCTCTGAGCTGCCTCTAAGCAAGAATGGTGTGCACAAAGTCTTGTGTGCTTATCTTATGCTGGTGGTTAGGAAAGAACCTGAATGTATCAGTCATGTTCTTATTCAGGCCTTCCACCTCTTTTTGCATATGCATGCGTTTATACAGAAAAATTGGTATTATTAAGCTCTGAAGAGAGAGCAAAAAAACCAATTCAAAGGAGATGATGTAAGGCAGCAGAAAATAGGACACACTGTTCCCTATACACATAATTTATCTCCATCAGAAATACGTGAAAGTAAACACTGTTTTCCCACCTTAGCAGCAACTTTGTGTGCTGACAGTGCTAGCTCAGTGCTGGTTCAGGTAAATTTTCCAGGTGCATTAAGGAATAGATTAAAAGCAGAGACAACAAGCTGGTAATATCAGCTGCTGAAATCTGGAGTCTTGCATGGGTGTTGGCCTACTACTGGTGCAGTGGCTGCCCAGGAAGACTGGTATTCCTGGACAGGGATGGACAGGATGGCCAGGAGGACTGTGCTAAAAACCACCAGTAGAAACTAAACAGTCTGTGGATTTGGTACTTTAAAAATGCTGTCTGGTGTTCAGGAAAGACTCAGAGTTTTTGAACCACAGAGCAAAGTCTCTCTGCCAGAGTGTGTGAGAGCGCTCTCCCGGTGTTTTCTCTTCATAAGCCTGCATTGCTGATGGAGGTGGGCTGCCAAAAATTCTGACCTGCGCAGACCAGCATTGCAAGGCCAGGATGGCGGGGGTTTGGTGTCACCTTGGCGTCCCCATAGATGGGGTATGTACCTACTTCCTGCAGTTTTATCGATACTGATACCACACCCACGTAGGTTAAACCTAACTGTGCCCATTGTCTGGAGAAAACCCATCTTCAGGTTCCAGAAGAGCTGTTTGCACACACAAACGTCACTTTTTTTCTGAGCATAACCCTGTTCTGCACTCATGGTAAGGTAGTGAAGACACGCAAATGCTCACACACCCCTGCCAGTGAGGAGAGGCCCCACCTGTGCCTGTGGTCCCCTGAGAGGTGGTAATTTGTAGTCATGTGGCATCCTCTTGGTGATTTGTGGTAGTGGGTGTCCCCTTGGTATGGGGAGAGCATCTCCTTGTGCCCTGGGGAAGATCTCTGTGTGTGCAGGCATAAGTCACCCTTCATGCTGTGCCGCTGTGTCACATTTCAGATTAATTTCATGGGTTTTTGTCTTTGTTCCAGCCAGGCACCAGTTCCTTTCTGAGTCCATGTGTGCCATCAAATAGAGTTTATGGCTTGTACCTTTTTCTCCACTTACATTCTTTTAAGTGAAAGCTTGTTTGTCTTACCTGCCACTGCTTCTGACCTCTGGTAGTCCTACCATATTTCTTTGTATTAAATGATGTTTACAGCTTCTTTTTTTATTTTTTTTCCCGCTTCAATTTTCTGTGACATTTTCCAGGTCATTAGTATAAAACTGAATTAAACTGCTTGTCTTGATTTTCATTGCTTGACAATATTTAGCCTGTTACAATTCTACAGCCATCCTTAGTCTATTTGGTTATGCTTGTATTTAGTCAGAATTCAAATAAAATGTGTCACGCACTGATTGTGGCCCAGTACACACCTTCCTGGTCCTGAGATTATGGTCTCAGTTTTGTGTTTAGAATGATTTTCAAGGCCATTTTTTGGTAAGCTGATCCCAAAACTGATAACATGGTTTAGTTAGATTGTTTATAGAAAGGTGGCAAATGTAAGGTGTTTTTTACCTGGTCTTTATTCATAGTGTCACTTACAATTGATATTTGTAAAATTAGGCAGAAGAGAAATGAGAAGCATAACTGCTCCTATGGTACTTGTATTTAGCTTCAACAGCAGTAGTGTTTCTGAGGAATAGATCTGGGTCTGAAAGTTCAGTTGGAATAGTTTGGTTTTTTCCTTAATTTAGTTGTTTGATGAAACTCAAGTTAAACTAAATCCCCAATAAGCAGTGTCCTGTGCTGTGTGCAGTAAATCGACTGCTTTTGATCACATCAGAAACCTGGAAAAGCTAAGAGAAAATGGTTCTTTTGTTCTTCAAAGATTAGGTATCCTTGCTATTTTTATGATTATTGAACATCTTAGAAAGCTTGGATGGCAGTCCTTTTTTGTTGTCCTAGAAAATGCAATGCCTTCCAGTCAAAGTAGGAGGGTGAACAAATTGCTTTGTTTTGCGTTGTCTGTGAAACATAACACATACTCCTGCTGCATGCTTACTGCAGCATTAAACAGCATCCTCTGACAGAGAGCTCAAAAACAAATGGATCCTTCACAAAAAATCAATAGGCTGAGATTGCTGCTAGGATAGCTAATGTCCCTTACCAGTACCCTTCTATATTGTGTCCTCAGCTTTAGAATTAAATTTGCTTAGCTCCATTAGAGTTTTTCATTATTATTATTATTGCTTCCATATTTCTCCCAAATCACGTCTGAAAATGTAAGTGTGCATGTCTGAGGACTTAGCAGATCCTCCTGGTAGAACAATGGAAAACTTGAAACATTAAATGAAATTACACTCTATTTGTTAATAATTATTTTTCTCTGATTATGGACCATGTTTAAATCTATGAAATATGTGCAGAACCCAAGTGGAAAGAAGTCAGAAAATTAATAGCTTGCTCCTAGGAGGTTTTCTCTCATTAATATTTTTCCTTCTATCCCTAGTACTGGGGTCTTTCAGTACATTCCCATTTGGTATGAGTCACACCAAGGAGGAAGACCTGAAATAACCAGCTGTCACTGCCTTCTGTCAACTCTGAAAGAGTTTTTTGCCCACCTGGACACTACCGGGCAAGCAAAGTATCAGCTTTTTCAGTTTTGCTCAGGGCAGAGTCATCTATTACCAGGGAGGCTGCTTCCAAAACCCTGCCAGTCAGAAGTTCACCAAAGTTCTCACAAGGCCACTAGACACTGACCTGACAGTAAGTTTTTGGCTCATGAGATCACTCCTCCCAAGCTCTTTTCCACCTGGCAGCTCTGGACACCACTTTGATGTGCAGCATCGCCCTGTTCAGGACCCCTCTGGATGTTTGTTCCCTGCTGCCCTGGCAGAACCAGCGTGGGGCATCACAGGGGGACCAGCAAGCCCTGCAAAATGGGATGCCACCATGGCCCAGGTGTGCTTAGACACGGACCCAAGGTGAGCAAGGAGCCCAGTCACCCTCAGAACACTCCACAATCACTGCTGAAGGATGGGCGCTGCAGATCATAACGCACAAAGAGTCATTTCTGGAAGCAGCTCTCCTTTATATGCAACAGGAATAGAAAGGGACTAGGGAGCAGATGCAGTGAAAGCTTTACACAGCTGGATTGCATCCCTGAATTGCAGTAAGGTGAGCCAGGGTTCACATGGAGACAGTGAATGCAGTGGCAGCCTAAAGCATCAATGGCAGGAGAGTGGCCAGGGCACCTTCATGCTTGTAAGTCTGACCTAGAATGCTTACAGGGCACTTGTCAGCAGAAAAGGTGGTTAAGGATGCAGGAAACCAGAAAAAACTCCACATCTCTTCATCAAAGAAATTCATTCCAGACTGAAGAATAGCCTGGAATGGAAGGAAGTGCTGTCCAGCAAATACTGTTGGACTGCAGAAGAGCATCTCACCCAGTGTCACAGAGGAAACAGTCCCTTGTGCTGGAGAAGATGGCACGTGGCAGTCAGAGGGAAGGCAGTGTCTTGTAATGCAGAAGGGAACGTCCAGCCAGGGACAGCTCACTAATGGGAGTTTCTAAAATGTTGGTCTTATGGTCAGTTTTATTTCTGGGACATTTTAAGGACCAGAGTACAACCTGCAGAGTAGCATTTTAATGGCTTTTGAAGCACACACTGTGCTGAAGTGCATTGCTCGTGAATGGGAAAATCAGAGTATCGGAGAAGGAAGCTGGATGACCTTGAGGAGCAGAGAATTGATTTGCAGTGAAATGGAACAGCCCAAAAATGAGCAAAGAGGTCACTCATGTAGAGATTAATAGCAAAAGTATGTACTCTTAAATGCCACCTCACTGGTTAGTGAAGAGGGGAAAAGAAAATTTCTTAGTGTACTAGGCATGTAACCAGTGAGGCTGTAGTTGCATCTTTTCTGGAATATATACAGTTCTGGTCTCCATGGTACAGACCAACCACATTTTTCTTGGACTGAGTTCAGGGACAATGGGGGAGAAGAGGACATTTCTTACTAAGGGCCAAGACAACTTGGCTTGCTTAGGGTAATAAAATGGATGCTGAGAGGAGATATAACATGTCTTCAGAATTACTGCAGGAAGCAAACTTGGGAGGGGAAGAAAAGGATAAAGCTGGTACTTAACGTAAGTGCAATAAAGATAAATTTAGCTTGGAAACAGCCAACCAGTCTGAGGGGTTTGGGAGAGACAGCCTGGGAGAGCCTTTCAAGTTATGTGTCTTGGTGTTTAATTGCAGAATCAAAATTTGCCATTCAGATAAAAATGGCAAAGGAGGAATTTCACAATATTTACAGTGAATGTTAGTTGATTTGTATTTTGTTTACAATTGCTTAACTGCAGTATGCAGCAGATTAGCTATTAGCAAATCCCTTGTACATGGAGATATGAGGACAGGCCTCTGTGATAAATGATAAAAATAAAGGTAATGCACAAGTTGCACAGCATGGTAATGAAGTCCTGCACACTTTCTTGAGGGTATGTGTAGCAAACAGGATGCTCATAGGCATAATAGTGTCAGATGACATCTGATTTTCCAAAGGCATAACTGTCATCTCATTTGAACAAGTACTATGTGACCTTTTAGACAGATAAGTTAAAAGTCAGTGTCTTGGATATACTTCCAGTATGCACCCAGCAATGCCTGTTTCCAGAGCTAGGTGAAGGATGAAGAGGAGTATTGACCAAACATAACTGTTATTAAATAAGTTCTTCTGCTTCAGTTTTGCTTCGGCTTTTCATAAATAAATGTAACAAACTGCAGTTAACCTAAGTCATTATTACAGCCTTAAACCTTTGAAATTTTAAGTATCTTATGTTTCCTGTTCATTTATAGCTAGTAAATGTGTCAGAAAAAATCAAGAGGGATTTTATACGTTGCCTTGCACTAGTATTAACTTAGCTGATAAGGTTCTAACTACTGATATGTAGTGGCAACTGGGCTTCAGAAACTCAATTTACATCTTTTTTAAGGGGCAAGAATCACACTATTACATTTGAGATCAGACAGTTTGGTGGCTGTCTGAACTTTTTTTACTGACTTTAAAATACTGTTGTCATGGATGGCCTGCCTTTATAGGACTGAATCAAAAAATAGAAAAGAAAATTCAGTATGATAAAGTTATTTGTTAATTTCTTAGCTGTTCCAGTAATAGCTGGCATCAGTGGTAAAATTAGCTCGTACTTGCATTTTGGATATTGCTGCCTTCACATCACAGCTACCTGGATTCTTTAATGCTTGCACTGCCAAATGAAAGAGCTTGTTGACATTGGTAATAGGCTCTTTTAGCAGAGTATAGATTATTATGTGGAGAGACAAGGTCAAGTCACATCTATCCTTCTTGAAAAACACTGGCCTCCACTTAATGTTTCATTGCAAGGCATCATTCCCAGATTACGAACATTCATTGTTGCACGCTTTCCAAATTCAGTATCTTTTTTTTTAATGTCTGGTCACGAGAGCTGAACAGAGCAGTGGTTTGACCATTACTGTAAGAAAAATGCAGCCTCTGGCTTCCTAGTGAGTAGCCTGCTGTAGGTATCTTTCAGCATCCTTAGGAGAAGTGTTAATAAATACCATTCTGATACTAAATTAAAACCTAGCAATGTGACAAAATGAAGTACGGTACAAGCAAAAGATATTTCCAAGTGTAAATCTATATGCTTATATTTATAGAAACTGGAGTGTACTAAAATGCTACATGAGAAATTAAATTTAATCAGTTGAAGTGTACAACCTTGAGTACATATCACAGCATTTTTTTTAATGGAACTGTGATTTTTCTTTTGCCTCTAACTTACATAACACCATTTCTGTTATACAGCATGTTCTGAGTTTGGAGTTTATTTGCTTGAAATGCGTGTCACTTTGTATAGGAAATGTAATACCTATAAATTCAATTGTTAGTGAGAATATAGGTACTATTGCTTGTGACAGGAAAAAAAAGAAAGAAAGATTTACAGGTTATTATAATTTGTTATTACTATATACGAATACAAGTTTATCTGCTTATCAGCTGCCTGTCTGCACATAACTCTGAATGCAATAGATGCATGTTGACCGTTGTTCAACAATGGGTACCACTGAGTTTCTGTTTATTAATCTAAATGTTAGAATAATTTTGTCTCTTTTTTCTTCAAGTTGTGATTTACCCTAATTTTTCCTTACAGACCTTCCCTTGTCCTTCATCCCCAATTCTTACACTCCAGGGAGACCTCACAACTTCTTTTTGTTTCTGTACTGGACCTCTTTGAACATGGCCCATTTCACCCATGATTTGTTTCTGCAGGATCTGCTGTGTGCCTCAGTGCATCCCTTAGTCCCATTCTTCTGCAAATTTCTAGAAACTCCTTCTCTTTGGATCATTTCTAGTTATGGTGTCTAAATACCACAAATGGGGTGACCACAGGCAGAGGCCAACACTTCAGCTTCTCTGACTTATTTTTTTTCTTCGTTTACTTCATTCTTCCCTTTCTCATGCTTACTTGCCCCAAAATCATGCCTGCACTTTGACCCTTTCTCCCTTACTTCTCTTCTGAGTAGAAGGGCACAGTAGAGAAGGTGGCTCCTTTAGGACAGGATCTTATTGAACCAGCAGGCCCTAAGCATCAGTCAGGGGTGCTGCCTGGACTCTTCTTAATCACAGCTCTTTTGAGAACCTTTCCCACATACTGAAGTGGAGAACATCGCCTCAGCTTTCATTAGCAATATTTTGTAGTTGTTTTGTCAGATAAACATTTTTTTACCACATCTAATCCAATCAGCCCAGAAACCTGAAGATTAAGAAAAAGAGTTGAGAGAAAAGCTTATCGAGAGATGGGGCTTCTTCTTTGCACTGAAGAGAGCTGTCGGTGTGCTGTGCCAGTCCTGTGGTGGTTATTGCCTATCCCAGGCATCCTTCCTTGCAGTAGTCATGCACCAAGATGACAAAAGACTAACCTACAGTGATAACCTACGTGAAAAAGTGAGGAATCACAGTGCTTCTTGCTTTTAATTTGAGGACCAGGCAGTAACTCAGCATAGCTGGGAGGACTCATATGTTTTGCCACATGGGTAATACAACAAAGTGAGTCATGACAACATGCTTCTTCTCAAACTGACAAGCTTCCCAGCCACATCCCAGGGATTTTCCTGATGCCCCTCTGTTCCTACTGACCCTGCCAAGCCCCATGGCTTCAACACAGCAGAGCCTGTGCTGCTGCAGGTCATGGACCCTCAGGCTGCAAATCATCTTCCTCAGCAACCAGTGCTATCTGGCTCTGCAGTCTATATATCATTGATAGCTGTGATTTTGCATCATGGTCTCCACTTGTGAAAGTACTGGGTGAAACACAGATTATTCCCTGTGACTCCTTGTCACTTATTGGTGATCAGTGGTGGGAGACAGGCTATAAAGTCAGTCTGCGAAGGAGAGAGTAGCTTTTCTTTGTCTGAAACAGAGCCAAGAACAATATATCAATGTCCATACATATTTAACTCTGAGGACTGACTCAGGATTTGTCTTGCTGAGGTGTAATTTTGGAAGTTGATGTTGGGAAGTCATTTTTCTTCACTAAATGTAGCTGCTATCAGAAGGTGATTGGTAGTCCTGTTGTTTGCCTGTATTTTTGTTGCTTGTAGAACAATGCTTTGCTGAAGTCTCTGGTAAAGTTTCTATGTTACCGTGACACAAATACAAAAATAGAAACACTGTTGTCAAGGTGATGTAGCCAAATTATTACCACCCTGTTCCTGATTCAGTTAGAAAAGATGTAAGAATTTTGGTGGTTTTTTAAATGTTTTAATTAAAAGTTCTAATATGTTTTTAAGTAATGAAGAAACAACAACCAAACAACAGCCAAAGCAATTATAGACAAATTCACATGGATGAGGTAGTATGAATTTAATAGATAGCACTGAAAATAGATTTGTCCTTCAGCCTCTGCTAGGGGCAGTGGTGAGAAAGGAGGAGAGGGTTTTGTAATGATGAGAACCACTTTGATATTATTCTTTGAAATAGCTGCAAGCAGAAGCTGTAGATAATAATAATCTCCAAACTGTAGAGGTTGAAAGCACTGAGAAGCCAAGAATGACTGCAGCTGCCTTGAATGGTGGTGGAACAAAGCCATGGAGTTGTGAATAGTTTATGCAGATTGAATATAATCAGAGTCAAAATGTGCAGTCATCAGGTTTGAGATCCAAGAAGCAGGTGGTACAACGTGTCTATATCAGGATTTTGGAGGGTTTTCCTGGCATGAGCCAACTCAAAGAATCACAGGCTAAAGAAACAGTTTTGATATCCGCATTTTGATAAAACAAATGGACCATCCCTTTGAACACAAGACTACAGTCTTCTCAAAACATTCAGTGAAGCAAATTGTTTCTGTTTTAAAATAATGCTTTAGAACTCAATGCCACTTTTTTTCCTGGAAGTGCTAAATGGAAGCTAATGACAGAGAGGAAATTACTTCCAAGTTTTGCAACTGGCAGCCTTTACCAGAGAAGTCATGAGCTTTTCAAATACATTTTTATTTAATTTAAATTGTGGCTTGTCCAGAACTGAACAACCAAATGTGTAGATAATGTGGCCAAGGTAGGCATATTCAGAATTATGTATGACCTTAATATCATTTTCAGATTTCTTTACTGTTTTTAAGAAAAAATCTTCATTCAAAATTTCACCAGTGTTTTGCTTCTGTATTCTTAGCAGAAAATGACCACATAATTTTTAACGTTTTAATTGCCCTGCAGCTTCAGTGGTCACTTAGTGATGGGATTTCTTAATTTCTGCTAATCTTAAATATTGAAGAAGAAGAAACAGTAACAGTATTCAATAAATAATCTTGTGGCTTTTGAGGCATTTAAATATTTTTCTATAGCAAATGAAAAACATTAAAAAGCCAAGTATATTGATTCTGGATCTGAAAGCAGCTCTGTTCCTTTTTGACCAAAGGAAAATTTTATTGGTGAATTGGCAGATTATGAGATCCATTTTCTGTTTTCCATTCCTAAGAAATAATTTAATATATGCATATATGTATGGTCCAATGCAGGATCAAGTCTAGCAAGCATCAGCTGTTCAGTTTCCCTTCCATTTCCCCTTTCAGTTGCCAGCTTAAAAAAAAGCTTATCAGGTACTGAATCAGTATGAAATTGTGAGCCAAGGCATTGATCCATCTTCCTTAAATCTTTTCATTATAAATTCTATTATTAGAAATTAAAATCTTGGTATGCTATCACTTCAGTCCACTTTCCTTACCTGCATATTCATGCCAATCATTAGCTCTTCAATGCATGTTTAATAACCATTCTCTAAAGCTGCCTTTTCTTTTCCATTTTTCATGGTTTAGTTATTCCAGTTGGAAATGAGTAAAGCTGCCAAAAGATTAAAGAAATGGCTTCTTCATTATTTAAGTAGTGATTGCTCATCACTGGTCAGACGAGTGTATTGGGATTTAGGTGACCACATGTCAATATCTGTATGTAGTTTTGACATCTGTATCTAAGCTCATCCTCCCAGGTTCCCCTTATAGAGACAATGGAGACAAAAATGCATTTGTAGGGTGCATTGTCATCCCAAGTTAAGCTTCTAAAACAAATCAGATTTACCTGGATATGCCGGGTTTAGTTGACTGTAAATGGAAAGAAGACTAACTAGCTTAGATGTTGGCTTTGTAGATGTCCGAAGACAGATTATATGAATCCCATCTCTGTGCTCAAATTAATCATAAATGCCCAGGGATTCTGTGCAATGACACTGTTAATGGGAATGTACAGTGTCTGTATTTTTTGATGTGAAGGACATAGTGCAGTGATGATCACGTACTGTTCAGCACAAGCACCAAAAGCAGTACAGTCATGTTAGGACTATTTTCAAATGGATTAGATTACCCTGCTTTTCACTTTGACTAAGTGGTACCAGGGAATTAGCATGTTCACATTCTTTCCAGCAGATCAGTTTGGCAACTGCATTAATACTCTGATTGTAGACATGCAGCGATGGTGTTAAATATTTATGTTGGCAGATGAATGTAATGTCCTTGACCAGATTAGGTCCTGCTATGCAAAGCAGCATATATCAGATTGGTAATATTATTATTATTGTTGTTGTTGTTGTTAATAAAAATAATTGTAATAATAGTAATAATAATAATAACAATAACAATATTCACCCATTCATGTTCAAGCAAGCTCACAAGGAGTTTATAAACATTAAAAAGGGAGGAACCTGAATGGAAGTAGCTTTACTTAGGAGTGACTCATGGCAAGGGACTTCTGCATTAAAAAGAGTTAGAAAAACTGACAGATGTTGAATGCTGAAACATTTTTTAGAGTCTGTATTTAATTTAGGATATTGCCGTAACAGTGATTTTTCCTGTGTGTTCTTCCCCTTAGGATGATTTCCAGCATGCAGCCTCAGAAACCAACTGGGAGTCAGTCACGAGCTCTGTCTCAGTAAGTAATTTCTCACTGTTTTGCCCATGGATGGATTGATAGGGTGGCTTGAATCCAACTCAATAAAATGGCACCTGCGCAGGGAATCCGTGTATTCACCTTTGAAAGAGGATGAATAAAGTGTTTATTCAACTCATACTGGAGTCAAACAGTATGGTTTTAGGGATAAAAGTTTGAGGAAATGCCATTAGCTGTTGTAAACACATGAGACAGCCATTGGGAAACACTTCTTGCTTTCAAACTCATCCTGCCAGTATGAAAATACAAGACACAAACTTAAAAATTTTAATTGTACAATGTCTTGACCTACATGGAAGACTATATGTAAAACAGGCTGGCAGGAAAATGGGTTTAGCCTTTCATTGTCAATACTGCAAATTTTTTTAAGTGTTTCCAATAAAATATTGTATATGAAGTCAGATATAGTTACTCCGTATTCAGCAGTGAATTGCAACTTGGGAGAAAAATTAAGAAAGAAAAAAAAAAGAAGGAAAAAAACCCAAACCTGAGTAATCCAGTGTGAAATTTTATTTTTCTCTTCATTACATTTGATTTGTGTCATTGGCAAAAAATTTGCCAGTGCTTTATTTCCGAGTGCTGGGGAACGGCGTAGTACCATGAGAACCCCTAATATAGGCAGTCCTCTTCTGTGTGCTTTGCTGTCTGCTCTGCACCACATCACAGCTCTCGTTAACTCCTCTTAAAACACATGAGATTGGATAAGTGCTTAAAGCAGACTTGAGGTCAATGTCTGGAGCATTCATGGAAGAGAGCTTAGTGATAGCACCTTTGTTACAGTAGCTGGCAGGAGTAGCTGGTGAAGGAGCAGTAAATAAAATCTGGGTAAATTCTACGGATCAGGGTCCAATCAAGGCAGCAAGTAGAGAGAAAATTCTATGCTGCCAAAATTAGAAGATATTAAGCCAATCTCACTTGTGTTTACTCTTGAATTTGCAAATGACACTTGCCCTTCATGATGTGATTCACTGATTGCCTGGAACCAACTGTGCTGAAAGTCTTAAGGAGTGATGTTAGCAGGGCTGAGATCTACTGGATGTGCCAAACAGGAGATGCTAGAACAGTTTTACTAAAAGATATAAATGATTTTTTCATTCTAATATGGGCTTGGGGAAAAAAAAAATCACTGTGATGGAATATTTTGTTTAAAAATATGGTAGGCTGATGTTTGAAAAAGTAAGCCTAGAGCTCCCTCATCAGGTAACTATGTAAATGAGACTAAGCATATGGTAAACGCCATGTTAGTTAACATCCCTAGCATCATAAAATGCACAATATACCAAACAATAACCCAGTATCCTTTTCGTATTGAAAAATTAGGTTCATCTTTTGCATCCTTTGTTTTTCTGAAAAATTGTTTTTAATGTGTTCATTACAGCTAAGGAAGTTCAATACAAATATTACAGGAATCAAGCTGATGCCCAAGGTCACATGGGAACCTACAGCTAAACCAGAAGCAGAACCTCAGTTTCATTGGTTTTCCATGTCATTCCGTATCTAATAAAATACACTTTCTCCAGCACATTGCACATTGCACCCACAAGTCCTTTTTATCCTCAGAGAAAACAAGGTAGGGAGATTGAGCAATTTTTCACAAAGGCACCAAGGAAAATGTCTGAGGACATCCAAGTTCTTCACGAGAGAAAGATTCAGGGATTCCGTTAAGGTCTTGAGAGGCAGAAGGACAAACTCAGACCTGTCAGTCTTGGACAAGATGACATACAATTCTGCTGATGCTCAGGTAGCATGGCAAGTCTAAGTTTCTTTTAAACCCACAAGTAACCCAAAGACTCATTTTGGGATCTAGACGCATTACAACTCTCAGAATGAAAATTTTAGAGTGAGCAAATTTGTTCTTCCATGTCTGAGGTCATATTACAGAGTTATATTTTATTTTGATTTTTTTGTTTGGGTTTTTTCTCAGAAAGTTAAAACAAACGCTTCTGCCCTTAACCCATCATGGCAAACCCAGGGGAAAAAAAAAAAGGAAACAAAATCCACTCCTTATAAGGTTTGTTTCCATTATATGTAAAGTAATTTTATGACCAACAAAAAACTGTGATGCACATTGAATTTCCTGTCAGGCTCACAATAGAGAGGAAAATGAAAAGAATGAGCAAACAGAAATTAAGGGCAAGAGCACGTACCAAAAAAAGATACCTTTGTGTTCCAGTAAATTAAAAATGTATTCAGTGCTTTCAAGAAATGCAAAGGAGGTACTTAATGTGGAAAAAGTTTGCTCTTCATTGCTTCTTGCATTTCACTCTTCCTCTTTGGATGTGATCTCAGAAGTCAGATTACGACGAGCACAAACTCTCCTAAAGCCAGCGTCTCATTTTTGGCAGGACAAAAGAGAAGCACTTGAATTGGCAGCTTTGAAGTTGGTTTTGGGCCTGTCACATGATGTTGCTGCCAGGAGGCTATCTGAGCTGTTGAAATAATTCCTCTTGATTTGGCTGTCACTGAGAAAAAGTTAAGCTTTCTTCAGTGTTTGATCGAGGCTGCACAAATCTCTTGAGTAGGAGCTTTTATATGAAAACAAAATGGGGAATCCCAGCTGCCTGTATGAGTTTGAAATGCCCTGCATATTCACTTCTGCAATGAAATGTAAAGTTAAACGTGTGGAAAAAAACCCTCCTGTATTGAGTAAGCCATACACCTGTGGCTTGATTTTTATGCTTCGGTTTCTTCAGCTTCCTTGCACCATCTCCCTCACTTTTGAAAGGCAGTCAGGGTCTGATCTTTCCCTGGTGATTGCCATGAGCTCCACGAAGCTCTCCTCAGTAAGAAAGTAGCATTTGGGTGCATTTTCCTTTTGTAATCTCAGCAGCTGTGTTAGCACACTGCATGATGCTGGCTGCAGCATAGTCTCTCCTGCAACATTGCTTTAGATAACAATGCTGTGTTCACTTTGCTGGCGTGAGCTTTCCCACTCCTGGGACTTCCATCTCTCTGAGTCTCTATTCCAAGCCATTTAGAAGTCAGGAGAGAGGCTTTGAGGTATGCCTTCCTTTTTAAGGGGTCATGAATTTTTACAGGGCTCTGCACTGCAGTCACAAGTGGGCCCTCTGAAAGTTCTTGGGCTGTTGGTGGTAAGCAGTAAAGCACAGCTATGCTTTCTTGACTGCCCTATTGCTGTGTTTGCAGTTTCTTCTCTTTCTGATTTTTAATAATTTGGACTGTCCATATTTTCAGCAAACATATGCAGGAAAATGTCAAGGATTGTTACTTCTGTGATACAGCTTACCATTAGAGACAAGTGTTGCATTTAAAAAATATATATGCTTTAAAACTATTATAGTAGGAATTGAAGGACACAATCCTGCAAAAGAGTGAGTGCATTTACTGAAATGAGTTGACCCTCCCATTACTACCCAACTGAGTGAAGTTAATCACAAAGATTAATAGTTTAACATATGCATTTACTTGGGAGATGAGGCAAAGCAAGTATTATGGGAAGCCATTAATTTTAACTGGCATATTTCTGCTACATTACTTCAGAGATGGGTTTTCATGGAAGAATTTAGGTTTGTAGGGGTATTTCCCCAATGTTTTAACTTATAAGACCAAACAATTCTTGTGCTATACTATGCCTATTGTTGGACAAAATTATGTATTTTGATTGTAGTCCTTCAGAAAGCAAGAGATCTCCATTAATAGTTTTTCTTGTACATATTTTACATGCTATTTGCGTACTATTTGGCCTTGTGCTTGGACAAGGGAAAAAGTGATATCAGGACAGTGAATATTGTGATTCTAAATAAAGAATCTTAAAAATGTTTCAAGTCCTCTCCAATAAAACGGAATTGCTGCAATCATTCTTCAAAGTCAAATTGTGACAGAAGTTCAGTGGGAACACTCGGAGAATGGTACTTTGTCCTTACTGGTGGAAAATAAATATTCCATTTGGTATTATGATATCATTGTGAGTATACTACGGTGTTGGTCATCCGAATATTCATTGTTACACTGCTGAGATCATAGAGTTATAGAATGGCTTGGGTTGAAAGGTTCCTTAGCGATCACCTAGTTTCAAACCCCTTGTTGTGGGCAGGGATGCCTTTCATTAGACCAGGCTGCTCGCAGCCCCCTCCAACCTGACTGTGGACACTATCAGGGATGGGGCATCCACAGTCTCTCTCAGCAACCTGTTCCAGTGTCTCACCATCCTCACAGTAAAGAATTTCTTCTTCAAATCTAATCCAGACCTACCCTCTTTAATTTTAAAGCCATTCCACCTTGTCTTATCACTACATGCTCTTGTAAAATGTTTCTCTCCATCTTGCTTTTGGGCTCCCTTCAGGCATTGGAAGGCCACAGTTAGGTCACCCTGATGCCTTTTCTTCTCTAGGCTGAACAATTCCAATTCTTAGTCTTTCCTCCAGCCCTCTGATCATCTGGGTGTCCCTCCTCTGGACTCACTCCAACAGCTCCATGTCCCTCCTGTGCTGGGCCCCCAGAGCTGGATGCAGCACTGCAGGTGGGGTCTCACCAGAGCAGAGCAGAGGGGCAGAATCCCCTCCCTGGCCCTGCTGCCCACGCTGCTTTGGATGCAGCCCCAAGATCCAAATATCATGTTTTTTCTGTTTGCTTAGTAAGTTGTATTTTTGGTAAAAGAGGTCCGTTCAATGTCAATTCATCAGTGTTTTGTAATACGTTAAATTTTGGGAAATAAAGGGCCATTTTTTCAGGTCTCTAACCATGCCAAGTTTGTTGTCCAAATTGACCAGAGAAAGATAGTCTAATGGACTTCTTGCATTTGTCTTTCTCTGCTGTGGTTTCTGATCTGCCTCTTGTGAAATAACCAATGGAACTGGCATCTCCATTTCTGTGGCCATGGCTGTGAGAGTGCTTTCAAAAGATATTTTCATTACATCTTTGTATATATGCAAACCATCATACCCTTTGAGGAGTGTGTGTAAATACTGACAGTCCACCAGTGGCAGTGTTTTTGCTCCCCGCATCTCCTCTGGGATTTGCTTGGGAATTTCTTGGTATCTCTTCTCCTTAAAAAAAGGGAACACAGGTATAAGAAAGTCCTGGCCCAAAGACTAGAAAAGATGGCCCCAAGTAGCTGTTTCACTCAATAATGAGACAAGTTTCTCAATAACTGTTTTCAATTGTTTGAAGTGGTGCTGTAATTTATTCCAAGTACACTGAGATGTATGTCACTCTTAGGGGGTATCCTATCCCTCTCCATCAGTGACTGACCCTACGCTTACGGCGGAAACACTGGATCAGACCATTGCTGCATTTGACACAGTGGAGGATCTGCTCAAACACTTTAACCCGGACTCCTGGCAAGAAGATCTTGAGAATCTGTACACAGACAGTGGGCACCATTATCGAGGCAGGAGCTACCATGACAGGAAGTCGAAAGGTAGGAAAAGACACTATATGCATACTTTGGGACAAGACCAGGATATTCCTTCACTCCAAATAGAAATGTCTATCAGTCAGGTATTGCATTCTGGCAGTCGTGTTCCTGTTGGAGTCACAGGGCAAGGTACCACATATCAAAACTATGGATGTGTCGTTTAATCCTTAATCAATTTCTAGGTAGGATCCCACTTGAGAAATCAGACTGGAAACTGCCCTTTTTTATGATAAATTCACAAATGAAAACTCAGGTCCACATGTAAAGACAGATGATTCTCAGCTTTACCTTCTTAAGAATTGCTTTGTGTGCAGAGTGTGGGGCTCCTAATTACCTGTGTTATCATCCTTCTTTAAATAACCCTGCATAGGGACTGTTCTCTGTTGAGTGAGGAATAATCACTTCTATCACACTGTGCTTAGGGAAGCATCTGGTGCAGACACCTGTATGTGCAGCTGGTTTTTTTAGGATGTGAACATCTCACTGTGTTTCATTATGTTGGCAGGGAACAATATTATGGTTTAACATCGCTGTCTGTAATTGAGCAAAGCACACATTTCTGGGTTATGTTTCTTGTTTCCTTCTGTTAGTTCAAATCATCCACCAAATGGTAAAGCAAAGGGGCGTTTAGTTGGCAGTAAAAAGTCATATTGATAAAGAAACACAGTTGTGCTCTGGGGTAACCATGCACTGAAGGGCCTGATGCAATTGCCCTTCATGTACAATATAGATGTAGGAGGTTTGTTAGGACTGTCCAGGATTACAGTCGCTGTGGTTTTCACAGAAGAGCTGGAGTGAAGAATTTTATTTGGTGTCTCTTGTTGTCATCTATTTTCAAGTTGTGCACACATGCATTCACATGCATTCTTCTTTATAACTTTAAAACTACAATTCCTGTATCACAGTTCCAATTCTGTGCAATCTACCATTTATTTACATCTCAAATCCCATCCCCCGTACATTAAGAATGTTCTAAGGAGGGAGAGAGAATTGTAGTTCCATGTTTGTAACTTACTGTTATCAAATTATGAGGCTTTGGTCTTAAAAGGGATATACAGACTACGTCTGTATTAGGGAAAACTGTGTCAGGAAGTGTTCCCAGGCCCGAAAATACAATCACCATGTTGATAAATTGTCAGCCTGGTCATTGCTGGGCATGAACCAGGATCTGGCAGAGGCCACCTGCCATTCATGTGTCCACCTGGACTTAGAGAGTAAGAGGTGAATGGTAGGAATGTGGGCTATGCTGTGGCTGTTGTCCTTGGAGCAGGAGAATAACCTCAGGCACATATAGTGTATTAGCAGACACAGCACTGGTGTACAATTTCCAAGACAGGTTGGCTTTCTTTGTTTCTGGGCTCAGCGCTTCAAAGGAACCTGCAATAAAGCCCTGAGCTCCCATCCAGCAAAAAGTAAACCCCTTACTTTGCTCCCTTCTAGCATGTCAAAAATTTCAGGCAACCACAACAGCCCTTGTTGGGGAAAAACTTCACCTAAGTGTCACTGCATGACTTTCAAGAGTTGTTTGATCTCTCGGAGTGGGGGCGGTCTATAGAACATGATCTCTGTGTCCTTTATTCACCCAGGCTGGATTTGGCACCAATAGATAGATATAAAAAAGAAATAAAGGGCCTGTTCTGTTTTAAATTGAAGCTGATTACAAACCTGGATCCTGTACTGGTTCTGCTCTCCAGATTTCATTTCATTCTCGGATCATATTTTGCCTAGTATCCCATATTATTTAAATAACCAAAAAATATAAAATAGCATTTGATGCTTCATTGATGCTAATTATGCAGGTTACAAGTATCAATCTGATCTGGTAGTGCTCAGAAAATTCAGATGCATCAAATTTTCTCCATTTATTATAAATGTAATTCAGCTTCTTGCGTAGCAAGAAGATAAACGTTTTTCCAGTTACAATTTTAATACTTGATTTATTTTAATAGGATTTTTTGGTGGCGGTGGTTTGGTTACAGGAAAAAGAAGAAAAGTCTCGCAACAGTTTTCCTTTGCCTTCAAACTAAAGGCCAAATTCCCTGACTGTTACCAGCTCACTAGGCTAAAGTACCTCACCACAATGAAATCTTTTAAAAATTTCAGTTAAGAATTTTTATTTAGTCTTAAACTTCTGACAAGATTAAAGGCTTGTACTTGGATGATGTGAGGAGTAGGGAATAGCTTTAACAAAACCTTAAATTAGAAATGCTCGGTGGCTTTTAAACACAGACAGTGTTGATCTCTGAGGAATGTTTTTAGGCACTGGGCTAACCTTGCAGCAAAGACAGCAATAGATTATATCATAATTTATTTCAGATACCTATCTGTTTCTGCTTCCAGCTCGGGTTTTATTTTTTTATCCTAAGTTAGAACAGCCCCAGGGCAGGTAAGAACAATTTGGTGTAATCTGTGCCTGTCTTTCACAGCGTTTTCAGATTATGCCATATAAATGGTATAAATTAATCACGAATAATTTTGCTCCTATCTAACCTTCTGCCCATACCAAACTCTGGCACAAAATTGAGCTAAAGAGGAAGTGTTGCTGAATACTAATTCTGATAACAGGGATAGGTGATAAATTATATTTAAATGGTATGTTTTCTTAATTTGACAATTAATAATTACAAATATCAAGGTCAGGCAAATAAGAAGACAGAATTTTATTATAGATGAAATTCACAGAATCAGGGCATAGATGAAGTGGGAAGACACCTCAAGAACTTAAATGCCCCTGCCCAAGGCAGGGTCATCAATAGAAGGTTGCTCATGACCACGTCAAGTCAGGTTTTTAATACCTCTGAGAATGGAGGCTGCTCAATCTCTCTGAAACCAGCTTCTGAACAAAAGAAAACAAAGAAAGTAATTTTCAGCATTTGAATAGGCTTTCCTATGTTAAAATTTGAGTCCAGAACCTTTTGTTCTTTCAAAGTAGACTCTGGCTCCATCTTTGCTTCCTCGCATCAGCGCTGCATTGATGGAGCAAAGCAAACTGTATGAGCCTCAGCAAGGCCAAGTGCTGGGTCCTGCCCTTGGGTCACAACAACCCCAGGCAGTGGCACAGGCTGGGGGCAGTGGCTGGAAAGCTGCCCAGTGGACAAGGACTTGGGGGTGCTGGTCAACAGTGGCTGAACATGATCCAGCATGTGCCCAGGTGGTCAAGAAGGCCAGTGGCATCCTGGCCTGGATCAGCAATGGTGTGGCCAGCAGGACCAGGGCAGTGACCGTTCCCCTGTACTCAGCACTGCTGAGGCCACACCTCGAATCCCGTGTTCAGTTCTGAGCCCCTCACTGCAAGAAAGACATTGAGGGGCTGGAGCGTGTCCAGAGAAGGGCAACGGAGCTGAGGAAGGGTCTGGAGCACAAGTCCTAGTGAGGAATAGCTGAGGGAGCTGGGGGTGTTTAGCCTAGAGAAAAGGAGGCTCAGGGGGGACCTTATCACTCTCTGTAACTGCCTGAAAGGAGGGTGTAGCTGGGTGGGGGTCGGCCTCTCCTCTCAGGACAAGAGGAACTAGCCCCAAGTTGTGCCAGAGGAGGCTTAAATTGAATATCAGGGAAAAGAATTTCACAGAAAGAGTGGTCAGACATTGGAACAGACTGCCCAGGGAAANATCAGCGCTGCATTGATGGAGCAAAGCAAACTGTATGAGCCTCAGCAAGGCCAAGTGCTGGGTCCTGCCCTTGGGTCACAACAACCCCAGGCAGTGGCACAGGCTGGGGGCAGTGGCTGGAAAGCTGCCCAGTGGACAAGGACTTGGGGGTGCTGGTCAACAGTGGCTGAACATGATCCAGCATGTGCCCAGGTGGTCAAGAAGGCCAGTGGCATCCTGGCCTGGAGCAGCAATGGTGTGGCCAGCAGGACCAGGGCAGTGACCGTTCCCCTGTACTCAGCACTGCTGAGGCCACACCTCGAATCCCGTGTTCAGTTCTGAGCCCCTCACTGCAAGAAAGACATTGAGGGGCTGGAGCGTGTCCAGAGAAGGGCAACGGAGCTGAGGAAGGGTCTGGAGCACAAGTCCTAGTGAGGAATAGCTGAGGGAGCTGGGGGTGTTTAGCCTAGAGAAAAGGAGGCTCAGGGGGGACCTTATCACTCTCTGTAACTGCCTGAAAGGAGGGTGTAGCTGGGTGGGGGTCGGCCTCTCCTCTCAGGACAAGAGGAACTAGCCCCAAGTTGTGCCAGAGGAGGCTTAAATTGAATATCAGGGAAAAGAATTTCACAGAAAGAGTGGTCAGACATTGGAACAGACTGCCCAGGGAAAGTGGTAGAGTCACCATCCCAGGAAGTTTTCATCCCCATGTGATATATGGGGATATGGTTTAGAGGTGATTTGGCGGTGCTGGTTTTATGGTTGTATTTTTAATGTTGGAGGCCCTTTCCAGCCCTAAGAATTCTATGATTTTATGTATTTGTACAGATTAATAAATACATAGACAGATCAATCCCTTCCTGGATATCTCTTGCAAGTACCTGAAAGTTGAAGAGTGCGTGGACTAAATCTATATTTATGGTAACTCCATTCAGTCTACAAAATCTCTTCTCACACCTCTAAAATACTGATGCAATTCTATTGAATTAAGTGCATTTCTTTCTACTGAAACTAAAATTACATTTCTATTGAAATTTCTATTGCATTTCTCACTATTGAAGTGAGATTTTGGTATGAGATGTGTCTCACTAATAACCACATGAAGTTTGAAATTTAATTCTGTATATGTTCAGCAAGGTTTGCTGTTAACCACTCCAGTAAAAGCTGACTGTAAAATCACAGTGCAACCCAGACTCGCAGAACAGGACAGAAAAGAAAGGGGAAGACACACATTCAGATTTTCACAATCCTTAAGTGAGGAGCCTTGTGTAGGATATAAACTATGGTATACACCTACATGAAAATATGATAGATATTTCAAATAACCTCTGCAGTTGTAAATATACTCATAAAGGTTTGCTGCCAATTACTGCATTTTAGAAACTCTGAAAGTATGAATATTCAGCCTTATGTTCATCCTAGGCTCTTAGAAAAAAAGTAGGTAATACCAAAGTATATATTTTAAAGTAATTCCTTTTGCATTGCTGTAATATATTGCTGACCTAAGTGTCATAGTAATTTGGTTATTACAAATATTAAGTATCTCAAAAAAAAAGTCACTGGCTATTGGGTTATTTACTAGTGTTCATGGAAAGAACACAGGTAAAGAGGTAAACATTCATGCTCCACAATTATGTTGAACCTCTTCACAAATAGGTTTCTGTTCTTTTAGAGAGTCATAAGTAGAGTTCAGACATGTTTCAAGGAAGTGTCTTCATCTTAGTTTAAATTTTTGAAAGCATGAATTAATCTGGTTAATAATATTAGAAGAGGTTCTAAGAGATGCCATTGTAAATAGTTCCAACCATCAGTTAAACATTATTTAACTTTTCCCATATGCTTGTTTGCATTTACTTTTGCTGTTGTCTCTGATTTTTTACCTCCCATTGAATAAGGGTTTTTAATTTTGAAAAAGACTTCTGCCTGTGAAATGGTTTGTGTAAAAATGAAGAAAGAAAGGAAAAAGAACAAGTTCACTGTTTCTCATCATAGAAGTAAATTCGAATGTCATGGGGCTGGTACCCAAAGAAAGGGGTTGTCTTTAGAAGGGAATGGGGTATTTTGTTTTGTTTTGCCATAAATAAACCTAGGAGGCAGGAACACATGCAGGTAGATACATTCTGGTAATTAACAAGACTACCCCTGCCTCTGAGCTCATTTTCTTTTTTGGAAATAGTATGCAAGAAGCCTTTGGCTATCAGAGGAAATTAATCAAGTGGGACATTCTTGCAATAGCATCTGTCTGCAGTGACAGCTTTACAAGTTAAATAAATAAACACTTGCTGGCATAACCACGCTGCTCTCTGGAAGGGAAGTAGTGAGCTCAGAACATGGGTCTTCAGAGAATGTTTCTGCTGTTCATTGCCAAATGGGTTCCCAAGATCAGGCAAGTTTCACCATGTCCTTACCAATAGTTTCTAATTGTCATTACTTACAATGATCTAGCAAGAAGTTAAAATTTTAATGTAATTTCTCAGAGGCTTGCAAGCAGTGGTCAGTAAATTACTGCAAATGTCCATGCAGTCTTCCTTGCAAGATTCTGGGATGGCTGCCAGCAAGTTTCAGTGCATCAGACAGGGAGTGCAAGCATCACAAATGCTGAATGCTCACTCATTCATGGTGAATTTGAATATTCCAAGTACATGGAATACCTTCTTAAATAGCTGAAAATTTAAAGTATTCCCTGTGCTTAAAAACCAGAATATTTCTCCCACCATTCTTCAGTTAGGAACCAAGTTGTCTGTTGCATGCAAACTGCACACATTCATTCATTTCACAATCTAATTCTGATCTACATTCATACCTTCCCCCTTGTGATAAATGAGATTTTCCCTCGCGTGTTACCCAACATAATTGTTGGTCACTGCAGTGAAATATTTTCTTATTAAACTCTTTTTTAAAACACTAGTGAAACTTACGGCATGCTATTTATCACTGGAATAAGCTGCTCTTTTCCATTGATTTCAATGAAGCTGTGTCCAATCGTTTGGCCTGCTTTTGCCACTTGACCTGTACCACAGCTAATAATTGGTTTTCCAGTCCATAATAGACCTATATATTTTGCACCTTGTTCCCTGAAAACAGCTATAATCCCACTGAAATTCTTATCTTTTGTTCCTCTTAAAATAGTAGTTGCTATATTGAGGAGGTTTCTCTCGGTGCTGTGATTCTGCAGTAAATGCAAATTGCAGTATCTTCTTAGCTCCCATGAGAAAGATTTAGATTGCTCTCCAAGTTGCCAGGTATATTTAACAAATTGCGTGTTGTGATATCATTAAGNTGTCTTTAGAAGGGAATGGGGTATTTTGTTTTGTTTTGCCATAAATAAACCTAGGAGGCAGGAACACATGCAGGTAGATACATTCTGGTAATTAACAAGACTACCCCTGCCTCTGAGCTCATTTTCTTTTTTGGAAATAGTATGCAAGAAGCCTTTGGCTATCAGAGGAAATTAATCAAGTGGGACATTCTTGCAATAGCATCTGTCTGCAGTGACAGCTTTACAAGTTAAATAAATAAACACTTGCTGGCATAACCACGCTGCTCTCTGGAAGGGAAGTAGTGAGCTCAGAACATGGGTCTTCAGAGAATGTTTCTGCTGTTCATTGCCAAATGGGTTCCCAAGATCAGGCAAGTTTCACCATGTCCTTACCAATAGTTTCTAATTGTCATTACTTACAATGATCTAGCAAGAAGTTAAAATTTTAATGTAATTTCTCAGAGGCTTGCAAGCAGTGGTCAGTAAATTACTGCAAATGTCCATGCAGTCTTCCTTGCAAGATTCTGGGATGGCTGCCAGCAAGTTTCAGTGCATCAGACAGGGAGTGCAAGCATCACAAATGCTGAATGCTCACTCATTCATGGTGAATTTGAATATTCCAAGTACATGGAATACCTTCTTAAATAGCTGAAAATTTAAAGTATTCCCTGTGCTTAAAAACCAGAATATTTCTCCCACCATTCTTCAGTTAGGAACCAAGTTGTCTGTTGCATGCAAACTGCACACATTCATTCATTTCACAATCTAATTCTGATCTACATTCATACCTTCCCCCTTGTGATAAATGAGATTTTCCCTCGCGTGTTACCCAACATAATTGTTGGTCACTGCAGTGAAATATTTTCTTATTAAACTCTTTTTTAAAACACTAGTGAAACTTACGGCATGCTATTTATCACTGGAATAAGCTGCTCTTTTCCATTGATTTCAATGAAGCTGTGTCCAATCGTTTGGCCTGCTTTTGCCACTTGACCTGTACCACAGCTAATAATTGGTTTTCCAGTCCATAATAGACCTATATATTTTGCACCTTGTTCCCTGAAAACAGCTATAATCCCACTGAAATTCTTATCTTTTGTTCCTCTTAAAATAGTAGTTGCTATATTGAGGAGGTTTCTCTCGGTGCTGTGATTCTGCAGTAAATGCAAATTGCAGTATCTTCTTAGCTCCCATGAGAAAGATTTAGATTGCTCTCCAAGTTGCCAGGTATATTTAACAAATTGCGTGTTGTGATATCATTAAGCATGTGCAGTGGAACAGTCAAAACCATCAGCCATATGTATTGAAGTCTAAAAGCCAAAAGTTTGGTCGAAGTTTGGTATGGAGAAGAATTATTTCATCAGTGTCAGCACATTTAGATGATTTAACCAGTGGAAGATGCAACTGGAAAATAATACTTCATGTGTTATTACCATATAATTGTGAGGATATCGTTATGTTGGTAATCCCAATATTCGTTGTTACATTGTTGAGATCATAGAACCATAGTTTGGATTGGAAGGGACCTTAGAGATCATCTAGTTCCAATGCCCTTGTCACAGACAGAGACACCTTGCACCAGACCAGGTTGCTCAAAACCCATCAAACCTAGAACACTTCCAGGGCTAGGGCATCCACAACCTCTCTGGGCAACCTTTTCTAGTGTCTCACCAGCCTCACAGTAAAGAATATCTAATCTAAACCTACCTTTTTTTCAGTATGAAGCAATATCCCCTTGTCCTATCACTACTTGCCCTTGTAAAAAAATTCCTCTCCAGCTTATTTGTGAATTTTCCCACTCAAGTTCAGCCTCACCATAGCTTCAGTCAGCTATAGCACTGCTCTGAATGTCTTCGATGGCTTCTACAGTACCTCTAGTATACCTGAAGATTTGTAGCAGTATTGACCCCAGCATTACACTGTGGGGAACACAAATAATAGCCAGATACCAGTTGTACTTGGAATTGCTGTCCATTTTTCTCAAGTCTCAGATATTCCAGTTATCTACTGAATTTGTACTCCACCTCTTCCATTATATCTCAGGGGTTTGGCTGCAAGGAGGCTATAGATCACTGTCAAAAATCAGCAGATGCCTCTGTTGCTTTCACCTCATCCAGCAAGACAGTTGTCTCACCATAGCAGACTCTCAGGTTGGTCTTGTTAAATCTATTCTGGATGTTCCCAGTCATCCCCTTGTCAGTTATGTGCCTGGGCATTGCTTCCAAGCAGGATTCACCCCTTAATTTTATCATGGACTAAGGTTAGGCTGACCAGTCTGCAGCTGCCCAAATCCTCCTTGCCCTGCTTGTAGATGGCCTTGACATGTGGTATAGGAATACCATGGCAAGGTGGCTTGCCACCATTTCTTACACCTTAGCTCTGCTCGGTGACTGATGCATGAAAAAAGTGTAAAATTATCAGATGTGACAGTGTTAGGACCATGTGTGAATTTGAAACAGATAAAGTGTTAAAAGCAGCCCTAACAGACTGCCTGTCTTTTTTAAAGTTAATCAGTGATCAGGAGCAAAGTTTTTCTCATCAGTCTTTAAGGCCTCCCTTTTTCTGAATAAAACATGGCATTAGTTGCAGTCTCTGATTTCAGTGCCTACCTCTGATTAAGATCACAGAATCACAGAATATTTTGATCAGTGCTTCAAGATAAACACATGGCATAGAGCTATGTGAAATGAAGATGGTTTTAAGCAGAAGATTTAAGGGAAGGAAGGGGTAAGCACCCCAAGTATCCAGTTTAGTGCTCTAGTGCATCTCTTTTATGTCTGCCTTACCTTTAAGCTGAGTCTCTGATGCAAACATTCTGTCATAATACTTGGGAATTATTTGCATCCATTCTAAAGAACCTTTTCGTTCCAGTTTTAAATTAAGGACTCCAGTGGTTTTAGTCCTTGATCAGTAAAGCAGCTGGATTTCACACCAATCACACCAAGGCTCGGTTACATTTTAGTCACAGCAGTGAAGTGATGCATGAAACTGATTGTACTGTAAGATCTCATTGTTATATGGCTGAGGAAATGGACTAGCTCCAGACAGTAAAACAATCCGAAGACAGAGAAAAATGCATATGGAAGCTTTCAGCAGAGAGAGTTGTTCAGAATAAAATGCGTTCTTTTGTTAAGGGGCAATAAACCATGATCTAGAGCTTAGGATTTAATTAGGCAATGGGAACTGTTCTTATGTGTCAGTGTGGTGCTAGCAGAGTACAGTATTAATTGTTCACAGCATACACTGCATGCTCACCTTATCCCACCAAGCACTGCAGTTCTGTACAGCAGAGTAAGAGTGTAGGTGTTTACCTCCAAATGAATTTTAATGGAGGANTGTCTTTAGAAGGGAATGGGGTATTTTGTTTTGTTTTGCCATAAATAAACCTAGGAGGCAGGAACACATGCAGGTAGATACATTCTGGTAATTAACAAGACTACCCCTGCCTCTGAGCTCATTTTCTTTTTTGGAAATAGTATGCAAGAAGCCTTTGGCTATCAGAGGAAATTAATCAAGTGGGACATTCTTGCAATAGCATCTGTCTGCAGTGACAGCTTTACAAGTTAAATAAATAAACACTTGCTGGCATAACCACGCTGCTCTCTGGAAGGGAAGTAGTGAGCTCAGAACATGGGTCTTCAGAGAATGTTTCTGCTGTTCATTGCCAAATGGGTTCCCAAGATCAGGCAAGTTTCACCATGTCCTTACCAATAGTTTCTAATTGTCATTACTTACAATGATCTAGCAAGAAGTTAAAATTTTAATGTAATTTCTCAGAGGCTTGCAAGCAGTGGTCAGTAAATTACTGCAAATGTCCATGCAGTCTTCCTTGCAAGATTCTGGGATGGCTGCCAGCAAGTTTCAGTGCATCAGACAGGGAGTGCAAGCATCACAAATGCTGAATGCTCACTCATTCATGGTGAATTTGAATATTCCAAGTACATGGAATACCTTCTTAAATAGCTGAAAATTTAAAGTATTCCCTGTGCTTAAAAACCAGAATATTTCTCCCACCATTCTTCAGTTAGGAACCAAGTTGTCTGTTGCATGCAAACTGCACACATTCATTCATTTCACAATCTAATTCTGATCTACATTCATACCTTCCCCCTTGTGATAAATGAGATTTTCCCTCGCGTGTTACCCAACATAATTGTTGGTCACTGCAGTGAAATATTTTCTTATTAAACTCTTTTTTAAAACACTAGTGAAACTTACGGCATGCTATTTATCACTGGAATAAGCTGCTCTTTTCCATTGATTTCAATGAAGCTGTGTCCAATCGTTTGGCCTGCTTTTGCCACTTGACCTGTACCACAGCTAATAATTGGTTTTCCAGTCCATAATAGACCTATATATTTTGCACCTTGTTCCCTGAAAACAGCTATAATCCCACTGAAATTCTTATCTTTTGTTCCTCTTAAAATAGTAGTTGCTATATTGAGGAGGTTTCTCTCGGTGCTGTGATTCTGCAGTAAATGCAAATTGCAGTATCTTCTTAGCTCCCATGAGAAAGATTTAGATTGCTCTCCAAGTTGCCAGGTATATTTAACAAATTGCGTGTTGTGATATCATTAAGCATGTGCAGTGGAACAGTCAAAACCATCAGCCATATGTATTGAAGTCTAAAAGCCAAAAGTTTGGTCGAAGTTTGGTATGGAGAAGAATTATTTCATCAGTGTCAGCACATTTAGATGATTTAACCAGTGGAAGATGCAACTGGAAAATAATACTTCATGTGTTATTACCATATAATTGTGAGGATATCGTTATGTTGGTAATCCCAATATTCGTTGTTACATTGTTGAGATCATAGAACCATAGTTTGGATTGGAAGGGACCTTAGAGATCATCTAGTTCCAATGCCCTTGTCACAGACAGAGACACCTTGCACCAGACCAGGTTGCTCAAAACCCATCAAACCTAGAACACTTCCAGGGCTAGGGCATCCACAACCTCTCTGGGCAACCTTTTCTAGTGTCTCACCAGCCTCACAGTAAAGAATATCTAATCTAAACCTACCTTTTTTTCAGTATGAAGCAATATCCCCTTGTCCTATCACTACTTGCCCTTGTAAAAAAATTCCTCTCCAGCTTATTTGTGAATTTTCCCACTCAAGTTCAGCCACACCATAGCTTCAGTCAGCTATAGCACTGCTCTGAATGTCTTCGATGGCTTCTACAGTACCTCTAGTATACCTGAAGATTTGTAGCAGTATTGACCCCAGCATTACACTGTGGGGAACACAAATAATAGCCAGATACCAGTTGTACTTGGAATTGCTGTCCATTTTTCTCAAGTCTCAGATATTCCAGTTATCTACTGAATTTGTACTCCACCTCTTCCATTATATCTCAGGGGTTTGGCTGCAAGGAGGCTATAGATCACTGTCAAAAATCAGCAGATGCCTCTGTTGCTTTCACCTCATCCAGCAAGACAGTTGTCTCACCATAGCAGACTCTCAGGTTGGTCTTGTTAAATCTATTCTGGATGTTCCCAGTCATCCCCTTGTCAGTTATGTGCCTGGGCATTGCTTCCAAGCAGGATTCACCCCTTAATTTTATCATGGACTAAGGTTAGGCTGACCAGTCTGCAGCTGCCCAAATCCTCCTTGCCCTGCTTGTAGATGGCCTTGACATGTGGTATAGGAATACCATGGCAAGGTGGCTTGCCACCATTTCTTACACCTTAGCTCTGCTCGGTGACTGATGCATGAAAAAAGTGTAAAATTATCAGATGTGACAGTGTTAGGACCATGTGTGAATTTGAAACAGATAAAGTGTTAAAAGCAGCCCTAACAGACTGCCTGTCTTTTTTAAAGTTAATCAGTGATCAGGAGCAAAGTTTTTCTCATCAGTCTTTAAGGCCTCCCTTTTTCTGAATAAAACATGGCATTAGTTGCAGTCTCTGATTTCAGTGCCTACCTCTGATTAAGATCACAGAATCACAGAATATTTTGATCAGTGCTTCAAGATAAACACATGGCATAGAGCTATGTGAAATGAAGATGGTTTTAAGCAGAAGATTTAAGGGAAGGAAGGGGTAAGCACCCCAAGTATCCAGTTTAGTGCTCTAGTGCATCTCTTTTATGTCTGCCTTACCTTTAAGCTGAGTCTCTGATGCAAACATTCTGTCATAATACTTGGGAATTATTTGCATCCATTCTAAAGAACCTTTTCGTTCCAGTTTTAAATTAAGGACTCCAGTGGTTTTAGTCCTTGATCAGTAAAGCAGCTGGATTTCACACCAATCACACCAAGGCTCGGTTACATTTTAGTCACAGCAGTGAAGTGATGCATGAAACTGATTGTACTGTAAGATCTCATTGTTATATGGCTGAGGAAATGGACTAGCTCCAGACAGTAAAACAATCCGAAGACAGAGAAAAATGCATATGGAAGCTTTCAGCAGAGAGAGTTGTTCAGAATAAAATGCGTTCTTTTGTTAAGGGGCAATAAACCATGATCTAGAGCTTAGGATTTAATTAGGCAATGGGAACTGTTCTTATGTGTCAGTGTGGTGCTAGCAGAGTACAGTATTAATTGTTCACAGCATACACTGCATGCTCACCTTATCCCACCAAGCACTGCAGTTCTGTACAGCAGAGTAAGAGTGTAGGTGTTTACCTCCAAATGAATTTTAATGGAGGAGGCCTTGTGTATCTCTTAAAGTGTTTATTTAGGCTTTTCTTCTCTGCTTGAAGTTACTTATTTTCATGTTTTCAACATCACTAAAATAAGACCTTTCTGCTATTGTACTTGTCCATTCCAACCTGGACTCCGATACTTTGATACCCTGACATACACAAAATGGAGAGAATTCACACGTTAACTGATAACTCTGGGAGTTGGCAGTTCCAAAAACTGGAAATAAGTCAAGATCAGAATTCCTTGAGTATGATACCAAGAATTCATGCAATTTTCCATTGGAAAATATTCCTAGGTGTTTCAAATATAGTTTGGCATAGAAAAAAAAAATTAAAATGTATTCTGCTACTGGTTGATTTCAGAATTCCTGAAGAATGTATTCAGAGAAAGTTTTGAGCCCTCATTATAAGCAGTTTATTTCTTCATACTGTGTAGAGAAAGAAAATTATGCTACTTATCTGGTTATCCCCTCCTATGCTTCAAGCAAATCAGCAGCTCTCAACAGTCCTGACTCAGCTACAGGCTAAGAGACCCTGCAAAGAGACTTTGGAAGGTCATCAGAACTGGGCATTTGAAGGCAGTGAGCAAAGCCTTCCCTCTAGTGAAAGCCCTTTGCAAGGTCAACCCTTGCTGTTTGAATTGAGTAGTTAAGTATTGAGGCCCGAATGTGTAACATTGTAATGGATATAGTCTGCTCTCTGCAGGAGAGCTCCCCCACACAGGTCCTTTCCTTGCCAGTGCTTTCCCGCTCTTCAAGTCCCCTTGCAAACTCATTTCTGTGTTGATAACACAGCAGTGCCAATAGGTATCAGCTCAATGCAGGAAGGAGTGTTGAGCCTGAGGGGAAATGTCATCTGTGATAGAGCAAATTTTGTTCAGTCCCCCAGCTATCTTCTGGACATAGATGTCAGTTCATGTGAGCTGTGTCTGGGTCTTCTTTACTAACCAGTTTTTTATTGGAAGCCTTGTTTCCTATGTTACCTCAACTGAATTAAGTCTGAATTAATCCTTTGAGCATTTTATTCTAATCAGCACCATCAGTAAATGCCATCATAGTCCATAGCCAGTTTGTCCTGATAGCAGCCTGCTCTTATCAGTATCCATTCCCCTGGACTGCTGCAGTCTCAGAGTGTGGATGATCCAGGCTTTCCCCTCAAGAAATCTCATTAATGATGAAGGCAGAAAATTTTCAGCCCTCTTTTTCCTTTAGTAGATTTTTCCTTCACATCAGTCAGCTGAAATGAATACAAGCCAGATAGTGCTTTGCTTTACCAGTTAGCAAAGCTGACGGCAAAGGTCCTGATGAGGACTTATAGAGGAGTGGGAAATACTTCCCTGTGGAAAGAATTAGCCTGAAAGCCTGCAGTGAGAAGAGGTGGCTTTGAAGAATGACAGTGGAGAAGAAAATACCATCTGTTAAAACAAAGAAATCAATATACCCTGGACTTGTCAGTCCTGGCTAAGGACATTCACAGTGTATTTTTCTCTCAGTGCGTGAGTATACCACCAGCCCCATTGATTTTGTGCTTATAGCAGGAGGATGATCTATACCTCTTTTGGAGAGATGCTAGCTCTCTGGAGAGAACCACTGAGATTTCATGGGGGAATGTATCATAGTTGCTATAAAATAGCAGTTTGTCTGCTAAATTCCCATTGACTGAGATAACACCTTGCCAGGAAAATGAATCTGCTATGATTTTCTATAATAGCACTTTTGACATTTATGTACCCTTGCCTCTTGCATATCAGCCTTGTGAATATCTCCAGGTCAGAATGTAAAGGTGCATGATACTTACAAATCATATGTTTTTCCACAAATAACTTAGTGATGTTGACAAGGCCTGAGTCACAGAAAGTATGAAGTGTCTTTGTTGTAAGTTTTCACATATTTGTATTAAAGCACAAGCATAAGTGTTTTCAGAACCAGAGGTTATGTTGACCTGTTAAACATGCAGTTAAAATCTGATATGATCACAAGCATTAGACTGTTACCTCAGTTCTCATTTGAGCCATCCCTCTTTTCCTGTTGATACTTCTGTTAGCAAATACTCTTTGGAGTTGAACTCAACACAAGTTCACATGTCCCCCACTCCTGAATGAACTACTGAGCTTTTGAACACTTAGCTAGTGGAGGGAATCCTAAGGAAAGAAAAAAAAACAGAAAAGGAAGGAAAAAAATCAAAAAACTTCTACAGAAATAGAACTCATTAAATTTGTTACTTTTGTCTGTGTTACAATTATGGAAAATATAAAAGTGGGTTTTTGTTTTGTTTTAGCTTTACAAGCTAAAGCTAGAAACAGCACTTAAACTCACATTTGATAGTCTATAAATTATTTTTATGTCTGGCTTTACTACTTGTTTACATGACGTATCTCAGATACTAGGCATTTAAACATCAACCAACTACTGGCATTCAATGAACCTATTAATTTTAATTGTATTTATTTGTATGCCTATTATAGTAACATTTACCTGATGAAATTAATATTGCTTAGATTGGTTTCTCCATCTAAAAGTGAGTAATCTAAATTCTATTCATAAACAATACAGACAGGCAACTTGAGGAAGAAAGTCATGTAGCCTGTCCTAAATGCTCTTGTGAGGAAGGGATGAATCACTCCTCAGAAATGTTTCTCTACTGACCACAGGAAGGGCCTTGATTTTGCCCATAATAACGAAATAGATCTTAGCGTCTAAGGAAGCCAGGTATAAACTGAGGAGGGAGAGAGTAGCGGAGGTGGAATCTCTTGCCCAAGGATCCAACATATGAGTGACAAAGCAGATAAAATGACCAGTCTTCAGCTTTCAGGCCAATATTTTACTGCATACCTTCCCTTCACATTTATAGAAAGTGCGATCTCTGCTATGGCAGTCTGTGGGAGAAGGATGACAGCCTGGATGGCCACCTGTAATGATTTAAAATTGGTTGGTTTATGTTTATATGTTCAGAAATCACTGCTATAGTGCACGTATTTTTCAATCAGCACCCCATCACTCTGTATTATTGACTGTCTGGGGAGCAGTATAAACCAGAAGAATGTCCCACTCAAACCTCACTAATGAAACTTCTTTTGCATTGCAGTTGACCTGGACAGGCTGAATGATGATGTGAAACGTTACAGTTGCACTCCGAGGAACTACTCTGTCAATTTAAGGGAGGAGCTGAAGCTGACAAATGTAGTTTTCTTCCCCCGCTGCCTCCTTGTCCAGCGCTGTGGCGGAAACTGTGGCTGTGGAACTCCGAACTGGAAATCCTGCACCTGTGTGTCAGGGAAAACAGTGAAAAAATATCATGAGGTATTTTCGTTCTTTCTTTATTACTTCTTTTGGGTATTTATTGCTTCCATGGATTCTGAAGTGTTTTCACATTAACAAGCAGATGTGTGCTGCTTGTTAATTGACTATGTGTGTGTGAGCAAGGGGTGCAGGCAGCTATTTGTGGGTAAGTTAATTTAGAAGAAATTGGACAGAACTTTTGCCCATCTCTGAGTGGATGCCACCACAGCATCCTAGTGAACTTCATTGCAAGAGTGAGCCTTATGCTGGACTGATTTTTCCCAGCAAAGGACAAATACAACGTAAATGTATATACCACTGGAAATACTCTTTTTAATAACACAGAGACATGTGTTCCTTGAGATATTTGACTTCACTTGCTCTTGCTTTAAACTTACACTCACACTTGAAAATTGCAATTAAGTCCTTTGTAAACTCTCTTCCCTTCCAGATTTATTACTTACAGGAGGCAGCTGCATCATTCACCCTTAGCTTTTTTCCCACTCAGCAGTTTTTTAGGAAGGCAAAATTTTTGCATAGGAACAATGCCCATTATTTTAATCCATTCAGAATGCATTTCAAGAGGAAAAGCACAAGGAAAGAGCATTTTATGTTCTTGTGTCTAATGCAGTCTTTTCAGATCAAGACATGAGCAATGTTCCCTAAAGTGAGCATATCTAGGAAAGTTCTCTGGTAGTTGCCTTTCAGTTTTCAGAAGGTAGGGTAGCTGCATGCCATGCCGACTTATTTCTGACACATATCTTTTGTAAGAGCCTGATTTACCACTTGGCTTAAGTCCCAAGTGAAAATGAACTTTATGGACTTCAAACCTGCATGCAATGTGGGCTCATAACATTAAAGCATTACCTGGAGAGACCCTGGGGCTGCAGTAGCAGAGGGTTGTTGAAGGTCAGAACTTGCTCACACTGTGAGCAGTGTGGTTACTCTTTTCAAAGGTAATAGATATTTTCTCACACATAACTGCAAAATACAGAATACTCCACATGCTAGGACTAGAGAATAGTTAATATTTTCTCTAATTTTAAACAAGATGCAGGGGATGACCCTAGTAATTACAGAGCAGAAGGCCTTATCTCAGTGGTAGAAAAGTTAATTGGAAAAAAAAATTAATAGGTATAAAGCACCTAGATGACTATAAGCTGATAAAATTAACTCGGAATGCCTTATATATGAATAAATATTTATACAGCACCACAACATTGTACAAGAATGCTAAAAGGACTGGCACCTCCTGCAGAGAGTGAACAGTCAGCCAGACAAGACCAGACATAGATTAGAAGCTGGTTAAAAGATAAAGAGCAACGAGGTGGAAGAGATGAGCACTTTTCTAAATGGGAAAGGGCTATCTGAGGGTGCCCCCAGTACACAGATTGTTATTTCATATGTGTTCAGTCTGGGGGGAGGTACACAGAGAGGTGGCAAAAATGACAGGTGGCACTGGAGATAACATACTTGAACAGCAGAGAAGGCTGTGAGGAATTTCAGAAGGCCTTTGTAACTGCTTATAAATGCAGGTTAGAAGAGCAGCAAGCATTAGGATGAGTGGTCTCAACTATTTATTCATATAACACTGGGTGTGTGAGGGGAGGAGGGAGAAATGAGGGATGGAAATTGGGCTGAAGGTCAAGTCGTGAATCACTGTGAAGAGCTTCAGGAAAACAGTTGTTCAGTGCAGTGATAAAAAGATAAGTGACAGTCTTCTGCAGGAACGGAGATGAAGGGGTAATAACACAGCAAATATTATGATCTGGATAAATTTGTAGGGGACTTACACTAGGTTTTGACCATTTTTGCTTAAAAGGACAAAGGCAAGACTAGAAAAAATAAATAGAAGCTGCAAGCATACATCACAAGAGATGTAGGGGAAGATATAGACCAAAAATATTTGTAAAGAAAGTGGCTCAAAAGTTTTGGATAATTTGATTTAGAAAAAAAAATGGTAGTAAGAGAGGACACAGTGAAAGACAGAAAACAATGAATAGTAGCTAAAGGAAAATTAGGTCTTCCTAAATAATCTTTTCCTTAAGAAAATAACAAGAGGGAGACTGAAAGGGAACTAATTTAAAATTATAAAAAGGAATTGTTTTTTTTACACAATAAATCTGTATGGAATTTCAACACTTATATATATATGAGTTGTGCATAATTCAGAAGATTTCTGAAAGAACTAGAAGTGAAATATAAACTAGGGAATCCTGGGTTACACCTGTATCAGAATTTAAGTCAATTGTTGCCAGTAGCTAGAAAGAAAAATGCTGATTATAAATATGTTATCAAACACTTTTTTCAGGTGTTTGGAAACAGCTGGTGCTGGGACACCAGAATATCACACTAGCCAGGTGTCACTCAGCACCAGGATGTCATGACTTACGACTGCCCCAAATTAAACACTAAATTCAGGAAATTCAACATTCACACAAATGCATCACTGCTAATTTATTTTCCTACTAATTTCTTCTCTGAAAACCATCTGAATTCAAGACAGTGTTTCAGCTTTAACATTAAATGGCCTTTGTAAGTTTAAATTTAAATTTTATCCCTTAGGGATGAATTAACAGCTCACTGAGCAGATATTTAGCCAAGTGTCTCCCATTAACATGAGTGGAAGTCATGCAGATAAATTCATGTATGACATACTAAAGATGTGTCCATTAATTTTAGTCCAAAATGTTTTCCACTTTATTATTGTTATTAGCCATGCACAGTTAATCAGTTTTATTCTTACTCTCCTTTGACACTTTAATTTTACTTAAACACCGGGCAGAAAAGGCTCTGAGGAGAGGTCCTCTACATGCCAGTTTTAGAACCATGGAGCCAGTTTACTCTCTTAAAAGCCAATTTGAAACCCACTAACCTTAGCCAAAGAACCTTTAGTTGCGTAATGAAGGATGGAGCTTCACACTTTATGAAATCCCCAGCACCATTAATTTGGTTAAAAAGTTCTGCCTTCTACTGCAGGAAAACATAGGCCAGATTCAAACATGAGTCTCAGTTAATTTGATTTACAGAAGACACCAGAAGGAAATATTTAGTGGAGCAAAGAAGGTGTTTGCAGTAACTGAAACTAAGTCCTGCAGATTCCAGACCCCTTCTCTTGCCAGACTGATTTTCCCTGACCTGTATCCCAGAGCTTCATCTACTGAGCTCCTGAACCTGCAAGAGTTTTGTGTCCTGCACATGGATATGCTTGTCCTCAAAAGTAAAAATGTCTCTGGAGATCACTTTAAAGTTCCCTGGCATTTCTGAGCTACCCAGTATTTCTGAGTGAGAAAGACAGGCAGGCAAATTTTCCAGAAGCAGTAGGCTCCTTTTTGGTTTTGTAGCAAGTGCTGGCGTAGCTGCATGTTGGCAGCTTTGAGGACCCTAAAGTCCAGGGTGTTTCATGAAAGAGAGGCTTCTAGTCCAGAGAGATTTCAAGGTTATCTTTCTCTTATGGTCTTAATGCTTTTTAGTTCCTTCTTAGTTCCTGTTCAAAGCCTCCCACTGTAATCACTGAGCACTCCCTCCTAGCCTAGCCTCTCAGGACTAATAGCTATCACGTGGAGCCTTTAATTTTCCCAAGCTGAGAGTGCTGCTCCAGTTCCCTGAACAGAATGTACAGCTCTTTTCTATCATGTTCAACTCCAAGAAGTGATGCAACAGCAGAGAAAATGCAAACATGAGAATGCCACAATAAGGGGTACCTTTTTCTTTATTGCCCTGGGAGATGTTAATCATGAGCTCTCGGGTCTTTTTTATGGCCTGGAAGTTTGCCATGACTTTACCAAAATACTCACCAGTTTTCAGAAATGAATGGGGTCATAACTTGGGTAAACAGTTTTATTGGTGGCGTTTTTGTTTGTGTTTTTTTTTCTTGCAGGAGTCTTGTGATGCTCTGTGGTTTTCCATGGCTTCTGGGTTTGCTATAGAGCAGAGCAAATGCTCTGGACAAATAGTCATGACTTACCACATAGCATCACAAACCCTTCAAACCAAACAGGCCAAGTCTTGGCAGTGTCTGAAAACATCTCTCAGACATAGTCTGCCATAAGTGATACTGAGTTATGTTACAGTGCTCTGTGCAGGGGAAGGACAAAACAATACATGGAAATGGATGCAGCACACCTTAATCAAATGCTCAGCCATGCTGCTGTCTAACTTCCTAAAGGGGACCTGAAATAAAAGTGTGTTTCCCATTGCAGTTCATTTCCTTAAAAATGCCTGGAGCTGCTCTTTAAAGAGGCATAGGCTCTAAACCTGGAGATTACTCAGCACAGAGAAGATGTGGGGGAACTCAGGCCAGGAGTCAGTTCGGCTGTGGCTGTGGCTGTGCTATCTAGCCAGCGTGTACATACCTCAGAGAAACAAGAAATCGGTTTCCCCATCTCATTGCTGTAACTGATGAGATGTGAAATGAGTTTCTGTGGGGAATAAGTGCTCTTAAGGTAGCAACCAGAATTTGTCAGAATATATAAACCTGTGCAAACACAGTGCTGAGCTGCACAGCTAAAGGGCATATAAGGAAAAAAGCTAAGTGGTGATAGCTGATTGCATCTTTTACCTACTTACTTGTCTCTCCTCTAAAGAGTGATGTGTTTTTCACTGTCTGTGAGGTGCTTCTTCTCCCACCTCCCCATCCCACCCCTTTTTGAAGCATTATGCCTCCATTCAGGTTTTATGTTGACTGGAGCTTGTCTGGTGCCTTCCTCAGACATACATTCAGTTAATTCTCAGAGAGAATGTTTTGATTAGTGTTAGGGTGGCAATTTCATAACCTTTGGTTGCCTTGAGAGAGGCAGTAGGTACCCCAGAGCACACAATACCATATCTTGGCACAAATTGCTGGAGCATAGAAACAGCTTCAACTGAACCCAACATTGCAAAGGGAAAACAAGACGGAGGGAATATTATACGGGAGAAAAGAACATGGGAGCACAATAGAAAATAAAAAGATGGTATGGAACTTCAGTAAGACAGTTATTGCAATGGAGTTAAGAAATGTAAATAATACAATTTGATGCTGTGGGGGCTTTTTTCTTTTTTTTTCTTTTATTTTTCAGAGAAATGAGAAGCAAACCTTAAGGAGGCACTTGAGAGAGCAGACAATAGTTCTCATCCTGTCCTTACCCAGGGAAACATAAGATAACTGGTCAAAAAATGATCCAAATGCTGCTGACACAACAAAGGGAATTTGCTAAGGGATTACAAAGAGATAGAATCATCAAAGCAGTGTGCAAGCAATATGGTCTGATTGTTGTATGTCCTGGAGTTGATAGTAAATGTATACAGGAGATAAAAGGTTGTTATGGTAATAAAGGAACAGAATTAGCCTGACAAAAGAGTTAATTCATGGAATATTGTACAAGAAGCAGGAATGGGATTTATTTGGAATGCAAGTACAAGGAAACAGAATGAGTCAGAAATGACTGCTAGGTCACGGGATGAGCAGAGAGAGCGCAGAAGTGCAGTGAGAGAAAAAAGGTTCATTTTTTACTAGATTAAAATGAAAGTTCTTGAATTGACATCTGGAAGTTAAGCAAGTGAGACATCCTGTGATACATGTCAGGACAGAGAGGCGGTTTGTGAAGGAGGAACACCTGTATCTAGTCAGTGATAAAACAATAGCTGTGGCATAATGCACACATAATTCCTGACGAGCAGCAAGTGAGGGTCTTGTTGATGTCCCATGCCAAAACATCATAGCTTTAGTGAGTGCTTCAGGTACTTGAGTTTTTGAGCCAATTAATCTTTTCCCATGTTTGTTGTATTAAAAATGATGTTTCTTATGCATAAAAATTAAAAAATAGAAAAAATAATCCCATGTCACTGTATCGCGAGGAGGGAGAGAGAAGGAACACGGACTCGATCCAGGAAGTAGAGAGAAGAAGCCTTATTTATTTAATTATTTATCACCTCTTTTATACTTTAGAGCTCTAGCATGGTGTAAGTCCATTGGACCTCTAGTCACCCACCTCTGAGGGTGATTGGTCAAATTCTACAACCGCCATTTCAAAATATTTCTCTAGTCAGTATCATAACAATTCTACAAACAACAGCAGGTGCAAAATAGTTTACAGAAAACCACAATATTGTTTTGAATAGCTTGTATGGGAAAGACAGGGCTCCCACGAAATGTTACAGTCTCACAGAATACTGCAGAAAGCTGGAAAATTTCTCTGCTGAAAGCTTTTCAGCATCCACAATCCCATCTATTTTTAATGAACCCTTAGTTTGCCTGCTGCCACTGACCAGCAAGCCAACTCTTTTTTCTTGTCCTTGATACCCTGTAATTATCTCTGGTAAGAAAGAATACATATTTGGGTCTATGTCATTGGTTTAGGCTATGTTCCTACTAGAGTAAAGGTTCTTGTCCTAAATTATGAACCACATTCCCATAATGCTTGGTTTCTTGTACTTGGAGCACAGCTAAACTGTGTGTGACCTTTGGATTAGATAACTTTCAAAAATTGCGGAGTAAGATTTTTTATGTCTATCAGAACTTGGATCTGTGTTGAATCTTTTGCACTTTTGATGCTTCCTCTTTCATGAATCTCAGACAAATATAATTTGGTTTGCATGCTAGAATGGTGTTATTTTTAGATGTGCAGGAGATTAGATAATGCTGCTTAGCAGAATTTTAAAGTAAGTTCTGCAAAGTACAAATTTCACTATCTAAAATAGCATCCAGAGTTGCTCTGTCACAAGAATATGAAGCTAATTAGAATTGGGTCAGCCATAGTCATGTTACTGATTTTCTGTAGCCTTCTTAAACTAATCAGAAAAAAAAAAAAAAAAGCTGATTTTTGAGTGGGCTTCATTTTTCTATTGGTGCTCAAAATACTGATCAAGAATTTAAAAAACAATTTTACTATTGTTACTAATAAGTAAATAAGTCAAAAATGCCTGTGGGGAACTTTTTAAAAATTTTGACTGGGTTTGCTATCACTCTTTGTTTTTTAATAAAACAGAAAGCAGCCATCATGTACTGTCATGGCTAAATGTTGCCTGACTCCTAGGGTCAGTGATACCTGGCTAGAACCATCAGCAAATGCTGAAGGGATGCTTCACCTCATCTGACTCTACCCATCTAACACTGTGAGTCCAAACTTTGGGCTGCTTTCCTAGTCCCCAGAGCTAGCACCACCAGAGGTGGGTGTTTCAGGTGAATCGTTCTCTGTAGTCACTGCTTTACTGCAGCTTCTACTGGAGACATGCCACTTATGGATCAGGGTGAACAGGTTATCTCCAGCTGGGTCCTCTTCCTGGCAGTCATTGCCACTCTGCTCTCCTCAGCCCCTGATGTTGAGGTGTTTTTTATATTTCTGCTGAGGTGATAGGGGCCATCAACCCTGACCCCGTGTCATGGTCTGAGCGGGCTAAGTGCCAAGCCCCACGAAATCTGTTATTTTTATATGGGAAATAAGGAAATATTGAGGAAAACTAGAGAGCAGCAAGGCAAAACATGTTCAAACTTAAACAGTTGCTGTATAAGGAAAAGGTTTACTGCTAACAGAATTAAAAGTAAAAAGAAATAATAGAAAACTAAAGCAAAACTCCCCTCTCTTCCAGCACCCCCCTCCTTTTACTCAACTCACACAAAAGATAACAAAACATGGGATTTGGTCAGTGTTGCAGTTCTTAAAAGTCTCTTCAATATTTAAGGAAATTTCTTTCCCGAACTTGGTGGGGGAGGGGCGGCTGTAACCTGCCTTCTATCAGAGAATGTTCAATTTTGGGCGTTCCTTGGTATTTGTCTCAAACCGGGACATCTCCTGTGCTCCACATGCCACTGGAGAGCACCTTCTGCCCCCAGAGCACGAGCCAAACTGGTACTGTACACCTCCTGGAAAGGCAGTCCTCAAACAGGCTGGAAATCCCACAGTTCCTTGGAGGGCTGTCCAGGTGGTGAGTGGGCCTGACTTAAACAAGTGTGCCCTAATTCCACTTGAAGTTTCTCTGGCTTCAGCTTCCAGATCCTGGTTTTTGTAATGGCTTTGCTCTCTCATTTAAAGAGGGTTTCAGAAGCTGGCATCCCAATTCAATATATGATCAATGAGCAAGATTGCTGGCAAGGAAATGCATGTAAGCATTTTCTTTATATTTCCTTCAACATTGCCCCCAAGGAAAGTTGTGCAGTGGCTACAGTCATCTCACATTGAAACTTCTCAGATGCTCAGGCATATCTCCAAATTAAAATGCCATCCAGCATATTGGTGGGCTCCTATGGGGCTCTCTGCACAGAAAATGCCCTATTGCACTTTTTTTTTGTATTACCTATAAGCACCAAATCCAACTCAGAAGCAGACTAATCTGTCTTGATTTTATTTTAATTATTTTAATAGTTTTATGACTGTAATTTACTCAGTGTTTGATGAGAGGGGTATGACTGTAGTTACATGCTCTTTGTGAGGCAATGATCTGAATAGCTGAGGCACTGCAATTTGATGAGAAGTGACAGACATTGATCCTTTAATTTGAAAGCTACAAGGTTGTTCTTTTTCACCCCCACAAAAAAAAACCCTTTTGAGCATTCTGGACCTGTCTTATCCATATTTTCTTACAGCTACTGATCTCATCAAAAAAGGAGTGATAAAGTGTCTTGAACAGAATTTATTTGAACTGTTCTCATTAATTTAGTAGTTCCTCAGCTTTAAGGACCTGACCATGTGATGAATAAACAGCAGCTATTTGTTTTCCATCAACTGTGGTCCCCAGAAATGGCCTTACTTCCTGATTCCCTTGTACTTAGATGAAAATAAAACTGTTAGGCAGAAGTGAGACAGAGAGCTTTGAATATCAGTTCTGTGATCCGCTGTTAAAATAGCTCTGCAGAGGGATTTGGACAGGCTGGATCTGAGACCAATTGTGTGAGGTTCAACAAGGCAAAGTTCTGGGTCCTGCCCTTGGGTCACAACAACCCCAGGCAGTGGCACAGGCTGGGGGCAGTGGCTGGAAAACTTCCTGGTGGAAAAGGCCCTGAAGGTGCTGGTCAACAGTGGCTGAACATGAGCCAGCATGTGCCCAGGTGGCCAAGAAGGCCAGTGGCATCCTGGCCTGGATCAGCAATGGTGTGGCCAGCAGAACCAGGGCAGTGACCATTCCCCTGTACTCAGCACTGGTGAGGCCACACCTCAAATCCAGGGAAGGGCAAGAAAGCTGGAGAAGGGTCTGGAGCACAAGTCTTACATCTGAGGGAGCTGGGGCTGTTTAGGCTGGAGAAAAAGAGGCTCAGGGAGGTCTCTCTGACTGAAAAGAGGCTGTAGCCAGGTGGGATTGGCCTCTTCTGCCATATAACAAGTGGCAGAACAAGAGGGCATAGTCTCAAGTGGCATCAGGGGAGGTTTAGATTGGATATAAGGGAAGTTTTCTTCACTGCAAGGGTGGTCGAACATTGAAACAGGCTGCCCAGGGAAGTGGGAGTCTCTATTCCTGGAAGTATTCAAAAAGCATGTGGGATGTGGTATTACAGGGCAGAAGTCAGTGATTGACTTGGCAGTGCTGGGATAATGGTTGGACCCAATGATCTCAGAGTTCTTTTCCCACCTAAACAATTCTATGATTTGTTAATTTCAGCTGTGTTCAATCACTGTTTTCCTGTCTTGTCTGAGGAAGTGCCTGACAGTTCATTTTCTTATCAGTAAACCCTATATACTGTGTTCATACTTCTTAATAAGAAATACAAAGTCCCCAAGCTGTCAGATGGTCTGTTAACTTAAATACAGTCCACATTCCCTTGCATACTTTGATTCGCTCTCAGCTGGAAAAATCAGGTCTACCTGCCCATGATCTTGCAAAGTGCCAGTCATCTGGATTTGTCAGATTTTGCTGAATGACTTCTTTAAAAAAGGAATTTATCATGGGTTCAGCATCAGCATCTGCACTTGATTTTAAAAGTGTGTTTTCTTAAAAAAAGCATCTTTGAAGATATGGTCTATTTTTATCTCTGTAATAATTGTGGCAATCTGATTGGGTCCAGTCCCTTTGTGCTTGGGACTACAGTGTGGTACAGCAAATTGTCCTAGTGTCCATCAGGATTTATTGCATTTATGGATGCAGCCAATGTTTGAAATCAATTCAAAGATACTATATTTTTTTTGCTTTGAAAAAAATAATAAAATTATATGTTTATGCATTTCTGACAGGACAAAGTAATTCTATTTTCCCAACAGAGTACCGCAGCTTGAAGGACCTTGCTTAGGCACAGTCAGTCCTCTAAGTATTACATAGGCTAAATATAAATTTCATCGCAAAAGGGAGAACAAAATAATAGACTGTTTATTATATCGCATGACTTTTCTAGCCTCAAGGCAGTGATGGCAGAGAACAAATGGTCTCATTCTGAGAGCTGCTAACCTGCCTGACCTTCCCCACCCACCCTGTACATCATCTCTGGTTATCCTTTGGCAAGTGTTTCACACTTACTTTTTGGGTCTTTCCAATTCTGTTGAAAATGCTCACACTCTGTTGATCTGGCACACAGCCTCTTATTCCCTGTCCTTTCCAAAACCATCTCAACTCTTGTATGATGATGTTACAACATCAAAGTACAGAAAGTACTTTTTTTTTTAAAAAAAAAAAAGGATTGTTGACTAGCAGAGCGATCTGTTACTTATAAATCAGTATGACCTGTTAGGGCAGAATTATGGGTGCTTCAGTGGTTGAGGTGTTTCAGAGGTTTAAGTCCCACTTCCTAGTTGGCCACTGGCTTTGGGACGTCATGCATAACAGACATGTCTCCATCTTGGAACAAGCAAGAGAAATCCAGCTGATCTAGCAGCCACTTAGTCAAGCTAACATGAGTCACATCAGCCTGCCAGGAGGTGAGACCTGTTAGCACTAGTGCCTTACTGGTGCATGGTTTCTGGACTCAAGTGCTTGAGGCCACACTGAGGAGAGCTGACCCACCAGCTTACTGCAGCTGTGCAGCTGCAGCCTTGCTATCTCCTGCTCCCCATCAGTACATTTCAAAATGGAAAGGACTATATAATGCCACTGGTAGTTTCTCTACTAGCGTGTTGCATAGCCTTGAGCAAAGCAGTTTTAGATTCTCCATGTACACAAGTCTGACAATTACGTGTATCTTTCTGGCCAATGTGCTGTGAGATTTGGGAAGATACTCACAAGATCATTTTCAGGGAATCAGATTCATATAATGATATGGGTTGGAAGGCATCTCTGAGGGTCTCCTACCAGATCTCCCATAAAAGCAGGAAAAATGTTGAAGTTCGATGAGGTTCCTCAGTGTCTCATCCTGTTTATTTTGACTGTGTTGAAGGTTTCTGCAGCCTCTCTGGACAAACTGCTCCAGTGTCTAACCACTCTCAGTATTTTCTTACCTATACTCAAAATAGGATTTTTTTTTCAGCTTGTGTTTTTTGCCTCTTTCTCATCTTTTTTACAACCTACAACCCCCTTCCTACGGATCTCGAGATCACCTTGCCTAGATAGAATTTTTTCAAAAGCATCTTATACAATGTATACTTCCCTAGGAAGTAATTTTGTTTGCTCATTTGTTTGACATTATTGACAGTAAATTCTTCAGAAATCATTTAGGTTGAGGCAGAGATTTTTAAGATAAGCCAACAAAACTCAGATTCCACAGAAACTCAAAGGGATCTGATGCATATTTTGTGCATCCTTCTGCCCTCCACAAGTATTTAATTTTTTGGATCAATTCTAGTGATAAGTGTTTCAGAAATTTCAAATTGTGTAAAAAAGTGTTCCTTGTTCTTTAAAGCAGAAATATTGCACAAGGGAGAGGAGGGACAGGACGCTTCAAATATGTATGGGACTGCAAAGATGAGCCAAAGGAAACATGCTGGATAATTCACATGCAGAGGAGCAATTTTGGACATGGTTAGGAAACTGCAAGATGTAAAGATACCTGATGTAGGAAATAATAGTCTGACCAAGCTCCAGGACAAACAGTACAGCAGGATGTCAAAGGGTGCAAAGAAAAAGCTGGAAATAAAACAAAAATGTGTCCAAATTCATGCCGATCAGGGCCATTAAGGGCCGTTGGTGCCCTTGGGGCCCCAACACTCTTCTCCTCAGATCTCCAACAGCGTTTTCTAATTCAGTGCATTTTTGTTGATCCTCCCAGGTGCTGAAGTTCGTCCCTGAGGCTGGGCATACCAGAAGAAGAGGCAGAATCAGGAACAACATGTCCTTGGTAGATATACAACTGGATCACCATGAGCGTTGTGATTGTGTCTGTAGTTCAAGACCACCCCGATAAAAAAGGAGAAACAAAGAAAGAAAAGAAAAAAAATAGACACACTAATTGCATCTTACTGGACATTTACTTTCAAGCAGGATTGCTCTGAGGACCTTTACTCACTAATCATTTGAAATTTGCTACTAGCCTGCCTCTGCAATTAGCAAAAATCATTGCTGTGCTGATTAGTGCCATGGCAACTAAACAGGTATATCATACATTTATGTATCAGCATCCAAAAATTTAGGATTGTGATTATCTGTAGCTAGATTCTGAGGGTTGAGATTTTAAAAGCCCAATTGCAGTCCTTAGGCACACAGTGCCCACTGAATTTAAATACCAGGTGTGTAGGTATTTGTGGTAGCTGGCAGTGAAATAGTGTTGTGTTTGTTTTTCACTCACCAGTTCCTACACTCAAATTCTGCTGGCATTTCTACCTCCTCAGCTCTCCTGATGGTAGGTAGGGTTTTGTGGTGGGTATAAATGAAGAGAGAATTTGAGCCTGTATGAGTGCAAAATGGTTTGCCTGACTCTCAGAGGGAACTTCCCAGCATTCTGGCCCCACCAAGTGAGATAGAACACAGAAAATCCGTCACTACATGAAATAACACATCAGTAAAGTCAGATCTCACTGTTTGCACTCAAGCAAATGATGTGCTGAAATTAGTAGATGCTTTGCATAAGCCAGGACACTGAGGGTGGTAGGGTGGTGCAGAGGGTGGTACTTTTGCCATGGTGGCTCCATGGGAGCCATCGCCCAGGTGCTTTTGCAAGAGGGGGCTCCTGCCAGGTCCCCAGGTAAATACCTGCGGGCTGGAACTGATTTTGGTCACTACCTACCTGATCTGGATTCCTGCCCCTTGCCCAGAGTGGCCCCATGGTTGCCCAAGAGGAGCCTCCTCTACACAAGAGGGGCAAGACAGCCTTCCCCTTGGATCCTCCTCGCAGCAGTTTGAGGAGTGCCCGATGTGTTTTCCTGTGGAGGAGATGAAATAGGGCACTTGTTTGTTGGAAATATTGATTTGTTTTGCAGTTGTGTTACTGGGAAACAAAACTATGTTTGAGATTTAATTATCATTATTTGGTTTGGGGTTTCTTTATTTGTTTGTTTTAAAGATGGATTATTATAACTTTGTCATATATGCATTAATCTTAGTTATCTGAGGTTAGTTGTCTCATTCCAGCTCTGTGTATTGCCATGGTTGAAGTGTTGACAATGAATTTCTTTTTTTTAATTGCATTTTGCTGAAGCACATTAACTCATTAAGCAGTGTCTGTCAGTCATGGAAAATGTGCATCATTTATTAACCTCCAGAAAAATATTACTAAATTCCACCTCATAATCAAATTAGCACTTTAAAAGCTACAGCATAGCTTCCTATGCCTTTTAAACTATTACAAAAGTGCTCTAGCTGGAAAAGGAAAAAAAAAATGCTTCCAAGCTAGCTTTAAGGATTTTCAAATGCTGCTCCAAAAATGTAAAAAACCAGGCAGATTAAAGTCTGGCAAAGAATTGGAGTTTTGATCATGAATGTAACAGAGGGAATAGGGTGGCACATTTAATGGCTGAGGTTTCATGTTTTATAATAGACATAGGCTGCATTCAATCATCTTGTCTGTGTTGGCTCTTGTCTTTCTATCTCTGAAAGAGTGAAGTAGGTTGACAATAATGCATTATAATTAGTGGAAAATGGCATGTTCTATAAAATAATATAATACAAGGCCTTCAAACCAGTATGTTTTAGTACTCTACAGGTTTGTAACAAAAGCACCCTAATGTTCTCATTTTCTCTCTTCATCAGCTCAAGTATTTTGTAAGTGCTTTTTTATAATTTTAGCAAAACTTTGCTGAAAGGTCCCTTAGAAATGTGTTACTTTCTTTCCTGTACTTTAACCTTGGAGATTCAGCAAGTGTGGGGGGTTTATTATTTATATTAATTTTTCCTCTCTGGCTCCCAGATGTCTATTTAAAAATGCTCCTGAATGCTTACTTGGGAAGTGATTCATCATTTTTCAAAGCAATTCACATTAAAAGAACAGCCCTGTAACCAAAGATTACCACCTTCATTTTGCAGTTCAGGACCATTTAAAGAACATCTCATTCTTTTTCTGTCTCTAGCTTAATAACAAGATTGACCCAGCCCTTCCATAATTTTTAGCTAAGTTTGGAAGAAATTTGCATGCAAGACCTTGGCAGTATGGATTGTTTTTGAGACAGCACACTCTGTGTGTATCTCTGACTGAATTATGCCTAAGCACTCTGACTTCATAGTTAGCATTGGTTGCAGGATACACAAGTTTCACAAGGCTTTGTGCTCTAAATGGTCCTTTAATTCCCACCCCCCAAGGGAAACTGTGCAGCAGGCAGTGCTGTGCCAGGTCTGTGCCGTGCAGCACTGCCTGCTCACGCAGTCCCACCCCAACAGCCACGTGTTGTGAGGGGTGCTTATGCCTCCTGGTCGGGGGCATTCAGCCTTGTCTGGGAGCCTGAGTTACCCCTAGAGGCAACTGGGAGAGGCTCTCCCATAGTGTGCCTTAGTCCAGAGGTTGAAATCACGCAGTTTGGGAGCTTTCTTTTCTCTCTTTTGACTATATAGAAAGATTAGAAATCTGATTTGGACATCTAAGTGGGATACACAAAGGTAGAAAGTATGGATACTCCTTTTAAAGACTGAACAGCTGAGAATTCAGCTAACTGAGTTAGATAAAAGCAGCAGTAGATGCCAGGGTCCAGCAGAAAAATTCAGATGCAAAGTAAAAAAAATCCTCTTGCCTAACAATGGGTTTACCTTCTTAAATATAAGCTAAGCTTGTCACAAAGTTTAAAGTATTACTCCTGGGACACTTACTGATGAATGGAACCATTCACTGCTTCCTGCTGCCATACAGGCATCATACTCCCATCCAGTCCGGGAGGGTCAAGGATGGGCTTTGTGTGACAGTGTGGGGATTATAACATACATGTGAACTAAGAAAAACTCCACAAAAACCAAGACCTGAGCTTCAGTGACCCTGGTGAACCCAAATATCAGCAAAATGTTTCCTTTTTATTTATTAGCAGAAATTGCAAAGGTACTTCTCCATACGTTTTTCCCTCTTTTGTCCATGTATAATTGTTAGGTTGTTTACGCACTATTTTAACTTAAAGAGCAAAGCTGTTAAAAAACCTAATCTGGCTCAGTTTCATTGATGGAACTGGAACCTCCCAAAATAAATACATTTTCAAAGGCAACTCAGAAAGAGTCCTAATTTCAAACCACTCATCATCTTTTTATTTACTATATTCTTCTGGGATAAAGCCTACTTTCTCAAGTGCAATTTATGTATATTTTTTTTGTTATCTCAGTTAAATGCAGCTTTCCTAGCAGTACTTTTTACTTTATGCAGTATGTAATGTGTCTTATCTTGATGAAAAATAAATACTGCTTTTGAAAGAAGGTACTCTGAGTGATTATTCATAATTTGGATGAAGAAAAACCTGTTGTTTGCTGAAAGACATTTCCACAACATGACACCATCCATACTCACAAGGTCTCCTTTTGAATTTCAGCAGTCATTCCCACAAGCATCAGGGAAGGACCAAAGTACAATTTTGGGATAATGGAGTTTGAACCCCTGAGCTGGCAGAGCTGACAGCTTCCTTGTGGAGCAGCAGCAGTGTGACAGCAGCACAGCATTTCTTAGAGCAGGATTAGGACATCCCCCCATATTTGGTGCTGATCTCAGCCCCTGCAGGCTTGGCTTGGCTCCAGGAGAGATGTCCTCTCTTGCTATAGGTGCTCCTTACTGCCAGAGGAAGCTGCTGCAGAAGCTCTGCATCTCACCTGAGCAAGGGCAGAGCTAAGCATCCAATGTGTGCATGGCAGCTGAAGGAGCCTAAAGCCTCTCAAGGTGGGCAAATTTGAGCTGTGCTTCTGAGTTTGGGCATTTCCTCCAGCTTTACCAGAAGCAAATTTTGCCGTCTTGCAGCAAATAATAACCTTCATAGCTTTGGTAACTACTTTCAGTTTAAGGTTCTTGTGTTAAGCTGAAGCTGCCTTAGGCCTTCACTGGACCTTGGACTGAATAAGAATATGAAATTTTTTCCCAATTGATTATTCACGAGCCAGATCCCCTGTCTGATAAGGGAAATACAGATAGCATACAGTAGTCTGGGAACCCAGCTTTATAGTCTGTCCTCATGCACGAGCACCTTTTTCTGTACAGTAATGCCACTGATCTGTGGCAGTCAGCCATTCAGATGAGTGTATTTATCCCCTTTGAATTGGTCCTTGTTACTCAGAAAAAAACATTACTTTTTTTTTCCTTTTTTTATTTTTAGAGGCAGTCAGAAGAGACATTTTCTAACAAAGGAATAATTTCTCTTGTGTACAGTGAGCAGAGCCATAGTTAATGGGTAGAGGAGATATTTTTTGGCTTTTGGAAATGCACTGAATACACTACGTAGACAGCAGCTCAGCAACTGCTAAATGTTCAGGGACGGCATAAAGCTCCTCCCACCTGGCACTGCTACACACCTGTGTAACTAATGGCTAGCTAACACCAGTTTGTCCTTATGCTCACAGGACAAGGAGTGCGTGAGTGAAAGCTTTAATAAATCTGAAACTTGGAAAGCAGCTCTGCCTCTCTTCATTTGTAAAAGTATGTGGTTCCCAAGGTCATTCAGAAACTCACCATTACCTTTTTCTAAAAATAGTGGGTTTTTTAAACCTTCATCTTCTCCTTTTTGAATAACACAGAATCTTCCTGTAGTTAATTGTAAGATATGTAACAACTGTAAAATTACTTCCCTGTAAATTCAGTTAAGATTTCTCTTGCTCTTGTCCAGAGTGCATTGCTCATACACACTGCTGTAATGTAAATTCAGCAGATGTCCAATTTGTACGTATTCTCCCAGGGACTCCAGTGCAGCAATTTAGAAATTAGCATTCCTGTCTCTCATTCTAGGAGCTTTAACTTTGTTTATTGACAGTCTTGGTCAAATATGCTGAAATACATAACACTCATAGTTTATTTGGTCATTCATTGACAGGCCATTAAAATCTGCTTTAAGTGTTCAAATTGCAAATTCAATTTTCCATTTCTTTTCGAAGAATCATAGAATGGCTTGGATTGGAATGGGATTGGAATGAGTTGGAAGGGACCTTAAAGATCATCTAGTTCCAAATACTTCTCCTAGAAATGGAATTTCCAAACCAGCAAATGTTCTGCCATAAATAATAGGAGGGAGATATTCTAGGTTCAGTCTATCATCTAAAATTGATTTGACTTAAGACAGTTTGAAATTCTTGTAGCAAAAAATTATATTTCAAAGCTGAGTTTATATAACCTGATTTTTGAAACTGAGTTTCAAAACTTCTTTTATGTATTGCTTATAGAAACTTGCTGTGGTACAGACATGCTTTAATAAAAATGGAAACAGTTATGTAATAGCAGTTAGTGTATTTGATGCTCCAATTTCAAGCTGACAAAAATTATTGGTTCAGTTGAAAGAGTTTCAGTTTCAGAACTAATACAAAGCAAACAGGATAAAAAGGACTGGGTACCTTCAAAGATTTTGATATAAACAGTCAAATTCTTTGACATAAGAAAAAACCCCTTAACTTTTATTCATTGAACTTGCTTAGAAAAATAATAAGAGCAGACATCTTAACCTTTTTGTTCTGAGTTTGGAAAGTTTCATCTCAAATAGGGGATACACTGAAATGAGCTCTCTCAGTTCAGTCTGAAATCAGTTTACCCTTTCTTGAGATGAAGGTGGTCTGGAGAACCACCCTTCATATCAATGCAATTCTGTCAAATCTTTCTGTGTGCTCCCATTGTCATCACTTTTTGTCAAAAAATAAACAAATTCATTTGGTTTGGTAATACTGTATTTCCACTTGCATGTATAATGGGAAGAAAGAGGATCCCCTCCCCCAAAATCAGGGACCATTTTACATTGAAGAATTCAACACTGGCTGAGGTGGGAAGGGACCTCTGGAGATGGTCTTGTCCAGCCCTCTGTTCAAAGCAGAGTCATCCTACAGCACTACAGCAGTGCTCAGTCCTGTCCAGTTGGGTTTTGAATTTTGTCGAGGATGGAGACTCAGCACTTTTTACTAGACTTTGGGTAGGGGAAGGGTGAGGCATTAGTTTTGACAAACTGTCTGGAGACAGAGAAAAGTCTGACAAACTCTTGGACCTCCACTGAGGGCTGTGGCTCATGGAAGACTCTCCAGTCTATGATGACCAGGCCTTTCTCCCTGCTACATATATCCAACAGTATCACCAGGATGGTAAATTCCAGGACCAGAGAGAGCCACGTATCTCATGTGGTGTGGGGAGAAGGGCCAGACATCCATGCTGGAGGATTTTTCCCCCAAGGTACGATAACAATTTTTTAGCTTACATGACTAAAGGCTTCTGCCCATGCACTAGAAGGAGCAGAGGGACACATGGCATGGGAGGGAGCCCCAGTCACCTCACCAGAACAATGGAGACCCCAGCACCTTCACTCAGGGCTGTCCTGGAGAGTCNACATGCTTTAATAAAAATGGAAACAGTTATGTAATAGCAGTTAGTGTATTTGATGCTCCAATTTCAAGCTGACAAAAATTATTGGTTCAGTTGAAAGAGTTTCAGTTTCAGAACTAATACAAAGCAAACAGGATAAAAAGGACTGGGTACCTTCAAAGATTTTGATATAAACAGTCAAATTCTTTGACATAAGAAAAAACCCCTTAACTTTTATTCATTGAACTTGCTTAGAAAAATAATAAGAGCAGACATCTTAACCTTTTTGTTCTGAGTTTGGAAAGTTTCATCTCAAATAGGGGATACACTGAAATGAGCTCTCTCAGTTCAGTCTGAAATCAGTTTACCCTTTCTTGAGATGAAGGTGGTCTGGAGAACCACCCTTCATATCAATGCAATTCTGTCAAATCTTTCTGTGTGCTCCCATTGTCATCACTTTTTGTCAAAAAATAAACAAATTCATTTGGTTTGGTAATACTGTATTTCCACTTGCATGTATAATGGGAAGAAAGAGGATCCCCTCCCCCAAAATCAGGGACCATTTTACATTGAAGAATTCAACACTGGCTGAGGTGGGAAGGGACCTCTGGAGATGGTCTTGTCCAGCCCTCTGTTCAAAGCAGAGTCATCCTACAGCACTACAGCAGTGCTCAGTCCTGTCCAGTTGGGTTTTGAATTTTGTCGAGGATGGAGACTCAGCACTTTTTACTAGACTTTGGGTAGGGGAAGGGTGAGGCATTAGTTTTGACAAACTGTCTGGAGACAGAGAAAAGTCTGACAAACTCTTGGACCTCCACTGAGGGCTGTGGCTCATGGAAGACTCTCCAGTCTATGATGACCAGGCCTTTCTCCCTGCTACATATATCCAACAGTATCACCAGGATGGTAAATTCCAGGACCAGAGAGAGCCACGTATCTCATGTGGTGTGGGGAGAAGGGCCAGACATCCATGCTGGAGGATTTTTCCCCCAAGGTACGATAACAATTTTTTAGCTTACATGACTAAAGGCTTCTGCCCATGCACTAGAAGGAGCAGAGGGACACATGGCATGGGAGGGAGCCCCAGTCACCTCACCAGAACAATGGAGACCCCAGCACCTTCACTCAGGGCTGTCCTGGAGAGTCTCAGGGATGTGGGATACCCATCACCTCAAGCCAAGAGGAGAGGGTCTGCATCACCCCACAGAGGGAGGGGTGGTCACTGCCAGGGGTGTGAGGACCATCATGGGAGGGTGATTGCATCAGCCTCCATCTGGCTGCCAGACTCAGGAGCCACTAACACTGTTCAGCAAGCTATCACAGGGATCCCTCATACATTGTGGAAAGACTGGAGACTGCAGTATTTTGCTGCTTTCAGATAGATTCTCTCATTAAGGCATAGGAAAGCAAATTGTCCAGCTTTGCTGGAATTTACAGGTTGGGTGCAGCTCAGAGCAGAGCCCCCAGAGCATCTTCCTGAACTTGTAGAGCACCTGATGTAAGAGGCCTTCATTAAACTGTTCTGATACCCAACAGATGGCATTCATTGCAACATTTACATCAATATACCAACCCTTGGATTCTGTTGCTAATTTATTTCAAAAGGTCAGGCAAGAATTTGTGTGCCCTCAAGGAATTGATTGCATTATAGGAAGCTGCACTTTCAGTATTCAAATAACCCCACATAGGCAAATTTTTCAATTTGCCTATGTGGGGTTTGCTGCAATTTTCTCAGTTAAACTATATCTGAACACCAATTACACAACTGATTATTAAATGAAGATAAGCCATGTAGGCTTGCATGAAGAAGACTAATTGTTTTTTTCAATTAAAATAAAGACACTTGGGTCCACATTAAGACCCTGACAAGAAAAGGTAAGCAAATTAGTTTCACTGGGAAATGCAGCTACCGCATACCTGAAATCTTCAGGAGCGAATGAGTCAGCAATTTTAATAATCAAAATGGAAGTATCCCTTGAAAAGTCCTTCTACAGAAAGCTAATTTAAGGAGCAGATGAAAACTAGTCCTTGCATTTTAATATCATAGCTGATTGCAATGAGCTATGACCAGCATCTTGAGCTTTTTTTTATTTTGAGTATATAATTTCTTCTGTCTTACAAGCTTTTTAAGAAGCTATGCAACTTTCATCAAATACCAAACTGCTGTTCTTTACCCCTCACAAAAGTGGTTATTAAAAAACAGAGACCAAAGGCTCCTCCTTGAATAGACCAGAGCTCCCATGGATATGCAAATTTATACATTAAAAAAACCACAGCATGTTTAGAATGATTTGTGGGTGTGTGCTGATGGAGTTTTCTTGTGGCTGAGGTGTTTAAAGGCAGCAGTTTGCTTTTTAGTTTCCAAAACACCATGTTGAATATTCGTGTAGGACCCTACTGAATAATCAACCGTGGCTACAAGTTGGCAAAGTAATAACCCACCTATCAGCTGAAAGTGATAACCCACCTATAAACCATGTTTGTGAGGCATCTCCTAAGTGAAACTGTTCCTCCCACTGACACCTCCGGCCTTTTCCACTGCATCCTGACACTAAACCAGATTAACATGACGCAGACTGCAATGTCTGATCCCCTATGACATCGACCTTCAGGGACGTGCAAGTAAACACTCGACAACTGGTTTGACCAAAGAATCAACCTGACACTCTTTTAGCTTATCAAAGTGAAGGCTGTCACACAATATAGTTATTTACTCTTTATAAAACGTATGTGAGCCATATGGTTACATGCAGCATAAAACAGGTAAAAAGTTGCCTGTAGATAAATGCTGGAAATTTTAAAAGACCATGCTAAAGCCCTTAACTCAGAGAAAACTTATGGAGGCTACATGCTCCAGGAAAAACAAATTATCTGAGTGGTCCTTGAAAACTGCAAAGAACTTTATGAACTTTCCTGCATGTAGAGCACCTGATAAGATACCAAATAAATGAGAAACTTGCTGTACAATACTGTATGATAAATTATTCTTAATTTGTAGTGATTTTTCTGGTCTCAGGAAGTTTCCAGAGTAATTTCTTTAACTGTCTTTTGTTCCAAGCAGCTGCTCCTCCTCAGTTCAATAAAAAATGTACAATTCTCTGTACAATTCAAATACATCTTGGGAATATATCTGTGTATGTATAAATAGAGCCACTCATATATATAAATTATTCTTCTTTTTCATATATAAATATATAAACTATTCCATAACACTACATTTAAAAATAGAAAAAGTTCAAATCCCCCACCAAGATAAAATTCATCATCAGGCAAAGAGAAATACACTACAGGTAAATTTTCTTTCTTTGGAAATCACTGAAGGCTTTTAATGCAAGTACTCTGAAAGCCAGGCTCATTTTTCTCCCAGTCTTCTATTTTAGGCTTCCATTGTTCACACAAGAAGTCCTGAAATGTCTGCTCAGCACAGTTACTGAAGGTTGTTAGTTGTAGTCCGTTGAAACTCTTCAGCTGAATTTCGTTTTGTGAATTTTGCAGTCTGGCTTTTCTGCATGAGCCTTGAAAGATTGCTAACAGCTATTCTTTGTCTTTTGGGTGTTTAAACCTACAAGACATCAAAGAAATGAGCCTTTGATAGAGAAATTCAGTGCACAAGAAAAGAGGAAATGCTACATATACCCCTGCCGTGGTCTTTGAATTAGGCATTGCTGTTGACCTCAGATACCTGTTAGAAGAACCCCGAGGTCTTACTGTCTCAAGATACAGCAAGCCTGTAGATCTTAGGGAAATGGTGAACTGCATGAAAGCATGAACATCCTCCTTACCTCATTTCACTTACAAGCACCATCACCTGGAGTGTAACTCCTAGAAAACCCTCTAGCACTATAATTTCCATCTAAGATGATAATTAGTCTCGGGTTCACAGGACCACAACCTATGGAGAGAGGAAACCTTAAAGAAGTTATCCAGTATGTACTACAGCAGTTTTGACAGAATGGGAAAAGACACATAGAGGATGAATGATGATTATAAGCCTTCTTTCCTCTAAAAGCAGGAAGAATATTAGTCTGGCTTTGAGACTCTGCTTCAATTCGATAACATGATTGTACATTGCTTATCAGTACCAGATAATTAACTGAATCTTTGGCCTAGAAACTTAGCATTGTTAAAATGTCCGGTAAGACATCTCTGGCCCAGTCACAGGAGAGAATCAGGTCCATGCAGGGAAGCTTCCCTGACCATAACACAAATATTTAAACCAGGTTAGGGAAGGAGAACAGAGAGAAACAAGTGCTCTCATGTCATGGCCACCCAAAACTCAGTTCAGTACAAGTTGTACAGCTTCAGTTCCTAATGCATATGGCTAATTAGCAGGTGGTACCACAAGAAGTAGGGACTCATGAGGCATGGGAAGAGCAGCTCATACATGGTTATACAAAGGGGTTACTAAGTCTTTTTGGTGAAGGTTGAAGGCTGGTCCCAGTAGAAATATTTGTAGATGGAAAGCTGAATAATTGGACTGAGTTGTCACTGGTAACTAAACACATCTCTCCCTGGACTTTGAATAAAGGTCATCTAGATTAACTGTTCCTACTTGATTGTGTAACCATTCCCCACCTCTTCCTTCTAAAACAGTGGTTTTATGTGCTATTGCTGAACAGGCCTGAACTGGAATATGATGTTAAATGCAGTTGTATTTGTTAAATATGGTTTTGAGGTATCATTTATAAGACCAAACTGCAGATATGTTGGCATGCTCTGTAGACAGTAAGGTGAATTCAAGCACAAGCACACTGTTGCATTGCAAAAAAATCATTTTCCTCGTTGAAGAAAATTACTAATACAATGCTGTTTATTCACATTGCCTAGTCCAGTGCAGTGTTTGCCAACTAAACTGATTACATCATCCATTTTTTCAAGCTAAAATCTGTTGAAAATAAAAATAAATTATAGATCAGTGCAAAGTCCTCTCCCCTATCTACTGGCAAACAACACTCTCTGTTCTTTCTAGTGATGACTGAATGGCAGGATGCAATGTAACAAAAAAGTCATAAAAACTGCAGAAAACAGAAACTTCCCGTCTATTAATTCTGAACTGTCTCTTAATTCCGAACAATTAGGACAGATTAAGCAATGGGCAATTATAAAGTACATTCTGACTAATAACAGGAAGACTGAGTTCCCCTAAAAGAATTATTACAAGGGAATGTACAAGTGGCTGAGAAACCTACCATGCCCAACCGTTGCTTGGAATTCTGCTGAAATGGATTGTGTGAGGCAGAAGAAGATATAGAAATTCCTCTTTCCTTTGGGAATGATGGCAGATGGATTTATCCACTTGTAGAGTACTAATTCTATTCAGGCGTACAATGTCATATATCATGTCATTCATGGTGTGGATCATTACAATTGTTTCAAGAGGTAGTTCTCCAGCAAAATCCCAATCCCTAAACTCCCAAGCTGAATTTGGGTACATGCTTACAACTCACATCTTAGTATTTTTAACTATTATTTCTATTCCAACACAATCAGTTTGCTCCAGGTTTTTCAGGTCCCTCCATATCAGGTAGTGTTCAGAAGCAAGATTTTGTTTCAACCCCATGTCCATGTCAGTTTTTTTCCCCAGTTGGGAAAAAACAAGTTAACTGATTCTGGTCCACAAAGAAACAGTTATTCTTTCTGAGGTAGTCCTGCTGATTATTTTACATTAGATCTTGACTGCAAGAAAGTTATTTTGGTGAAATGACAGGGCAAACCTCTCTGTGGAATTCAGAACAGACATGCTTCACTTGAGCCAAAGTTTTCAGCTTGTGCTGAGTATTTATTTACATGCATCAAAGTGACATCATCATGAGCTTCTAGAAAAACATTCTAAGAGCCCACATCCAAAACTGAACAGAGATCAGGGTTTCAGTTTCCCCAGATTTCCTGATTTCCTGACTAATACTGTGGTGTTAGTTGGAAAAATAGTGAAACTTAAAATTGTTGATACCTTCCTCACAAATACTTATATTCTGTAGAGGCTTTCCTGAGCTGTTGAAGATAAAATCCCACCTAAAACCATTTTTCTGAGAAAAACAGCCAATTTTTAAACAGGTTCATTTCCATACTGCGCACAGCTGGTGATTTGCAAGCCCTGATTGCACCTACTGTCCCTGCAGCAACGTCACTCAGTCAAACCTCATTGGCATTGGCCAGTGCTCATTCCTGAGCAATGGGTGCCAATAAAACCTGCTGGAAGAGTCTGAACTCCAGAGCACTCAAGGAAACTGTAGATGTTGCAGATGTAATGGCAGAAAGCTAGCACTCACAGGATTATTTTTCAAGAGACATAGATATGCTGATTCTGGTTTCAGAAAAATAAAAATATTTATCTAGTATCTGTCTAGTGTAGCTGATTAAAAATTCCCAGTCACATTAAAGACAAACTGGATATTAAAAATCACCTTCAAAATTCAGAATTTTTGTAGACTCCTAATGTGTTCATTTACTCAATGTTGGGCCCACTGAAGTGTGTGATGCATTAGTAAAAAGCCCAAAGAAATAATTCAGCAAGATAAAATGGACAGGATAAGCAATATGAATTTGAGAAGAGATATTAGACTGAGAAACCATGGTGCAGTAAGCCTGGTGGGAACTGTGCAACGACCAAAAGCTCTGATGATTAACTCCCCATGACATTCAGGTATCACAGAGTGTAGAATTGGTCTTATTAGTTGAGGAATGGGTCAAGGACCATGCTATAAATTATGCTTTTGCTCTCTCAAAAATCTCTGTGTTTCTTACTGTGCTAAAGAAATCCTAGATTGCAGAGAAACAAATTGTAGAAGCCTTGCAGGAATTAACGTGCAAGAGAGTTACTGTGGCATCTTATTTCTACTGCTGTATTTTTTAGCAGCACTGGCAGCATGATAGAGAAGATACCATTTAATTTAGTGCCGCTTTCATACTGTAGAGAAAGTCTGGATTAATTTTGTTTTGATCCAGTAAACAGAGACAGATTCTAAATACTAAAACGGATTTGTGCTAGTTTATTTCTCAAAACATTCTTTTTTTAATTATAGACCGTAAATATCATAAGTGAGATTAAAAATAATTACCTGTGCAGTTTTTGAGACAGAAAACAACATCATCCAGTAAGACCACTTGCAAGAACTGTTCCACAATGAGGTAGAAATAGTAAGACACTGTTTATATACAGAACATATAAAGTATCAGCTTTCTGCTGTTAAAAAGATTTTGAGTTTAAGGTATACCTTTAAAGAAAAAGACAAGTGCCAGAGGGGTAGAAAGGTTTCAAAGCTGGAAGCTGAGAAGAAAATTCATCATAAGCTGGAAAACAGGTTAATTTGTATGTTGGTAATTCTGGTTTGGTTTCATGGATCTGAGCATGTCTAGAGGCTACAGCTTCAATCTCTGAATCTCAAAGAGACTTGTTCACAACAGAATTTCAGCAAAGCTTGTGTGTGCATGCTTAGGTTAATTTCTTGAAGGTAATGAGGTTTGGTAATGTTGTCACTTTGACTTAGGGCGGTTTGTACTTCATCCAAAAAGCTAAGTTCCAGTATCTTTGAAATCAGTCTAGTGATTTCCCTAGACTTTAACTTATTCTGCTTCACCTCCCCTGTTGCTAACACATAGTTATGAAGTGAGCTACACCATGGAATTATCTGGATTAAAATTAACTGAAAAGGAAAAAAAACCCAAAACAACTCAGAATCATAACTTTGAGCTGTTAGGAAAGGCTGGCTGGGGAAGGCAGTATCACCTTGTTCCCTGATAGCATAGTGTGGAGCTTAGACAACTTCATATTTTTGCGGTTGGAAGTAAATTCTTCATCATAAATTAGGTAATTTTAATAATTAATTGTTTTAGCTAGCTAAACTCAAGTTTATTGGTAACCATTTAAAGAGGAAGAAAGGAGGGAAGGAGGGAAGGCGGGAAGGAAGGAAGGAAGGAAGGAAGGAAGGAAGGAAGGAAGGAAGGAAGGAAGGAAGGAAGGTTGCTTAGAAGGAGAGAGAAACACATATATAAAAAAAAAATTAAAATCCAATGCCTAAGGAGAGAGCTGCAACTGCAGAAAATTATGCCATTGCATGGAGCTGCAATGTCACAAAGTGAGACAATTATGAAAAACTGTAAAAATTCTGCAAGTTGAAAAAAGTAAGTGTTCTGAAAATGATCAATCTTGCTTTAATACCCTTTTGATTACAGCTTTGTGATTCGAGCAATACCATCTGCCATGAGGAACAATAGCCAGACCAGGAATTAGTTATTAATAAAATGAAATATTTTTTCTTGTTTGAATGTTCACAGCAGAACATGCGGGCATTTAAATATGTAATTAAATGTTACCTGCCACCCCTGCTGACTGCACAGTAAATAGTGCCAATTTCTCAACAAATTTTTTTGAGTAATGCCATGCTGCAGTCAGCAAATGATTCTTAAAACTCTGCAGTCAGAACAAATATGCTGTAAGTTTTACACAGTCTTTAGAAGAGGTAGAAACTTTAACCACCTTATTAGCTGCCAAAAGCATACATTGCCACTTTGGATTTTGAGGCAAGATTCAACAGCTTGCCAGAGAAGAAATACTATCTGAGCAGTACACGCCAGAGCCTTCCATAGAACCTATGGAATTTTACTACACCAGGAGGAGTGTGTTTTATTGCCAATAAAAGCATGATTTCATTAAGGAACTTTATCATATGCAACACTACATAAACTATCTCTTTTTTCGCTGCAGAAATTCCCACTGAGATCAGTTGGGCAACTGTCCTATTCCCAGACTAGGAATTCTATGTAATAAACAGAATATGAAACAGTAGAAAATAGTTTAATTTCAAACGAATTATGATTTCTAGCTAGTGCCTGTCATTGCCTCACGAAGGATCCTGTTTCCCCACTGAAGTCCCAAGTTGGGGTTCCATAACACAAAAAGGCCTCTGAGTGCTCTCAGGATTATGTCAGGGCTCTTCTATGCTAGAACATTGCTGAGGATTGCAAAAGAAGTTCCACAACAAGCAGAAGCAAGTTTTTCTAGGTAGCAGATCCCAAGTAACAGGAAATAGCTCATAGGAAAAGTAGAAATGACCGAGAACTTAATTTTCAGGAATTACTTAAATAATTTCAAGGCCTTTTAAAATTGTACCACTTACGGAAATGGCAACTAATTTCCATCCTCTTCCACTTTTTCTACCTTTCTTCCCCCAGGGCAGATCAACTGTTAGATCAGGCACATAGTGAGAGGAGATCAGTTGTCTGAACACTGATATTCAGAACCACATTTCTCAGATGCTCTGTGGTATCTGGGACACCCAGCTGGGACCAGAAGATACAAAACAAGGTCTGTACAGTCCCAAGGCCTTCTGGAAAGGCAGCTTGAAACCTGTGTTTAGAAGACTGCATCCCACCCTATTAGTCAAATAGTTTATTGTAATTCTGAGAAAGCACAGTGGCAGCATGGCTAGACTAACATTTCAGTGAAGCTTTTTTGTTTAAATGTGTCAGCTGTGGCAGATAGCTAATGCTAGCAATAATTTGATACTGCTGATTAAAACATAAAATTGAAATAGTTCATTTAAAACAATTTTCAGGGTCTTAGGGTACTTCCTTTAAGTATTTGTCATCAAACACACTGAAAAGGATTTATGAACATCCTGGAGAGCACAACTGCATTTTAACCACTATTTTCCTTTAACCCTGCAATCTGTGTATTCAAGATTGACACCAGTAATTATAAATAACAGTCATCCAAATTAATAACTGTAATACTACAAATTTGGGAAGAAAAGGAAGATACAGGATTATCTGGGCAGGGTTATAATTTGCTGGTGTGCAACTCAGAATTTGAAGGAGAAATGAAATATGCACAGAAAAATAGAAGACAAGCATAGCTATTTGTTTTCAAGATACTGTGTTGACAAGCTGTTTCAGCAGTTTTGAGCATTAAAAAAACAGGAATAAAAACAGTTAAGACATAAAAAAATATTTATTATGAAAGCCTCAAATTCACAAAGAATTAGACAAATAGCTCTTATCATGCCCATGTTCCAGGGAGAAAAGGGATTCAAGAGTTGCCAAAGACACTGAGGAAATATAGGGATTTAGCTGAGTCTAGGGACTTCTGGAACTTTTTATTATTAATTCCATGTTTAAACATCTGTACTGTTTTTCTTCCTTTGGTCATTTTTGGGGTTTTATTTATTTATTTATTTATTTTTCTAAAATATCTGTCATCCAGAAACCAACAAAGACGTAAAAAATTTAACTCAATCACTGCATATTACACCCAGCAGGAAGCACAAATGCAGATACACTGTTACACATTTGCAAGTTCTAGTTGTCAATTGAGCTAATTTGTCTTTCTGGGGTCTTTTTCCTAAGCTGTTTTTGTTTTGAGTTTGATTTGATTAAATTGAGTAGAAGAGGATAATCTCATGAACTCAGGTCTTTTGTTTTACCAAGTATTCACTGAGAATTTATTGGACCAAAATATGTGAACCTCAGTCCCACTCAGTTTCGTTGCCTGGAATGAGAACCTACAACACACACAGCTCTGTGGATGACTCCCAAAAGACGTTAAAAACTTAGAGGTAAACACAGGAGTGTACACTGAGATGAAATCTCTTTAGATAGGGATGCCAAAAATTAAAAATCACAATTGAAACATCGACCCAAACACTTGACCCTGTATACAATCCCCAAACCAGTGTTTGCTTTTTAATACTTCTCTTCAAAACTACAGCCAGTGAAAAGCAGCTGCTAGTTCTCAGTGACATTTAGCAACAGCGCTTCCATCTTTCGGGAATTGAGATTGATTTTCTACAGCTACCAGTGAAAAGAGCTTTTGCCTGGGAGCATACAATGATACCAAGGTCAGAGGATTTGAAGGTAGCAGATTTTACAGGGTTGGACTTCAGCCATGTGATGATCACTACTACCAATTAATGTCTCCCATTCTACATCCTGAAGTCACCTGCAATTTCAAAACAGATTAAGCAAAGTGGTCCCTGCAAATTCGTGGGGACAATTCTCTAAAGTCAAGTATCAGACTGAAAAGAGTCTGGCAGGAGGCAATACATAAATCAAAACTAATAAAAAATTACCACTGCACTTAGTGCTGGATCTGCAGTTGTCACATGGTACAGCCCAAGTATACGCTGTTATCTTTAATCCTGCTGCTGTTGCTTTTTGGGGAAAGTGGGCTTATGCAAACAAGAAAAGGAAGTTGACCTGCTTGGTGGATGGGCTTCTGGAAGGGTCACATCGGTATTTTCTTTTTTAAGAATATTTTAGAGACCCATTTCTCGTTTTTTCTCAGGGTCCCACCTTGTCTGAAGCAATACTTGCTCTTAGGTAGACAATTTACACACAGCATGCATGTCCTCTCCATCACTTCTTTCTCCACATATCTTTGAAATGATGAACCTCTTCTACTGTGAACCTCGAATATCATTCAGCCAGACAAGAAAAAGGCAGCAGAAGGAAAATTTTATATGGCACTGCACAAACCAATGCAGAGAAAGTGCAGCTCATGCACTGTAGGAAATAGAGAAGCAAAAACTTCTGCAGATGATGGTGGGTTTGATCTGCGGCCCTGGAAGAAGCTTGGGCTGGTGTAATAACAGAAATATATAGACCTTAAGCAAGAGAATGACAAGCCTATGTTCCTGTAGTTGTAAGTAAGAATATGTATTGGGTGTTATGGTGAAGGGTTTTAAGTATAATAATGTGATTTTATAGTTTAAGTTAAGAATTTAGATGTTACAATAGAAGTATATGTGTGTACGTGACCTAAAGAATTATTGGTTGAGACAGCCGCATTGCAGTAAAAAGTACTACAGGTGATAGGTCATAAAGTCAAAACAAAGTTTCGTGTTAATTGCTTATTGGATTAGAAAGTTATAAATTGCCATGCAACCTTGAATCTTGTGACTATTCTCCATTATGGCGACTTGTTACTAAATCTCACGACCTCGGAGACTGATGCCTTGTTTGTTATTTTAAGTAATAAATCGTGTATAACCACGATAGTCCCGTCTCTTTAATAAGAACTCCAACAGCGCTGAAAGGGGCATCGACAAAAGGTGCCCCGAGATTCCAACATGGAAAATTTACAATGCACAATACAATGAAACACCCAGGAATACACAAAAACAATTTACTCCTGTACCATCCCTGTCTTGAAGTATAAGCCTTTGGATCTGAGATAAAGCTGAGAACATGATTACTGTATGTGGGGAATTGACCCTGACTGGACACCAGGTGCCTACCAAAGCTTCTCTATCACTCACCTCTGCAACTGGACAGAAGAGAAAAAATTATAATGAAATTCTCATGGGTTAAAATAAGAACAGGGAGAGATCACTCACCAGTTACTGTTATGGGCTAAACAGACTTGACTTAGAGAAATGGGAATTAAGTGAAGCCCAGGAAGGAGGAAGTGGTGGTGGAAAGGTGTTTTTAAAATTTGTTTTACTTCTCATTATTCTATTCTGATTTTGATTAGTAATAAATTCAAGTAATTTCCCTATCTCCTCCCCTCAGTGGCGCAGAGAGATGAGAATGGGGTTTTTGGTCAGTTCATACCATATTGTTTCTGCTGCTGCTTCCTTCTCAAGGGAGGATTCCTTCCCCTGCTCCAGTGTGGGATCTCTCCCTGAGGAGGAAGTCCACTATAAACTTCTCCAATGTGACTCCGTCCCACAGGCTACAGCTCTCATGACCTGCTCCTGCATGTGTCCCTTCCCCAGGGTGCAGTCCTCTGGAACAGGGTGCTCCAGCCTGGGTCCATCACAGGATCACGAGTCCTGCCAGCAAATCTCCTTCAGTGTAGGCTCCTCTCTCTATGGGACCACAGGTCCTGCCAGGGGCCTTCCAGTGTGGGCTTCCCACAGGGTCATAGCCTTCTTTTGGGCATCCACCTGCTCCAGTGTGGGGCTCCTTGGGCTGCAGGTGGATCTCTGCTCCATCATGCATTTCCATGGGGAAACGGACACAGCTGCCTCATCACGGTCTGCACCAAGGGCTGCAGGGGAATCTCAGCTCTGGTGCCTGGAGCACCTCCTTCCCTTCTTTCTCCACTGACCTTGGGGTCTGCAAGACTGTTCCTCTCACATATTCTCATTCCTCTCTCTTCTGGCCACAATTATGTCAGTGCAATAACTCTTTCTTCCTCCTTGAATCTGTTATCCCAAAGGCACTACCACCATTGCTAATTGGCTTGGCCTTGGCCAGTATGTCCATCTTGGAGCCAGCTGTCATTGGTTCTCTCAGACATGGGGAAAGCTTCTGGCAGCTTCTCACAGTAGCCACCTCTGTAGTCCCTCCAAATCCCAAAACCTGTCTGTGAAAACCCAATACACTGTAATACACTTTGAAGAGTTAGCCCCATCTTTCCTTCACTTTCTTCCCATCCTGTGCTGAATCCCAGGCTGTCTGAAAGGGTGCATTGCCTCACACCCGAGAGCAAACATTGAGACCTTTTTATAAAATATTAGATACTGAAGTCAAGATAGGACTGAATACCTTCAGGGTCTCTCTAGTGTCAGTGGAAAGAAATTTGATTGAAAGTGAATCAGAAAGTAATTTATTGTATTCAGGCTACCAAAAAGTGTAAAACCCTGTAGGTACAGGAGTTATATGACTGATATAAACGAATAAATTAATTTACATATGAAATATGCCTTCTTTAATTTTGTGAAGTGGCAGTGGCTTAATGCCTTTATTATTCTTCTGAAGATGTTGCACTGGGTAAGATATTTATCCAAAGTTATTGACTGCCCAGTAAAAGACTTTGAATTCAGAAATGTTAAGGGGACAGAAAAATCCACGTAGGTATATTTTTGAAAATGAGTCTGCCAGCTGTTAAAAAGATGTAAGTGGAAAGGCTCAGAACTGCTAATCGTTTGAACCATTTAAATGGGAAATGCTGGTTTCGTATTTAACATTTTTGCATTGCACTAATCTGTGCTGGCAGCAGAGTCAATAAAAGCTTTACAGGGAGTCTGAACACAATGTGATTTTTCCTAGCCAGATAAATCTTCTCTGTCCCCACTATCCTTATTATCCTCCTGACAATGCATCTAACAATTGGAAGAAATGTATAATTGAGATATATTCTGCAGAATGAATTTGCTCTGAAAACATTTTGCAGGAAACAGCCACAAGTGAAGGCTCAAGTTTTGTATGAGTTGAGTGTAGTTCTCATTGCTCTGGGGGACAGGAGTCTCATCTAGAAAACAGGAATTTGCATCAGTCAGGAAACTGTTTGACTTCCAAATTCATTTCTGATTCCAATTCAGTAGCTGTAAGGCTTTCCTAAAGAAAAAAAGAAATCCAATTGCTAACAGCTGTGGGATTATCTTGGGTGTTTATTGCCTCTGTTCGTCCTGATTGAAAACAAGAACAACAAAACCTGATCACAGGTATCACTTTGGATGAAAAGTGGAAATGAAATGGCAGAAACAAGAGGCAAAATGGACTGGATGAAAAATAGCAATTCCCTCATAATCTTCCCATGTAGGCTGCCAAGTCTTGCCCCAAAGGCACTTGCTAAGATGGTAACTATAAGAATATAAACCAAAAAGTCTTCCTGATTCACTCAGTCCAGTCTCTTGATGTTGCATTCAGCCAAGTTATAAGTTTCTCCTAATTATCTTTAACAAACTCTGCCTTAAAGAATGTTGACTTTCTTTCCCCAGTTGGAGGAGCTTTGGAAAAGTCTACCAAAGATTCAGTCTTTAGAAGTTTAGGAAGTTTCTTGTAAATTCTGACCTATTTTTATTTATTATATTATATATTATAATATAATATATTATACCAATTTATACCAATTAATTTTCCTGGAGAAGATGCCCTAGAGTTCAAATGTCTCTTACCCACCTTGGAGAAATATTACCCATGTTTTTACCATTAGCAAGCATCAATTTGTTTGCAACTTACCTTTAAACCCATTCTATACATGTAGTAGCACAGACTCTTTCCCATGGGAATTTTTCTCTTCTTCTCCCTGTGTTTTATAAATAAAGATAAGGTTTGGATGTTATTGAAACTGTCTCTGGAAAGATGGGCAGTTCAGCCTGGCCTATGGGCCTAGGGGGAGGTTTTGAATTGACCCAATCCGGAGGAACTTTTAAAAGTCTATATAAGTTTTAGAATTAAATAATAAAATCAGAATTTCGCCTCACCCGATCCAGTCTGGTTGTTGCATGCGGCTAGCAGCTCACAGTGACACTATACACAGTAGCACCTTTGACCATTCAAAATCTCCTCAGAAGAGGTCTGCTTTGGAAGACTGCTTATCAACCAGATTGCTGCCTAGGAAAAATAAGTTTGGGATTTTTCTCCTTCTTAGGCTTTGAGGGTTTGAATTCCTAATTCTTGGTTCCATTCCCTTCCCAGAATGTGCCCTAAGTTCACAAAAAAAGCCCCAGCACTAGCAGAACTGGGAGTATTACACAAGAAGGCAAGTCAAATTCCTGCTGACAGGACAAAATATGTCTGGGAGGGAGCCTGACTCCTGCTTGTATCCAGTGACCTGAACATCAGTCTTTCCCTTCCCCACTGATAGAGAAGACTGTTGCTCAAAGTCAGGACAACCATCTGTGTCAAACAGTAGCTGTGAAGAGTTAACACCCCTCACTCTCTTCTCTTTGAAGGTCACTATAGTTCTGTGACTGATAGCCCATGAGTTGGGGAGGTGTGAGACAAACACTTCAGTATAAGGTGGTCATAGAAGCATGGGACAGAGCATGTCAGCCTTAAAACACCTCTCCAAACACCTATTTCTCAGCTGTTGATGCAGATGCTGAGGGCTATGTACCCTTGTTACTGTCCCAGCTCACTGGGAAGATGGCCATTTCTTTCAGCAGCACTACAGAGGGATTTTTAACATTTCTTTGTGAATTAGGAAGGTCTATTCTTCTGTCTGTGCCTCTTGGAAATACTACAAATAATGGGAAAAGTGCAAAGGAGTAAGTCATGCTGGTCAGTGGAGACAGAGGTCCTTTTCCTTGTGGGAATTAGGAAGTCTTGTCTTAAATTATTTATAAACTAGGTTTTCCCATCACAGATATTGGCCAGTTCTCCTCTAGTAGCCTGCTTTTGATTCCTTCAGTTGGATTAATTACTATGTAAGAAACAAGAGTAGAGAATCAAATTTGGTCTGTATAGACCCCCTTCCAGCCACCTGACCCCCAATCTGTTTTCAAGGCTTATGTGGGAAGATCCTGTCAGTAACACAGGTCTACATCAAAGGTCACATCATTTCAGTGCACCAGCTGTAATGCTGCATTGCAAGCTATCTCATTTGGTGAAATTACAGTACAATTAATGGCTGCATTAAAATAGAATTTGCATTGGGGTACTTATGACATTCCCATTAAAATCACATTAGTTCATAATGATTAACACTCTTTTACTGAGCATGGAACAAATTAATCTGCAGATGCTTTGTTTTACCTGTGCCCAGGAAAGCAATTTGAAGAAGTGGATAGAGGACATGCATTGTCTCTGTTGTAGGTAACTATTCAGTGCCTGTTTCAAATCAGAGCAGGTAGAAAGTGAACCTTAACAAGGCTCTGTGTAAACAAGAACACAAGAAATTCATAATTCACAAGAATGGCTAAGTGACTGTAGTGGTTTCAGTTCACCTTTTTATCTTTTGTGAGATAGGAGATCTGGAGGAAAGCAAAACAGGCTCAAAATTTAAAGAAAATGGAAAGTTTATTAACAGAACTAAAAGAGAAAAGAAAATACTGAGAAATCAAAGCAAAATCCCTCTTTTTACTCGCACACCCCCTCCTCCTTTTTCTCTTCCCCAAACCAGCACAAAGGACAACACCACATAATTCTTGGTCAGTATTCACAGTTCTTAAGAATCTCTCCACTAATTAAGGAGAAAGAGGTTTCCTTTGCTATTCGTGGTTTCTCAAACTGTATTAACCACAGTCCAACAGCCCCTGCCTGAGATTAAAGCTGCCACCGGGAAAAACAGCTCTCCCATGGATAGAGGATCACATGGNCTGAGGGATCCTCCCGCCAGCACGCCGGCATGCCAGGGCCGTGCCCTGGCACCGGGGGATGCGGGGGGGAAAGGCCGAGGCTGCTCCGGGAAAAGCGGCTTCAGCCCCCATCTCCTCCCCCCTCCCGCAGGAATGGCAAAACCCCAAAAAGAGAGGGCACTTCCGGTCTCCCCAAGCCTTAAATATGGAAATTCCAAAAAGTGCCACTGGTCAAACGAGCTGTCCATCAGCTCAGGCTCAACCAGCCACAGTGACTCAAAACCACACATGCTTTCTCTATGACCAAAAGAGAGCCAAGACTGTTCTCAAAATCAGTTGCATTAGATTTTACTTTTTTCAAACAGAGATGCTAATCATTTTGAATTTGCTGAAATTATTACTTTTCAGGCCTATGACAGTGGAGATCAATGTTGAACACAACAATCCTTCACTTCTTCAGCCACTGCTTAGGTCCATTGGTGTGGTAGTTCTGACTAAGCTTTGCAGAGTGCAGCTCTTGAAAGTGAGGGGAAGTAAAGCTGGTTTATGTTTTGGAGTATCTGTCATACTGGGAGAAGCTGAGTGAGCTGGCACTGTTCACCCTGGAAAAGAGACTGGAAAACAGGTGATGTCATCTACAGTTGTCTGATGGGATATTACAGAGAAGATGGAGCCAGACTATTCTCAGACTATTCTCATGGTTTTCATTTTCCAGTCGAGATCGACTTTAGCTTGTTAAGTCTGAGCCAAAACGGACCCCAAAACAGCACAGAACGCTGTGCTAGCAACTAGCCAGCCTGGAAGCCTGTTATACTCTGCAGAAAACAGTTCTTTGATGCCACTCTTTGGCCCAAATGACTTTAAAAAAAAAGAAAATATGTCTCAGAACTTTTCATTTTTTTATCTACTTGGTGATAAAATATTCAAGTTTACTGGTGGGAAAGGGGTGTTTCCTAGATGAGCAGTATTGTTTCTTCTCTGAACCAAAATCCTAAAGAATTGTTAAAAGAACAATAAAAAAACCTCACTCTGAGGCTAAAATAAGGAGCACAGAGCTCTACAACTCAACCCTTCAGGAAATCAATACTGTTAAATAAAGGGTAGTTTTTTCATCTCCATATTTTTTAGTTAACTTAGTAGTTCCTCTCACATATACTTTACAGGAGATTTTTTAACTGGTCAGCAAGAGGGGTCCTGAAAGATTAACTCCGTGAACATGGAGCAGAATACATTTTGATTAACAGGCTGCCTTGTTAACAAAATAGTTAGAGACAAAATATTCATAGATGCTACAGAAGCCCATTGCAAAGATGCAAGTGGCAGCAGTAGCATAAAAAACAAGTCTCCTTGATCATACTTTGAGATACACTGCTGGGAAATCATAATCAATTTATTCATGGCAGGCATAAATAATTTGCATGGGTTCCTTGTACGGAACTAATTTCACCTTCTGTCTTCTTCAGTAGTGAAACAAGCATCATGATGGCTTAAAACTGTCACACAGTTGAAGAAATAGTGCAGAGAAACACTCAAAAATTACCCATAACCTAAAATGTGTTTGATAAAGACTAATTGACTTCAGGAATCCCCTTAATAAAAATATCATTATATTCATAGAAGTTATGAATGCAAAGATGCAAAGGCAAATCTGTATTTTCAAAATAAAAATAGTCCCAATTTCTTGAAAAAAGCCACTTTATTTGAGGTTATGAATTTGGGCAAACAATTATCATGCACTCCCCATTTTTTCTCAGAAAGTTGTCTATGAACCCAGAGTTTCTTGTATTTATCTCTGACAAGAGGAGCATTTGGAGAGAGTTTGACCTAAATCACTTCAAGGTCATTAAACAGCTGTTGCTATTTGTTTTGGTTTTTTATTAAAATATTCCATTCATATAAAGCACTTTTAAAGAGATCAACATTTCTAGGCATGATTCTTCATTTGTTTCATGACAAAGTTTAAAAGACCATATAGATTATAGCCCAGTTAAATTCCTCTCCACAATAACACACTTCTGATTCATCAGAAATTTAGAAGCCAGCCAGGCAGCTGTTGTCTCTTTCTTTTCTCTACTGTCTTTACGTTTGCACTAAAATTTGGTATACCTAATTTGTATATATATACTGTAGCCATATATTGGCATATATAATACAACAAGATGCTTTCCTTTCTTCAGTTTTCTGCTTAGCTATTCGTGTGTACAATAAATGAGGGTATTTTTGTTATATATGTCCTCATGAATTTGCTAAACCTTGGCTGCAGTGTTCATGGTAAAATTTTCTGATTCTTTCTTTGGAGCACTGTGTAGTTTATGTGAGCTTTTTAAAATCAGTTTCAGTATTTCAGTGCAAATTCTGAAAGCTATTTTATTTATTGGTCATAATGAAATCAAATCTGCAAAAGTCTGCCACCTAATTCACTTCCCATTTCTTAAACAGCATCTTCTGTTAATATTTTGAAGGCGTTTTGAACATTTTCCTCCATGTATGCATGGAAAACTAGCAGATTTTTCTTGCAAGTAACACTAAATATGCGTTAGTGTACCACTACATAGTAAAGTAATGGTGAGCCTTTACTTAATCTTACCTACCGGTGCATTTCTAGATGATTTGAATGTGTAGAAAGTGGAAGGATGGTTTTTCAGGACAGATTTTAAAGGACAGGCAAAGGGATATTTCATCTGAGAGCAATTTATTAGCCAGTCCTTTTGCACCTGTAACTACTAATAGGCTGCAGTGACATGCCCTAGGAAGGAAAAGCCTCCAGATCTTGGGACTGGCACACATTTTTGTGTAAGGAAATGGTGCAAAGCAAAAGGTGCAGGTGCAGGTCACCTCACAGTCTGAAAGGTGCTGCAAAGTGTGATTACTCTGCTTAGGTCTGCAGAGGTGCCTGAGCACCCATCAGACTTGGCCATTCTTTCCACCACCACCGTTAATGCACTGGCCAGTGGGAAAGCCCAGGACAGCTGAGTTAACAGGGGGTTCCCAAATCACCTGCAAAGACATGGGAGTGTGTAGTGTGGTCTGTAGGTTTTACTCACAGAAGTAGCTCTAGCTCTCATATTTTCTCTGCTTCAAGCATCCTCAATTACGAGGCAGAACAGTGACAACCATTACAGCAATGACAACTATCCAGTGAAATTTCCATTTGTTCTAGAGGAACAGCTGATACTTAATGGAAAACAAATGCCCAGCTCTGGTTTGTATGACTGAAAAAATCCTCACAGAAATGGTATTATCATCTTAAAATATTGTGACTCTATAACTCTTGCTGTTGGATTTTGCTTTAAACCAGGGTATAACTCCTGCAACAGGCTCATCACATCATTCTCTGTCCCCAGTGGGATGTGCCATCAGACCAACAGTGCACTCCAACAGACAGAGAATTATCTCACCAACATCTACAAACAGCAGAGTGATAATATTTTGCAAATAACAGAAGTGAAAGAAATACATTTGAGTACTCATTATACTAGCATCCCTGTTAGAAATATGCCTCAGCTCCTAAAAAACCCCCCAGTGTACGCATTATTACAAAATATGACACGGTGTCAGTCTGTTCTCCACAGCAGAGTGTATTGCTTGACAGCTAATGTGCTTTGCTGCACTGTTATTAGCTGCCTTGCTGCAATGCAGTATGTTACAGAGAGTAACTCTGGTCTATGCGACTCTGCCCTGCTCAGCCTCTGAATTCTCAGAGTTAATGCTGATTATCTGGGAATGGTAATAACATGATTTTCCAGTACACGCCACAACAGTGATCATATAGTTAACAGGAGCTGTGACTGTCAGCCAAATCACATACTGAGCACAATTATTTGAGCCATTAATTGCAGTATAGCATTTCCTCTTGAGATAACGATTAAAATTTATGCTGATAGATAACTCTAGACTAGGACTGAAAAAAGAGATTTCTGAATGCACATGCAAGTCACACCTTCGACAAGAACTTGCTGATAAGCCTGACAGTTTATCACTGCTGTAATAAGAAGAAGTGAAAGCAGCATTGATGTGAAACAGCAGCATCCAATGGACTGAACACCAACACTGAGTTTTCTAGGCAGTGCTGCTGTCCATCTGCAGATGGTCTGAGCACCTTCTATGTAAAATCAGCAGGCATAATGAGGCATTATTAGACACTCAGCAGGAGCCTCTGTCCTTGTTTTTCAGAGCAAAAGCTGCGCTTGCTGAGCTGATGAAGCTTTAGAGTCTATTGGCCCGGATCTTCAAAGCTGGTCAGATAACTAACAGGTATTGATCTCAGTGAGCTCTATGCATCTGGACACTCAGGCACTAAATCACTGTCACTGTATAGTCTCTCTGTCTCTAAGGGTCGTATACTGTCATCTAATAATGAATCTGAGAGTGCCTATTGTGGCAATGTCAATACCGTGAGCTAAGATTTTGTGACTACATAAGCTTCATCCCCATCAGCCATGGGTGCAAAGCAGCCCCTGCCTCTCTATGAAAGGTGATCTAAACCTAAGAATATCACAATCTGAATTTGCACACTTGACCTGCTCTTAACCAGCTGTGAATTCAGCTGTGGCAGTGCAAGCTCAACTGCAGAGGCCTTGTTGGTGCCAGCAGCCCCCACTGCCCCTGCTGCTCTCTGTGGGTGGCCAAACCATGGGGCTGGAGGCAGCACACTGGGGACTGGAGGGACTTGTGGTGTCCACAAATGGCAACCCTCCTCACCTGATACTATCATGGAAACTCCCAAAACTGAAAAAGCTGCAGACTTAGCATGTCACTGTGCCCCTGGTGAGCTGTACATGCATGCAAAAAAAAATGCAGCCATGAGCGTGGACCCATGCAAGTTGCAGCAGTCAGCAATACTCAGCACAGTTAGTCAAATCACTCTACTGCAGGATGGGGATTGGGAGATTAACCTTGTGCCACTTTTACTGACCCATTTTAACCTTCTAAACTCAGAAATCTGTCAGTCATGAGGAGTCATCATAAGGAAAAACACTGCTGAAATTCAGCTTGTTCCCCTTTGAAGAAAAACCCCCAAAAACAAAGACTCTGAGACTGATGTATTCTTTTTTTTTTTTTCCTCTGAATGACATTTTGGACCCAAACCCCTATCCTGTAACACAGCTCTGAGTGAATGCTAATACCCAAGGCCTTTAGGTGCTGTAACCCATATATTGTTTTCAGGCTTGAGTAGCTGACACCACCACACTGCCAGAGAAGAGACAGCTTTGGTGACCCGCTCCCATGGAATATACAGATTCTGGGAAGTCAGGACATGGGTGGGCAAGCATGGCTGTGCTCTGCAGCAAAGCATTTTTCTTAAAGACATTGCGTCAAAAACCTGCAGGGTGCTAATAAATTGCTTTAAGTTTTAAATGTTAAAGTCCATCTTATAGAGTGTGTTGTCTACATGAGGGTCCTTGGCTCCTATGCATTCCCTTGCCTATGCTTGTAGCTGAACATTGCAGTATTGCACCACTATATGGTAAGTTCACTAGGTGCATAAAAGACCCACAGCTGCCACACCTTTTCTGTTTTTTGGCTTGTCCAAGCAGCATGTGGCATGAACTGCATGGAAAGTCCAAGTGGCTTTGCCACAAACATCCTACTTGCCAATAAGCTGAATATATTCTTACTTGACCGTTGCTGCATTTGTCTTCAAAAGGGTCTATCAACCAGTCCCTTCACCTTTCTTTAGTTCATAGTTTAGAATGCAGAACAAAGGTTTCATGGGTTTGGATTTCTCTGGGTTCTGTAATTAAATAAGCAAACTACAACAGAATAATCAAATGGCATGTCTAAGCATATTGTTACAAGTTTGAAAAAATAGTGCCTGTGAGAGATACAGAAATAATTAAGAATATGGAATGTCAAAGAGATGCTGTAGGGTCAGGATTTTCTCATTATGGGGGACAGAAATTATCCTTGAGTCCTGCAAGAAACATGAGGATTGCAAAGATAGGGCAATATACCCCACAGCATTGTGAGACCCTGAGAAACAGGAAATCACTTGTCCTTTAATTTTAATACTTATTATTACATCACTGAACGTCCACTGCCCAGTAGACACCAATTACCAAATTAAACCGGAATCCATGGGCCAAGTCTCACATGTAACTGCTTGCTATGTTTTTCTGCAACCTGGCTTCACTGGGAAAGAGATGTGGCAAGTCTTTAAACAAGAACCAAACAATGCATAAAATGTGCTCATAAAATGACCCTCTAGAGCTTCTGTTTGGTGTTTGACAAACATTCCTTATAGATGTGTATCCCAGCCATCTGCTGGTTCCTGCTCTGTTTGTTTTCTCTCTCTTTGTAGGTTGTTGATATTCTCCCCACACTGGCTCTGTTGCTCAAGCAATCCATCACAGCAATCCATCTCACATGTCAGAAATGTTGTTGCCATTCAGGCAGCAAGACATGGGTAGAAATATGAAATAGAAAATGACCCTCTTATGTCAAGGAAAAGAGAAACTGAAAATTGGTCATTGTCTAAGTCTGGTGTTTTCAGTCCCAGGAATCATTCCCTATTGTCTGGTGCAGAGGAAGTTGTCACATCTGTACAGCTGGGGCACAGGATAGAAAAAAAATCTTTGATAAATGTCAAAGCTGCATTGACCCAAGAGTCACCGACTAAGATCTCAGCTTTGTTTCCCAGCAATTACTCTAATACTCAAGACAACTATTTGCACTGACTCATGAAACAAAATCACAACACAGAGAAGGAAATTAACACAACTTAGATTTCCAATTTGTATAAAAAAGACTAGAGTCCAATAGCCATAACTTCCTGATGGTTCAGTTTCTACCTGGGTTTCCAAGTGATTTCATTGAGATTGACTCTGCACTCCCATTCCTGGAAACCAGGTAATTTCCTTATTCACCTCAACTGCCTGGCCTCATAGCTCAGCTCAGATCAGAGACCACACAATCACAGAACCATAGACTGTTTTGAGCCCTTTAAACACCAGATTTTTGCTCTAAGTGAAAAATTGCTTAAGGACAATTTCTTTAATTTGAACTTTGATTGTGTGTGAGAGGACAGAGGACTGCCTTGCTATTGGCACTTAGAAGCAGGTGAAGCCACACATGATGTTGGGGGATTGCTAAACCCTGTGGCCTGACAGAGGTAAGGGTGCCATACCTCCATAGCCCCAGATCCAGCCATCAGTGAGGGTGCACTGGTGTCTCCAGAAGGCATGGAGCACACACATGCAACACATAGACACATGGTATGTACATACATACCTAGCTGGCCACACAGATCAGCAGAGACAGAGAATATGGCCCTCCAAAAGACACAAAACTCACCAATGGCCTCATCCTGTCCTCTGTCTGTCAGTTCAGGCAGAATATCCCTTGCAGGTAATGTGATCCTGCAAGGTGAATTCCTTCAGCAGCTGGGCTCAGACACTCAGTTGTCTCAGTAGTTGCCCTGGGTTCCCAGTGTCCCCAGCTGCTGGCACTTGGACATAAGAGCCTCTGAGGCTGCAACCCTGCAGCTGCTGCTATGGACAACTCTCTGACATGCAAACCAGACACACACACAGAGGTGGGTCTCAGCTGACATCCAAATCCCACAGTCTCTCTGATCTGGACCCTCTGGTGCCTCCAGCAGCCAGCTTCATCTCTCCAGACACTAGTCTCTTTTTCACCAGAGACAAAGGGGCCTCCAGCCCCTGGTCTCAATCCGGGGGCTGTCACTGAGACCCTCTGCACAGGGAACAGGTCTGTTTGCCTGGAAAAATGGCTAGGAGTGGGGTTTAGTCAGAGTCCAGGATGAACTACACTGGTTGCACATGCGGCGCAGCCAGGCAGGTGCACTGACCAGCCCATACTTTTGTACTGCATTCCTGTGTCCTACTGTTTTCCTGCTCACCTCTCTCCAAAACACCTTGGTCCCCTTTTTCCCTGTCCTTCACAGAACATCCCATAAGTCCCATGCAATCCTAAAATACCCTTCCCCTGACCCCCCCAGTGGTGATCCTCACATCCCTGGCAGTCACCTCTTTGTCTGTGGGGTGATGGCGACTTTCCCTCTGGCTTGTGATGATGGGGTGCTCCAGCCCAAGGCCTGAGGCTCCCCAAGACAACCCAGAGGAATGAATTGGGCCTCATGTCAGTGACCAGGACACTGGGAGTCTACATGTCTCTGTGTCTTAAGGTTCTTCATGGTAGGGAACGAGCCTTCAGGGAGTTAGCCGCTTTCCTTCAATGCCCAAAGAGCAGCCACTTGGGATGTAATTTGGGTTCCCTACACTGATTCTGAGGGCTTCTCTATGTATGGGGACCAGCTTCATGCTACATAACCTAGCACAAATACTACTACATGATTTGCCAAAGGCTACCCAATTGCAGTGGGTCAAATGCTTCACGTTAAATCTTTGCGGTGTTTAAGTTCTTTTAAAAACTTAGCCCTATTTTCAGTCACCAAAATTTTGATAAAAAAAAAATAAATCTAGGTTTGAAAATACTCATCTGGAGAAAGTCACTTAGATACTAATTTCCTAAAATGTGCTCTCAGTGTGTTTCTTCATAAAAATGCTGCTACAGAGTACATGTATTTCCTGTGATTTTGTGTTTCTACCTACAGGACTAATATGAAGAACCTGAAAACTTCACCTGCACATGAGCCCTCTAAACAGCCAAACAAACTGTTCAGGAACAAGTCAAAAATTAATCCGTCCTGATGCAGCTGAACTCCTAAATAAACCATATTTTTTTTATTCTTTTCAGCTCTTTTTAATAGGAAGTTATTCTTTTTATAAAAATAAAATAGAACAGGAAGCTGCTAGAAGAATTGTAATTTAGTCACTGAAAAAAGCTTTATTGAAAATGATTCAGTGAAGAAAGTTTTACTTAAACTGAAATGCTGTACTCCAAAGATTATATCATGGTATGTAATCCTACCAGTGAGAAATAAAACACATCATAGCCTTGCAAAGAAGAATGATTACAATGTGTGAATCAGTCATATAGAAAGGAATAGCCTCCCCTAGGCTGAGGAACTAAAGTCTGAGGAACTTTAGTTGCTTTGCTGAACAGCTAGGCTATTTTCAGAAACTCAGATACATTATTTATAATGTAAAGAATAATTATGAAAAGTCTTTTTCTCATATGTAATCTAAACCTACTCTTCCAGTTTGAATCCATTCCCCGTTGTCCTGACACTACATGCCCTTGGAAATAGTGTCTCTCTGTCTTTCTTGTAGGCTCTCTTCAGGTTGTGGAAAGCTGCACTTAGGTCACCCCAGAGACTTCTCTTTTCCAGACTGAACAATCTCAATTCTCTCAGCCTTTCCTCATATAAGAGGTCCATCCCTCTGATCATCTTTGTGGCTTTATCTGTACTCGCTCCAACAGCTCCATGTCCTCCCTTGTGCTGGGACCTCAGAGCTGGATGCAGCACTGCAGGTGGGGTCTCACCAGAGCAGAGCAGAGGGGCAGAATCCCCTCCCTGGCCCTGCTGCCCACGCTGCTTTGGATGCAGCCCCAGCGACATTTGGCTTTCTGGACTGTGAGTGCGCAATGACAGCTCATGTCCAGCCTCTCATCCACCAGCACCCCCAAGTGCTTCTCAGAAGGGCTGCTCTGGATCTGTTCATCCCCCAGCCTGTGTTGATACTGGCGGATGCCCTACCCAGGTGCAGCACCTTTCACTTTAGTAAAACCTCATGAGATTCCCATGAACCCACTTCTTGAGCTTGCCCAGGTCCCTCTGGATGGCATCCCATCCTTGAGGTGTGGCAACAGCACCACTCAGCTCGGTATCGTCTGAAAATCTGCTAAGGGTGCACTCAATCTCTTCATCTTTGTCATTAATGAAGATATTAAATAACACTGGTCCCAGTATGGACCCCTGAGGGACACCACTTGTCAGTGGTGTCCACTGGGACTCTGAGTCACTGACTACCATCCTCTGGATGTGAACACCCAATCACTTTCCTATCCATCTCACAATCTACCCATCACATCCATCTCTCCACACTGTACACTAACCCAAATTAATACAGAAAAACGACAATATCATTAAAATATTTTATCTGGAAAAGCCTTCTTAGTATGTCCTCCTTTTCTTTGGTATTATGCTCACCCTGTCAGTGCTGTTCTGGGTGCTTATGCTGACAGTCACTCTTTGGCATGTCAGCATTCTGAGGTCTTTGCACGGATAAGGGCTGGGAGCAGACGTCTTCCTCCTTTTCTTCAGGAGAGGTTGGATGGTTATCCTGATTGTCTTGGGGTGCACATGGCATCATTTTTATAAATTTCCTTATCCTTTTTTCTTAATTCCAAGTTATTTAGCTTTGTTCAGTTCTCTTTGGGACCTCAAAAACTTATTTTCCTGAAAAGTTCCTTAGAGCAAGCCAGAGGTTTTGTCTCACTCCATCTTGTCCACATAATGAGCTGTCCAGATGCTACCTTTTTTAGGTAAACCATACCTTTATGCTTATGTTTCTGAAAAAGAATATGGATTATGGGATGCATACTTTCTTTCCAGCCCCAAATCATTGCTGGAGTTACATTTACATTCAAATCTCACCTTCTCTGCCTATTTTTTTTTATTTTCTTCTCCTGCCTTAGTTTTCTCAATTTAATTAGGGAATAAATTAAATCTTAATACCATAAAATTACTGGATGCACTGGCATTTAAATAAGTTATTAACATGTTGTTTGACACTCTGAGTAGAACACTTGGGCAATGCAATGTTCCAGTACCAGAAACTTGCATAGCACTATACAGTTTATAATTGGCAACTGGACTTCATGCAAGTAAGATATTGGGCTTAGGCCAGGAAGGGTAACAGCCATTGCTACTTCAATTTTAATATTATTGTAAATTTTGTTTTTTAATTTTAAATTTTAGTTCATTTTAAATCAATAAGGATAAATGTTCCTTATCCCTTTTGTTGAATGATACACAAAAGAGCCCTACAGCATGGTGAACTTATTGTTTAAAATACAAGTAGTTTTTACACAGCATTCTAGTACTTATTTAAGCTCCTGTGCCTCCATGCTAGAGCATTTTAACAGACTTACACAGTAACGAAACGTGCAATCAGAAATACATTATATATGGTCAGCAGGCTGCACAGCCTTGNCCCAGGTCCCTCTGGATGGCATCCCATCCTTGAGGTGTGGCAACAGCACCACTCAGCTCGGTATCGTCTGAAAATCTGCTAAGGGTGCACTCAATCTCTTCATCTTTGTCATTAATGAAGATATTAAATAACACTGGTCCCAGTATGGACCCCTGAGGGACACCACTTGTCAGTGGTGTCCACTGGGACTCTGAGTCACTGACTACCATCCTCTGGATGTGAACACCCAATCACTTTCCTATCCATCTCACAATCTACCCATCACATCCATCTCTCCACACTGTACACTAACCCAAATTAATACAGAAAAACGACAATATCATTAAAATATTTTATCTGGAAAAGCCTTCTTAGTATGTCCTCCTTTTCTTTGGTATTATGCTCACCCTGTCAGTGCTGTTCTGGGTGCTTATGCTGACAGTCACTCTTTGGCATGTCAGCATTCTGAGGTCTTTGCACGGATAAGGGCTGGGAGCAGACGTCTTCCTCCTTTTCTTCAGGAGAGGTTGGATGGTTATCCTGATTGTCTTGGGGTGCACATGGCATCATTTTTATAAATTTCCTTATCCTTTTTTCTTAATTCCAAGTTATTTAGCTTTGTTCAGTTCTCTTTGGGACCTCAAAAACTTATTTTCCTGAAAAGTTCCTTAGAGCAAGCCAGAGGTTTTGTCTCACTCCATCTTGTCCACATAATGAGCTGTCCAGATGCTACCTTTTTTAGGTAAACCATACCTTTATGCTTATGTTTCTGAAAAAGAATATGGATTATGGGATGCATACTTTCTTTCCAGCCCCAAATCATTGCTGGAGTTACATTTACATTCAAATCTCACCTTCTCTGCCTATTTTTTTTTATTTTCTTCTCCTGCCTTAGTTTTCTCAATTTAATTAGGGAATAAATTAAATCTTAATACCATAAAATTACTGGATGCACTGGCATTTAAATAAGTTATTAACATGTTGTTTGACACTCTGAGTAGAACACTTGGGCAATGCAATGTTCCAGTACCAGAAACTTGCATAGCACTATACAGTTTATAATTGGCAACTGGACTTCATGCAAGTAAGATATTGGGCTTAGGCCAGGAAGGGTAACAGCCATTGCTACTTCAATTTTAATATTATTGTAAATTTTGTTTTTTAATTTTAAATTTTAGTTCATTTTAAATCAATAAGGATAAATGTTCCTTATCCCTTTTGTTGAATGATACACAAAAGAGCCCTACAGCATGGTGAACTTATTGTTTAAAATACAAGTAGTTTTTACACAGCATTCTAGTACTTATTTAGGCTCCTGTGCCTCCATGCTAGAGCATTTTAACAGACTTACACAGTAACGAAACGTGCAATCAGAAATACATTATATATGGTCAGCAGGCTGCACAGCCTTGCCTAAACTGAACAAGCTGTTCAACTTATTCATCAGTGACCTGGATGTGGGGACAGAGTGTACCCCCAGCAAGTTTGCTGATGATACAGAACTGGGAGGAGGGACTGACAGCCAAAGGCAAAAGCAGGGTCCTGCACTCGGGAGGAATAACCTCCTGCACGACCACATGCTGGAGGCCAAACTGCCAGAAAGCCGCTCTGCAGAGAAGGACCTAGGGATCCTGGTGGACTGAGTCCATGAGCCAGCAGTGTCCTTGTGGCCAAGAAGGCCAGAGGGATCCTGGGGTGCATTAGGAAGAGTCTTGCCTGCAGGTCGACAGAGGTGATCCTGCCCCTCTACTCAGCGCTGGTGAGGCACATCTGGAGTGCTGTGTCCAGTTCTGAGTTCCTCNTCGGGAGGCGTGTGTCCAGTTCTAGTTCCCCAAGAACAAGAAATACAAGCCTGCAACTGGCAGTCCTGCCCAGCGATAGGGCCTGGCTTCAGCTTCCCAGAAAGCTGACAAGCTGGGGAAATGCTTAGCTGGCTTGCTTCCTGCCAATGAGTAATGACTAAGATTGTGCACAGAGAACATGCTGAAATACTTTCCCTTGTTTGTTGCCTTGTATACATTTAGAAGGATTCCTGTAAAGGAATGCATGTATTTCTGTGTNCCCAGCCTGTGTTGATACTGGCGGATGCCCTACCCAGGTGCAGCACCTTTCACTTTAGTAAAACCTCATGAGATTCCCATGAACCCACTTCTTGAGCTTGCCCAGGTCCCTCTGGATGGCATCCCATCCTTGAGGTGTGGCAACAGCACCACTCAGCTCGGTATCGTCTGAAAATCTGCTAAGGGTGCACTCAATCTCTTCATCTTTGTCATTAATGAAGATATTAAATAACACTGGTCCCAGTATGGACCCCTGAGGGACACCACTTGTCAGTGGTGTCCACTGGGACTCTGAGTCACTGACTACCATCCTCTGGATGTGAACACCCAATCACTTTCCTATCCATCTCACAATCTACCCATCACATCCATCTCTCCACACTGTACACTAACCCAAATTAATACAGAAAAACGACAATATCATTAAAATATTTTATCTGGAAAAGCCTTCTTAGTATGTCCTCCTTTTCTTTGGTATTATGCTCACCCTGTCAGTGCTGTTCTGGGTGCTTATGCTGACAGTCACTCTTTGGCATGTCAGCATTCTGAGGTCTTTGCACGGATAAGGGCTGGGAGCAGACGTCTTCCTCCTTTTCTTCAGGAGAGGTTGGATGGTTATCCTGATTGTCTTGGGGTGCACATGGCATCATTTTTATAAATTTCCTTATCCTTTTTTCTTAATTCCAAGTTATTTAGCTTTGTTCAGTTCTCTTTGGGACCTCAAAAACTTATTTTCCTGAAAAGTTCCTTAGAGCAAGCCAGAGGTTTTGTCTCACTCCATCTTGTCCACATAATGAGCTGTCCAGATGCTACCTTTTTTAGGTAAACCATACCTTTATGCTTATGTTTCTGAAAAAGAATATGGATTATGGGATGCATACTTTCTTTCCAGCCCCAAATCATTGCTGGAGTTACATTTACATTCAAATCTCACCTTCTCTGCCTATTTTTTTTTATTTTCTTCTCCTGCCTTAGTTTTCTCAATTTAATTAGGGAATAAATTAAATCTTAATACCATAAAATTACTGGATGCACTGGCATTTAAATAAGTTATTAACATGTTGTTTGACACTCTGAGTAGAACACTTGGGCAATGCAATGTTCCAGTACCAGAAACTTGCATAGCACTATACAGTTTATAATTGGCAACTGGACTTCATGCAAGTAAGATATTGGGCTTAGGCCAGGAAGGGTAACAGCCATTGCTACTTCAATTTTAATATTATTGTAAATTTTGTTTTTTAATTTTAAATTTTAGTTCATTTTAAATCAATAAGGATAAATGTTCCTTATCCCTTTTGTTGAATGATACACAAAAGAGCCCTACAGCATGGTGAACTTATTGTTTAAAATACAAGTAGTTTTTACACAGCATTCTAGTACTTATTTAAGCTCCTGTGCCTCCATGCTAGAGCATTTTAACAGACTTACACAGTAACGAAACGTGCAATCAGAAATACATTATATATGGTCAGCAGGCTGCACAGCCTTGCCTAAACTGAACAAGCTGTTCAACTTATTCATCAGTGACCTGGATGTGGGGACAGAGTGTACCCCCAGCACGTTTGCTGATGATACAGAACTGGGAGGAGGGACTGACAGCCAAAGGCAAAAGCAGGGTCCTGCACTCGGGAGGAATAACCTCCTGCACGACCGGGAAATGCTTAGCTGGCGTGCTTCCTGCCAATGAGTAATGACTAAGATTGTGCACAGAGAACATGAGCAGAAAACAATTCTCTGGATTCCAAAAGCAGGGTCCTGCACTCGGGAGGAATAACCTCCTGCACGACCGGGAAATGCTTAGCTGGCGTGCTTCCTGCCAATGAGTAATGACTAAGATTGTGCACAGAGAACATGAGCAGAAAACAATTCTCTGGATTCCAAAAGCAGGGTCCTGCACTCGGGAGGAATAACCTCCTGCACGACCGGGAAATGCTTAGCTGGCGTGCTTCCTGCCAATGAGTAATGACTAAGATTGTGCACAGAGAACATGAGCAGAAAACAATTCTCTGGATTCCAAAAGCAGGGTCCTGCACTCGGGAGGAATAACCTCCTGCACGACCGGGAAATGCTTAGCTGGCGTGCTTCCTGCCAATGAGTAATGACTAAGATTGTGCACAGAGAACATGAGCAGAAAACAATTCTCTGGATTCCAAAAGCAGGGTCCTGCACTCGGGAGGAATAACCTCCTGCACGACCGGGAAATGCTTAGCTGGCGTGCTTCCTGCCAATGAGTAATGACTAAGATTGTGCACAGAGAACATGAGCAGAAAACAATTCTCTGGATTCCAAAAGCAGGGTCCTGCACTCGGGAGGAATAACCTCCTGCACGACCGGGAAATGCTTAGCTGGCGTGCTTCCTGCCAATGAGTAAAGGGGACAGAGTGTACCCCCAGCACGTTTGCTGATGATACAGAACTGGGAGGAGGGACTGACAGCCAAAGGCAAAAGCAGGGTCCTGCACTCGGGAGGAATAACCTCCTAGTTCTGAGTTCCTCAGTACAAGAAATACAAGCCTGCCAAAAGCAGGGTCCTGCACTCGGGAGGAATAACCTCCTAGTTCTGAGTTCCTCAGGCAGCAGGCTGCACAGCCTTGCCTAAACTGAACAAGCTGTTCAACTTATTCATCAGTGACCTGGATGGGGGGACAGAGTGTACCCCCAGCAAGTTTGCTGATGATACAGAACTGGGCGGAGGGACTGACAGCCAAAGGCAAACGCAGGGTCCTGCACTCGGGAGGAATAACCTCCTAGTTCTGAGTTCCTCAGGCAGCAGGCTGCACAGCCTTGCCTAAACTGAACAAGCTGTTCAACTTATTCATCAGTGACCTGGATGGGGGGACAGAGTGTACCCCCAGCAAGTTTGCTGATGATACAGAACTGGGCGGAGGGACTGACAGCCAAAGGCAAACGCAGGGTCCTGCACTCGGGAGGAATAACCTCCTAGTTCTGAGTTCCTCAGGCAGCAGGCTGCACAGCCTTGCCTAAACTGAACAAGCTGTTCAACTTATTCATCAGTGACCTGGATGGGGGGACAGAGTGTACCCCCAGCAAGTTTGCTGATGATACAGAACTGGGCGGAGGGACTGACAGCCAAAGGCAAACGCAGGGTCCTGCACTCGGGAGGAATAACCTCCTAGTTCTGAGTTCCTCAGGCAGCAGGCTGCACAGCCTTGCCTAAACTGAACAAGCTGTTCAACTTATTCATCAGTGACCTGGATGGGGGGACAGAGTGTACCCCCAGCAAGTTTGCTGATGATACAGAACTGGGCGGAGGGACTGACAGCCAAAGGCAAACGCAGGGTCCTGCACTCGGGAGGAATAACCTCCTAGTTCTGAGTTCCTCAGGCAGCAGGCTGCACAGCCTTGCCTAAACTGAACAAGCTGTTCAACTTATTCATCAGTGACCTGGATGGGGGGACAGAGTGTACCCCCAGCAAGTTTGCTGATGATACAGAACTGGGCGGAGGGACTGACAGCCAAAGGCAAACGCAGGGTCCTGCACTCGGGAGGAATAACCTCCTAGTTCTGAGTTCCTCAGGCAGCAGGCTGCACAGCCTTGCCTAAACTGAACAAGCTGTTCAACTTATTCATCAGTGACCTGGATGGGGGGACAGAGTGTACCCCCAGCAAGTTTGCTGATGATACAGAACTGGGCGGAGGGACTGACAGCCAAAGGCAAACGCAGGGTCCTGCACTCGGGAGGAATAACCTCCTAGTTCTGAGTTCCTCAGGCAGCAGGCTGCACAGCCTTGCCTAAACTGAACAAGCTGTTCAACTTATTCATCAGTGACCTGGATGGGGGGACAGAGTGTACCCCCAGCAAGTTTGCTGATGATACAGAACTGGGCGGAGGGACTGACAGCCAAAGGCAAACGCAGGGTCCTGCACTCGGGAGGAATAACCTCCTAGTTCTGAGTTCCTCAGGCAGCAGGCTGCACAGCCTTGCCTAAACTGAACAAGCTGTTCAACTTATTCATCAGTGACCTGGATGGGGGGACAGAGTGTACCCCCAGCAAGTTTGCTGATGATACAGAACTGGGCGGAGGGACTGACAGCCAAAGGCAAACGCAGGGTCCTGCACTCGGGAGGAATAACCTCCTAGTTCTGAGTTCCTCAGGCAGCAGGCTGCACAGCCTTGCCTAAACTGAACAAGCTGTTCAACTTATTCATCAGTGACCTGGATGGGGGGACAGAGTGTACCCCCAGCAAGTTTGCTGATGATACAGAACTGGGCGGAGGGACTGACAGCCAAAGGCAAACGCAGGGTCCTGCACTCGGGAGGAATAACCTCCTAGTTCTGAGTTCCTCAGGCAGCAGGCTGCACAGCCTTGCCTAAACTGAACAAGCTGTTCAACTTATTCATCAGTGACCTGGATGTGGGGACAGAGTGTACCCCCAGCAAGTTTGCTGCTCAGTACAAGAAATACAAGCCTGCAACTGGCAGTCCTGCCCAGCGATAGGGCCTGGCTTCAGCTTCCCAGAAAGCTGACAAGCTGGGGAAATAGCCTTGCCTAAACTGAACAGGCAGTCCTGCCCAGCGATAGGGCCTGGCTTCAGCTTCCCAGAAAGCTGACAAGCTGGGGAAATAGCCTTGCCTAAACTGAACAGGCAGTCCTGCCCAGCGATAGGGCCTGGCTTCAGCTTCCCAGAAAGCTGACAAGCTGGGGAAATAGCCTTGCCTAAACTGAACAGGCAGTCCTGCCCAGCGATAGGGCCTGGCTTCAGCTTCCCAGAAAGCTGACAAGCTGGGGAAATAGCCTTGCCTAAACTGAACAGGCAGTCCTGCCCAGCGATAGGGCCTGGCTTCAGCTTCCCAGAAAGCTGACAAGCTGGGGAAATAGCCTTGCCTAAACTGAACAGGCAGTCCTGCCCAGCGATAGGGCCTGGCTTCAGCTTCCCAGAAAGCTGACAAGCTGGGGAAATAGCCTTGCCTAAACTGAACAGGCAGTCCTGCCCAGCGATAGGGCCTGGCTTCAGCTTCCCAGAAAGCTGACAAGCTGGGGAAATAGCCTTGCCTAAACTGAACAGGCAGTCCTGCCCAGCGATAGGGCCTGGCTTCAGCTTCCCAGAAAGCTGACAAGCTGGGGAAATAGCCTTGCCTAAACTGAACAGGCAGTCCTGCCCAGCGATAGGGCCTGGCTTCAGCTTCCCAGAAAGCTGACAAGCTGGGGAAATAGCCTTGCCTAAACTGAACAGGCAGTCCTGCCCAGCGATAGGGCCTGGCTTCAGCTTCCCAGAAAGCTGACAAGCTGGGGAAATAGCCTTGCCTAAACTGAACAGGCAGTCCTGCCCAGCGATAGGGCCTGGCTTCAGCTTCCCAGAAAGCTGACAAGCTGGGGAAATAGCCTTGCCTAAACTGAACAGGCAGTCCTGCCCAGCGATAGGGCCTGGCTTCAGCTTCCCAGAAAGCTGACAAGCTGGGGAAATAGCCTTGCCTAAACTGAACAGGCAGTCCTGCCCAGCGATAGGGCCTGGCTTCAGCTTCCCAGAAAGCTGACAAGCTGGGGAAATAGCCTTGCCTAAACTGAACAGGCAGTCCTGCCCAGCGATAGGGCCTGGCTTCAGCTTCCCAGAAAGCTGACAAGCTGGGGAAATAGCCTTGCCTAAACTGAACAGGCAGTCCTGCCCAGCGATAGGGCCTGGCTTCAGCTTCCCAGAAAGCTGACAAGCTGGGGAAATAGCCTTGCCTAAACTGAACAGGCAGTCCTGCCCAGCGATAGGGCCTGGCTTCAGCTTCCCAGAAAGCTGACAAGCTGGGGAAATAGCCTTGCCTAAACTGAACAGGCAGTCCTGCCCAGCGATAGGGCCTGGCTTCAGCTTCCCAGAAAGCTGACAAGCTGGGGAAATAGCCTTGCCTAAACTGAACAGGCAGTCCTGCCCAGCGATAGGGCCTGGCTTCAGCTTCCCAGAAAGCTGACAAGCTGGGGAAATAGCCTTGCCTAAACTGAACAGGCAGTCCTGCCCAGCGATAGGGCCTGGCTTCAGCTTCCCAGAAAGCTGACAAGCTGGGGAAATAGCCTTGCCTAAACTGAACAGGCAGTCCTGCCCAGCGATAGGGCCTGGCTTCAGCTTCCCAGAAAGCTGACAAGCTGGGGAAATAGCCTTGCCTAAACTGAACAGGCAGTCCTGCCCAGCGATAGGGCCTGGCTTCAGCTTCCCAGAAAGCTGACAAGCTGGGGAAATAGCCTTGCCTAAACTGAACAGGCAGTCCTGCCCAGCGATAGGGCCTGGCTTCAGCTTCCCAGAAAGCTGATAAGCTGGGGAAATGCTTAGCTGGCTTGCTTCAGAAAGCCGCTCTGCAGAGAAGGACCTAGGGATCCTGGTGGACTGANCATCCATCTCTCCACACTGTACACTAACCCAAATTAATACAGAAAAACGACAATATCATTAAAATATTTTATCTGGAAAAGCCTTCTTAGTATGTCCTCCTTTTCTTTGGTATTATGCTCACCCTGTCAGTGCTGTTCTGGGTGCTTATGCTGACAGTCACTCTTTGGCATGTCAGCATTCTGAGGTCTTTGCACGGATAAGGGCTGGGAGCAGACGTCTTCCTCCTTTTCTTCAGGAGAGGTTGGATGGTTATCCTGATTGTCTTGGGGTGCACATGGCATCATTTTTATAAATTTCCTTATCCTTTTTTCTTAATTCCAAGTTATTTAGCTTTGTTCAGTTCTCTTTGGGACCTCAAAAACTTATTTTCCTGAAAAGTTCCTTAGAGCAAGCCAGAGGTTTTGTCTCACTCCATCTTGTCCACATAATGAGCTGTCCAGATGCTACCTTTTTTAGGTAAACCATACCTTTATGCTTATGTTTCTGAAAAAGAATATGGATTATGGGATGCATACTTTCTTTCCAGCCCCAAATCATTGCTGGAGTTACATTTACATTCAAATCTCACCTTCTCTGCCTATTTTTTTTTATTTTCTTCTCCTGCCTTAGTTTTCTCAATTTAATTAGGGAATAAATTAAATCTTAATACCATAAAATTACTGGATGCACTGGCATTTAAATAAGTTATTAACATGTTGTTTGACACTCTGAGTAGAACACTTGGGCAATGCAATGTTCCAGTACCAGAAACTTGCATAGCACTATACAGTTTATAATTGGCAACTGGACTTCATGCAAGTAAGATATTGGGCTTAGGCCAGGAAGGGTAACAGCCATTGCTACTTCAATTTTAATATTATTGTAAATTTTGTTTTTTAATTTTAAATTTTAGTTCATTTTAAATCAATAAGGATAAATGTTCCTTATCCCTTTTGTTGAATGATACACAAAAGAGCCCTACAGCATGGTGAACTTATTGTTTAAAATACAAGTAGTTTTTACACAGCATTCTAGTACTTATTTAAGCTCCTGTGCCTCCATGCTAGAGCATTTTAACAGACTTACACAGTAACGAAACGTGCAATCAGAAATACATTATATATGGTCAGCAGGCTGCACAGCCTTGCCTAAACTGAACAAGCTGTTCAACTTATTCATCAGTGACCTGGATGTGGGGACAGAGTGTACCCCCAGCAAGTTTGCTGATGATACAGAACTGGGAGGAGGGACTGACAGCCAAAGGCAAAAGCAGGGTCCTGCACTCGGGAGGAATAACCTCCTGCACGACCACATGCTGGAGGCCAAACTGCCAGAAAGCCGCTCTGCAGAGAAGGACCTAGGGATCCTGGTGGACTGAGTCCATGAGCCAGCAGTGTCCTTGTGGCCAAGAAGGCCAGAGGGATCCTGGGGTGCATTAGGAAGAGTCTTGCCTGCAGGTCGACAGAGGTGATCCTGCCCCTCTACTCAGCGCTGGTGAGGCACATCTGGAGTGCTGTGTCCAGTTCTGAGTTCCTCAGTACAAGAAATACAAGCCTGCAACTGGCAGTCCTGCCCAGCGATAGGGCCTGGCTTCAGCTTCCCAGAAAGCTGACAAGCTGGGGAAATGCTTAGCTGGCTTGCTTCCTGCCAATGAGTAATGACTAAGATTGTGCACAGAGAACATGCTGAAATACTTTCCCTTGTTTGTTGCCTTGTATACATTTAGAAGGATTCCTGTAAAGGAATGCATGTATTTCTGTGTTGGGGTGGTGTGTGTAATAACAGATATGCTACAGCGTAATCCAGCAGAAAACAATTCTCTGGATTCAGATTATCCCCATTTATTTTTGTCAATCTGTGTCTCAGCAGGTTTCATCTATCCGCATATGTGCTTTTAATCACTATCAGGTGTCTCATAATCATTAGAGCGCATTATCCTGGCAGCATTCTCTAAAACAGGGAGGCACTGCAATCTGTATTTTATAAATGAGGAAATGAGATGCAGTAGCTGACACAGACCATCTACGATGTCCATGATGAAGCTATAGAATGATCCAGGTCTTTTGAGTCCCAACTGGTGTCCCAGGCACTGGGTGCAATCATTCCCACAGCACTGTTTTTCACTCTTGAGAGGATACAGGCAACAGTCCAGAGTGAAAAATAGTGCAATCAACATCTTAATGTATATCAGAGAAATAAACAAAACAGAGATAAAACATTTTATTTTGGCAAAATCTCTACATTGCAAAATGTGCTAGGTTTGGCAAAACTTTCATTAAATCCACTCACAAACTTACACTGACTCCTTTTGCTTCTGTTGAATCATTCCTTCTAAGGAACAGAACTCTTGCTTTTCCCATTACTTTGCTGCATTTTGAGCTGTCATCGCTCCGTTGCCACGCAAGCTTTGAAGCATGGTCTCTGTGAGCTCCCAATGGATTCAGCAAAGCTTTTAAATACTTGCCTGAAGTCAGTGGGATAACTTGAGGTGCAAAGCTGGTCAAGATGGGTACCCTGAGAAGCTGTAGGTTTCAGGGCCAGTTTCCAGTATCCCCTGAAATAGGCAGGAATTTTTTCACTGACTGCAGTGGGATTTAGTTCAAGTTCATTTTCACTTCAACTTGCAAAAGACATTAAAGGAGTAATAAATAAGGGAAATATTTCAACCCTTTTTGCTAAAGCCAGTCAGCTCACCAGGTCCACACTTGCAGCGCATGGTCACCCACGACTGCATGAAGCCTTTCCTATGCTAAGGGGGTGTCTGCACTTTCTGAGAAGCATTGAAAACCCATGAACCAGAAGTTAAGCTCAGAGGCTGCCAGCAGCTGCAGAGGCAGCAAAAGCACTGCAGAGTCTGAAGGACTGTGGTGGAGGTCCGCAGGGAGGCTTAAAAGGCTTGAAGTGATAAAGTGAGTTGTCATCTATGAAGATGTATCATATTGATTATAGGACAGTAAAAAGCTTGTCCCAGACCAGCAAAATATAAGACAAAGTGAAAGAAGAAAAATGCATATCAGTTCAAATGAATATGAAGGATCAAATGAAGGCAGGTGCCACTTTACATCTCCCAGATTCATATTAATCCATCAAAAATTACATCACATATTGGTTTTACCTGGGGCAGAGTTAATGCTCTTCCCAGTACCGACTATGGGGCTGTGTTTTGGGTTTGTGCTGGAAACTGTTGATGACACAGGGATGTTTTCATTACTGCTGAGCAGAGCTTACACAGAGCCAGGGCTTTTCTGCTCCTCACCCCACCCCACCAGTGAGGAGGCTGGGGGTACACAAGGGCTTGGGTGGGGACACAGCTGGGACAGCTGACCCAAATTGATCCAAGGGACATTCCAGACCCTATGGAATCATGCTCAGCATATCAAGCTGGGGGAGAAGAAGCAAGGGGGACACATTCAGAGGCATGGAGTTTGTCTTCTGAAAAACTGTTACGTGTGATGGAGCCCTGCTTTCCTGGGGATGGCTGAACACCTGTCTGACCACAGGAAAGGATGAATTAATTCCTTGTTTTACTTTGTTTGCATGTACAGCTTTTGCTTTACCTATTAAACTGTCTTTAATCTCAACCCAGGAGTTTTCTCACTCTTACCCTTCTGATTCTCTCCCCCTTCCATCTGGAGGCAGCGAGCAAGTGGCTGTGTGGGGATTAGTTGCTGTCAGGGGTTAGACCACAACATCGGGGGACACAGGGCTTCTTTCTCTTTGTCACACATCCATCTTGCTTTGCTCATGTAGTGCAAGAGAAAAAAAAAAGAAAGCCTAGCAAAGTTTTCATTTTCTTAACAAGAAACAAAGTTCTGTTGCCGAGGGAAATGGTGGAGTGACTATCCCTGGAGGTATTTAAAAGACTTGTGGATGTAGCTCTTAGGGACATGCTTAAGTGCGGGATTTGGCCACGCTGGGTTAATGAGTGGACTCAATGATCTCAGAGGTCTTTCCCAACCTAAACAATTCTGTGATTCTGTGAAGTCATCGCCTCTCCGCCGCTGTTAGCAGACTTCCCTGTGCCACTCGATGCCCAGCAGGTCACTCTTTGGCAGCACACGGAGTACCAGCATGGCATTTGCCCGTGTCCAGGACAGAGCGCCGGGGGGAAGCTGTGGAGACAAGGGAAGCAGCACAGACAGTGTTAGTCATGCTGGGAGGCAGGCAGAGGAAATGAAGCAGGAACAGAAACAAACAAACAAACCCAGCTCAAGGCTGAGCTGCACCCAGAACAAAGGTTCAACTAAAAAATAATTTATAGCACTGTAAACAAGAAGGGAGAACGTTCAGCCCACAGAATGAGGAAAACAGCTGTGTCCATTGCTCTATTCTCACAACCTCCCAGCCAGCGACATCCCCTAGGAAAAGTTTCACAAGCATGCACAGAACTCCCCTGGGAGGGCAGTGGTGATTAGGACTCCGGCTGCGTTACATCCCAACCTGTGCAGAACCTGGCGCAGGCTGACATGCACTAATGCACTTGACATGTCTCAGCAACTGTGCCAGGATGTCTTGGGGCTCTGCATGCTTTGTATTTCCCTGTGCAACTCGTGTTAAATGCTAAATGGAAAGAAGAAAACTTCATAGTGCTCTGGGTATCTTGTGGGTTTTGTTAATGAGTCCTTGGGGTTTGGAAGGGAAAAGTTGTTTGATTCAGAAGGCATAGGACAAAACTGTAGTCTGGACCATGAAAAAATGCATTCTGCTCCAAAGAGAGCACAAATTGCCATTTGAATCCCAGTGAAAAAGAAATTGAAATGTGAAATTGTTTTCTCTCCAAGGCTGAGGATGTGGCTTTTCCATGTCCAAAGAATCCATGAAATATCTCATGCAATGAGATAAACGTATCTAAATAATCTAGAAACATGGTTAAGGACAAAAAGCCATGACAATATCTTGGCTACAAGATACTGGCCTAGGAACTGAGTATTCTATACTAGCATATTCTTCCAAAGTACTTGTACCTGAGCACCCATCTGTCAGAGATTCAGAAACAGACAGGACAGACAGCAGATTTAATCCTGCTCACTGGTTCCCACATTCAAGGCTTCTCATCCTCTGGGGTCATTGGAGTTTTCCCACTGACTTCACAGAGGCCAGGTGTCACCACAGACAGTGCTGTTTTGCTGTAAAACCCACTTCAGCTCCAAGAATAAATCTGTACTATGAAGAGTCACATAACCTTCTCACCTCCGTCAAAGCCTACTCGGCTATTGTGTTTCAGTCCTCTTGGGGGAAAAAAAAGAAAAAAATAATTTAAAGTTCTTGCATCATTGTTAATCCCCCTTTTCCCTCAAAAGGTGTGTTTTCCTTTCTGCTCAAGGAACATTTTCTCAGTCCCAGGAAACCAAACACCTGCATCATGGCAGATACAGGTTTCATGTCTCCCCAGAGACACCATGGACTGACTGTCTGAGTACCATTTCAGTTCTCAAGCCCTCTGCCCAACTACAGCCTAACTTTACAGTAACTGAGAGCCTGAACAGGCAGCAACACCCATTAGTTGCTTATGCTCATGTCTGCATGCTTGTTCCAGCCCACCAACGACGTGTCCCTGCTGAACTGCTCAGAGCTCCCATCAGAGCCTCTGCTATTGACCCCACCTGAGGTTAAACATTGTCATTGCCCTTCCCGTCCTCACAAAACACAGAGAAGTGCATTTCTTGGAGCAGGTTAAATCCAAGAGCTCAGAGACGTGACAATTCCTTCTGTCTGGAAGAAAACACAGGAGCATGACAGAGAGTGAACTATGAGTTATCCAACTACACTCCACAGAAATGATGGGAAAGAAGAGAGGACACAGAGCTCATCTATGGAACACATTAGCAAGAGACTTTGAGGTCCTTCATGGGAAAGGGTTGACCTGGATACATTGACTGGGAATGCCAAATGCAGGTGGATATCTACGGTTTTTTTATGGCAGGGATTAATGAGGGGCCTGCTCCTATTAGACACGTCCTATTTCGCTCACTGTGTTCTCTGAAAATTCCCTGCTTACATGCCTATATGTCTCCTTGCATTGCACAGAGGAGTCCACAGGCTGCACTGAAGGTAGAGAGTTTTCCTGGCTGGCAGCAATAGCTGGTCACTACAGCAGCTAAGGTCCTGATTGATTCTGTCGAAGGAAATACACTAGAAATTATTATAACTTAACCCAAAAGGCCCAAAAATCAAGAAAAAGATAACTAAGTGTCAGAAGTTGAAGGGTTTATACCTCAATGCTGATGACTGTAACAATATTTGGCATTAATTGAAGGGGGAGGAAGATATACTAAAAAAAAAAAATTAAAAAAGGAAAAAATAGATTGGATCTCAACCTGACATTTTAGTGTGATTTTCCTTGTAGTGAGGTCTACCAGACCTCCCAGGCCTCCCAAGGCAAGCGATGCCAGCTCGATCAGTTGGGTGATGTAATTGCTGCATTCTGTGCCTTTAGTAAAGCCTGAGAACCTCTCTCTGAACTAAATCCAGTCTAGGATATGCTTTTCTAGAGAAAGCAAAATGCCTAATAAAGCTGCCAGAACATTTACTTAATTTTTGCAGATTTAATGACTGAGTTGAACAAGCATGCCATATGCTTGTAAGTCAAAGCATCCCTTTTATGTTTTGAACTAGACCTATTCCCTGGAGTATGGGTAAACTTGTGAAACACTTTCTTTATTTTCAGCCTTATAGCTGTTTTATTCTACCTCTTTCCAGTCCCTTATTTAATGAGGTGTTGGACTCATAAGTAAATATTTGCTAGGTTTGTTCTTCACGCTGCCAAGATCATGGCAGTCAGTGCTCAGCAGTCAGCTTCTGAGCTATACATTCAAGGTGGTGATGAAACAAATAATGCACAATGGTTACTAATTTTGATCATACAGATATTGTAGTCAACATCTAGTACCTGTCTCTTCACATGTGCACCCAGGAATATTAAGTCAAAACCATCCAAAAGTAATCTGTAGTCATTTCACCAAACTTCTCGGGGGATTAAGGAATAACAGTGAGGATAACCATCCCTGGATCTTTTGTCCATAGAGCTTAAAGTATATTACAAAGTTGGTATTGAAACTCACATTTAAAATGGAGAATCAAATGAATAGAATACTCTGTGATGTGCAGGGGATGTGAAGAGCATGTATAGTGGGACCTTGTGGAAAAGTTATTTATGTGAGAACATATTTTATATTTGAAAACCGGTTTTTCAAATCTCCTTTTCCAGAAGTTTGAAATTTCTACCAGCTCTGGTAAACTCTTAGCACAAAGGCTTTACCATCCTCACTCAAAACAGCACCGACTCACTAATTTAGAGCACCAACCATGTTGTAGGAGTCTGGGCTGACCAGCTTTCATGCAGCTGGGGAAACGCTTTTGAAATGGTAGAACTGTCTCACTGTAGGCTGACATGGAGAGCTGGTTTTGTCCCAAATCCACTCTTACACAGAAATATTGGAGCTCCTGATGATAGCTGCAAGCCTGATGTGGCTCGTGTACGTGTCACCCTCTTTGACTGGCAAGCTTCTGGTGTGCTTTGGGTTACTAAAGATAGGATTTACCTAATTCCATGCCTCCTGAGTTCAGTGTCTGGTCCAAGCTGGTTGTCTGAGTTCCTTTAGTCAGTGAAAAAGAAAAGTGCAACCAGAGAGCAATTTGTGGTATTTTTTAACAGTCCTCCGTCCCTATAGTCATCCCAAAGAAAACTGAGATTACCGGAAATGAGACACTTTGGACACCTGGAGTTAAGGGAGCGGATTCCACCCTCCTAGATGACTGCCAACACAGTTTGTTCATTGTCTGCACAATTCTTTGTTTGCTCCTTACATTTCCCAGCTTATTTTGCTTTTTCACCATCAACCCTGAAAACTTCAAATGTTTCCAAACAGCAGAAGGGCACTTGGTTCCTGTACCATGTTTGGGTCTTTGCTCCACAACCACCCATGCCGAACCTTTTTTACTGCCCTTCAGCCAGGCAGGATCCCACCAATCTGGGCAGGTTTTTGAAGACGTTCCAATTAATTTCTGGAGTATGAGGGAGGAAATTAATTTCCTTCACTATTAGCGTTTTGAATCCTGACATCTATCTCCTGACTTCTAGTGAGATTAATCCACAGACAAAAGCAGCTGACCATACTGTGTCAAGCAGCTCTTCACAGACAAAGTATGGCTCCACCCTGGGAAAAGCAGTCTTCTTTGTGTTTTATCATTTCTCTCAGATAGTTTCTTCCTTGCTGCTATCAGAGGTCCAGATGCTGTTTGCACAAATGGAGGTGAGGCAGGACTGTCTATGGCCTGCCTTACCTCCATTTTTAAGATCTTGACATTATCGTCATTTATACGTAAACATGAATATGATCAGAACTGAACAGGAAAGACAAACAGGGGAATCAGATACTGTTTTTTTCATTACCTTTCAGTATTTCGGAGAGTTTATAATTCTTTTTATAGTTAATGATACAGGAGCAGGCTACGGTTTTGCTGCATCAAAGCTTCTTCACTTACAACTCCACTGCATTTCTTGCTCTTTACTCAGAGACCCACACAAGAGTAATATTTTCTTTATGAGAACTGCAGCATCTCAGGACAATTGATTTAACCACTGTCCCTGGTTCTTACTATATTACTCTGGCTCTACACCAGCACTCCTGCACTGATGACTTAGACACAAGCTTTCTTATGTCCCTGACTTGTTTTGGGTTTTGAGTTAATTTAGTATTCAATGCACAATTATGACAAAGACAAATACATGGCTGTGCTCATTGTCATCTGTATCTGCACTATACTATTAATTTGAAGCAATATATTTTGTGTGCACAAAGTATTTTGTTTGCCTGGGTTTTTTTTACTATTACATTACCCCTTAACTGAACTCAGAATGTTTTTCTCCATGTTTTATATCACTGTCATTTCATGTCCTTCTATACACCTGTGCTTTTCCTAGGTAAATTAAATTCTGTGCACTAGATGGGCCCATTTCTGTGGAAGCAGAATCACTGCTAATGCACTTTTTTTCAGGTGTCCATCCTTAGTTCTGTAAAACAAACCCAGTTAATTACATGCAATATAAATTCCCTCATCACTGATTATCTTGAAAAAAGGCCTTCAGAGCTGGCAATTACTTATAATATAAGAGGCAACTACATGTCATTTTTTAAATCTCTACTTTTTTGCCAGTTTCCAGATGTTGGAAACATCCAGATGCTGTGAAGTTGTTTCAACTGAGAGAGTGAAACTCATCTGGGAGGGCATCATTAGGAGGATACATTTGAAAAACCAAGCAAACAGGAAAGAAGTACAGAGTCTAGATATCTGTAAATTTAGAATCTAATGTAAGCTAACTACCTAGGACTTCTGCAAGAGATAGAAAGAACTTCACCCTTTACATGAAATAGCATTGGGCTTGATCTTCACTTACTTAATTGTTCTTGCCATGGGAATACAAGGTTCCCAGATCAGCCCCAGACCAGGGATCCCATAGGGAGGCCAAATGTACAAATTTCAATGGAAAATTACGGTTGTAAATAATCTTGTAAAGTAGAGATAGTTTGCAATTAACATTATTTAGCATGTACAGGGTATCCTGTATTAAATTGGCTTAATTTCACATTATCTTATCAAGTTTATTTGCCAATATCATGTGCATAAGAAGAACTTTAAAACAAGCTGAAAAATTACTTGTTGGATCAGGATTGTAAATAGGTGCTTATTTGTGATGCTGTACTGAGTTAATGGGTTTTAGATTTTGCTATTTGATCAGTCTTTAGATTTTGTTATTTGTCTGTTCAAGAAAAAATCTGAGCATAAAAAACCCATCTTGCTTTTCTGAATGGTGGTGAGTTTCCATGCTATTGAGATCCTCACACGAAACACTGTAAGAATGCTTAGTGCTGTTCACCTCTAGACATCAATTTACATCATATTTTTGTGCTTTTACAAATCTTGAAACTGGAGATGTCTAGGGGTCTGTCCATGCACCAAGGCCCTGATGAAATCATGAACTGAAGAAATCTGGTCCTGTCATGGTGAGCTGCCTCTTCTACCTGTATTGTGCTTCTGCTGGAGGGGACAGCAGTAGCTGCAGCATTCTCCACCTCCATCCTCCCTGTCTGGTGCAACCCTGTGCTATCATGCAGTGCCCCATCTATGCCACAGCTGCATTCCTTTCGTGTATCACAGTGAGAAATTTTGCCCCTTGACTTCCCCCAGCTTTTTCCAGGAATTACTTCTTTTATGCCTGGTTTTGCACTGCTTTCCAACAATTTGTATCTAATTTCCCCTTTAACAAGATTAATGCACTCAATATCATCTTTCACGAAACATTTTGCTCATCACCTTTTGTTGATTTGGGTTAATTTGGTGATGATCAGGAGTTCTTTTCTCTGCTTTCATTACTCTTACACAATCGTGTCTTGACAGTGGGACTGACAAAACCAACAGTCCCTAATGAGAGAATAAAGAGGCAAGTGAGGATTCCACTTATGCAGCTGTGCATAGCACCCCCATTGCCAAAGCTACCTGGGGCTGGGAGAGCCAGGGTGACAGTCCTCCCCATCTTGAGTTCCATCTTCCCCATCTTGAGAGGTTACAGAGGGACCTGACTCACTAATGTACCAGGTAAGCACAGAGTGTGCACATGTATGAGCTAATAAAATGTGCCTAGCATCTTTCTTTGGCCCTGAGACCCAGAGGGCTGAACTGGCCTGTGCCCATAGAGTGACCTCTCAGAGCTTCCAACATTGGGTAGCTGTATCCAGGCAGCCCCTTGGAAATAGCCCTTGTGTCATATCCAGGAATACTGTGGCTAAGGGTACTGGCAAGAATGAAAAGCATATAGGGAATGCTACTAATGGGTCAGTTTAGCTCCTGTGCCCGTGAACATCTTTTCACCACTGTTTAATCCACAGTCATCTGTGGTGGAGGAAGGGAAGAGAGGCACCTACTGTATTTTTGTAATATTCCATTACACAGGAGGTTCCTTTATCTTTACTCTGGAAGGTGCAAGAATTTACAACGCTGTGGAAACTGTTTAAGGCAAAATGGACTCCTACACATGGCTTAGCTACACTGAAAACTGCTAAAAAACCATTTCTATAACCCCCTGCTCCATCTTTCAGTCTTTTGAGTAAAATCCTACCCAGTGTGCTGGCCAGTGCTGCATTAGCCTCCCTATGTGGATGTGGAGGGCCCTGCAATCCTTTGTACAAGGTATGGGACACCCTCAGCAGCAGCAGTGCTGGCTGTGGGAGTCTGCCTGAGCCTAGGAACAGGCTGGGCAATAGGCACCTTCAGAGGCAGCTGCCTGACTTTGACTCACAGCAAATCATATGTGAGTTCCTAAATGTCATATCTGTAGTCCTTAGTAAGATCTATCCCTTCCTATTTACTCCCAGTGTGCAAGGAATTAAACTTTCTTTTTAAACCCGTGCCTTCTGTCTCAGTCAGGAAGGGTGCAGAGGGCCTTTAATCCCTGAAGGAAATGTAAGTAAGAAATATTTAATATTTCGCAATCATAGTTGAGTTCTTCTTTATTGTTCAGATTCGGTAAATAAATCTGGAAGGACTTGGACATCTAGCTCCCCATAACACTTAGTACAAAGTAGAGGTGAATCACAGTTTCCAAGCTCCAAGAGCTAATGCCTATTCACACTAGTCTGTTTTGTACATTGTTCACAAAGACAGTTTTTTCATTCCTCACTGCTCGGAGATTTTTGATCAGGCTCCTGCACAGGTGTCAGGAATAAGGACAACTCTTGTTTTAATTAAAAAAAAATATTGTTTATTACAAAAAAAATAAATTGGAAAAATAACGGAGTCCAAATTCTTGAATTAAAATAATAGAAAAACCCAAGATCGCAGGATTGGAGATCCTGAAAACCAAAATGGTTATGTGTCCACAGCAGAAATCTTTGGCACTGGGTTAACTTCAGCTAATCTGAGGCAAAATTCCCTTAAAATAAAATAAAAGGTCTCTGGAAAGAGATAGGCCCTTCCCCTCCCCCCACTTACCCAGCGCCAGGGGAGCAGATGACGAGTCCTGTTGCTTGCCAGGAGGAAAAGAGGGCGTGCCCCTCTAGGGGCCTGCTCTTTATACCCCCTTGGCCCTTCCCAGAATTCCCCACTGTCCAGCCCCATAGCCCAGTATGATTGGTGGGTTCTGAGGTACATCAAAAGTTTCTTTCACCAATCAGGCATTTGCTGGGGAGGGACATGGACTCACAGAAAGCATGGAAATTCCATAATTAAAAGGTATTTAACAATTACTACCTTAACAACTTTAATACTTATTAACTTGGTCATAAGATGATTTTTATATGCAAAAGCCAATCACCTAATTTTCATATATGACAATAGGAAAAGCTTTTCTGATTCCCATAATTTGTATGAGATGGATTCAGTGGGACTGTTTTTTCCTGTCTTTAATTGCTTCCTCATCAGCTCAGTTCACAAAGCTCCCAAAACACAGCAATATTGTCCTTCAGCATTTTACTTTATCTTCATGGGAAAAGAAAAGCTCCGATCTGATTCTACCCATGCCTGAAAAGGATGGTGGTTTATTTTATTGCAGAATAATGACAGCACATGAATATAGAGAGTTATCAAATAGTATTCACACATGGACAAGCAACTGCAAGTATTGGCACCACCAAAGGAAAGCTGTTAGGGAAAGATCATGTTGTCATAAACCAAGAGAAGCTAAAAATTAAATTAGATGCTGAACATATTGAACCTACAACCAATAATTATTATTTCCTTTTAAGAAACCTGCAATGGCTATTTTTCATATGCTAAAACCTACACATCATTAAAATATTAGAATTACAAATTATTTATGATAATTAATAGATGTGAAGAGCATGCAACAGGTCTATGCTGCACATGTACCAAATAGTTATAAATGCATCATGTACATAAATACATGAAATTGGCAAAATAATGACTTGATAAACTGTAATAATTCGTTATTTATTGAAATATCTATTAACCATCTATTAAATCCCTATACATAAATTTGTATATGAAGGCTTAAAAAAACTGCCTCCTTTCCTACTCATGCAGTAATGACTCAGAACACAGCCTGCAATACTATTTAATAATGTTTACTGTGGAGCAGTGAAGTACATGTTATGAGATGATCTGAAAACAGTCTATGACTAAGGATTTGTTTTACAGAGCTGAAAAAGAAAACACAATGTGGTGGTATTTGTGTTGATTTTCCATTCCTAAGAACTACACTGTGAAACTGGAGGAAAGGTAGGAGGAAGAAGATGGGCTTTCTTCTTTTTGGATAATTCAATCACCTACTAGCAGAAACAACGCAAGACCTGGTCACCTCGTTGTTTCTTACACCTGTCCAAGGAATTTTAAAATAAATATTCCTGGAAAACACACATAGAAATGAGTATTTGGCAGCACTATGCATTCTACAGCAGGGTTCTTTCCCTTACCCAGCCTGAGGTATAATTCAACCTCAGAGCCATCATATATTTTGTGTTTGATGGGGCACCTTGTGTTCTGGAAGCTCAAAGCCCATTACAAACAGAACTATCCTTTCACAGTAGGCAGAGTGATTATATATTTGCATTAATATTTCACACAGTGGTGAAGGAATCCTCCACCTTGCTTAGAGTCACACAGACAGCGGAGTGCTTTATGCCACTGAAGATTGGTAGGATGCACCCTGCTCACCGAGTCTAATGAGCAGGCTCCTGTCCAGCCTAAGGCCTGTCATGCCTCCTTCTTTTCTCAGATGTGATGCAAATGTCAAAAGAAAGAATTTCTGTCTCTCAGTTGCTGATCCTGTGATGTATTATTCCCCTTAATGGTATATCAGGTGCAGTTACATCCTGAGATCCCTCAGAAAACACCCAACATGTCACTCACAGACACATAAAAGGAGAAATATTATCTGTCTGCAGGAAGAAAAAGGGTTAACTACAGTAATTTACATCTCATCCCTACACCCAATAGACTATAAATGAGGATGAAATTGCAAAATGTGTTTGCATGGCTTAAGAAAAAGCAAATATACAAGAGCTGCCTAATTAGGCAAGAAGCTAGGACTGCACAGATGTTTTCATCTGTTCTCATGCCATCAGGAAACATTGAACAACCTCACCACAGAAACTGGAGGTCATTTTTCAGAGTTCTTTGTAATTATATTACAGATAGCTCTTTGGAAAACAGTCCTTATTAATGAACCACAAATAGACACCTCCCTGAGGCCATGTTAAAGCACATTGTTCTCACTGTGACTAGGACACTGGTAAGATGGGATTAAAAAATGCTCTTATCAGCTCATACGAACCTGTCATAAAATGCATATTTATTATTAATCTTTTTTATTTCAATGCTTATGAGGGATGCATTAAGACACTTGTAAACTATTAAGTAAACCTGTATTCTCGACATGTGCAAGATTGTATTCTAGATTCTGTGGAAGACAAGGGGTCTGCAAAATTCAGCTGTAAATCATTTGCATTTTTAAAGTTTTGTATTAGTCCAGGAAAGCTCTGGAATTCTTTTTTGTCAAACTTCAGGTTAATGTTAGATTTTATTAATTTTTTTTTAAAAGTATGTTACCATAGGATATTACAGGTGTGTTAGCCTTTAGAGTTCCATGGTTACAGCTCTTACGGATTCTTAGTTCTGGTGTTAGAGACATTTATGCTGAAATATGTGAATAAGAGTTTCCATTGTCAAAAGGCCAGAAAGCTGACCAAGTCCCTCTGAAAGCCCTGGATTTCTGCATTGGTTCTGATTATGGTCACTTAATATCTCTCATCCTAGATAGCTATATTAGTTTAGAAATGTTACAGATTCTCGTGGCCCGGGCTCTGTCTTCAATGCCTAAAGTTAATCCTTAAATCTCTTCTTTGCCTGGCTATTAGACACTCTGGCTAACAAGAACCGTTGAAATGTGAAGAAGCTTTAGGTGCTTGGCATATTTCAAAATGTCAGGCTGCTTTTACCTAAATGCTAATTAGATATGTCAGACAAGGTAATGGAAATTCACAGCACTCTGAAAATTATGGTTATCCTTATTTTGGGTTACTGAAGAATATCCAAAGCCAAGCAGAAAATATGGCTAGCTGACAGTTTGCTCACACATATAGCAAGAAATGACATTTGCATCTTTTGCTTTAACACTTCTCCAGCCAAAACCCTTCTCTCAGCCTTCCTTGTCAATCAAACCCAGTCTGTCTATGGCTCTGAAAGACCAGGGTTTTATGCTGCATGCGACATTTGCCCGTCTGCTGAAGATGTTCATCCTGAGTACCACTTTGCTCTGCTCTAAGCAGCAGAACAAATTACCGGCTGACAACATGCACCAAGGGACTAATAAGTCATCTGAGTGAATGCCAATATCTTGAATTCAGATATGTAGAGGCCTTAGACTCTTCTCATAATCAGTGAAGAAATTAGGGTGCCTAGTGTTTCTCTGATCGATTTTATCCTGAGTAGATGTCTAGAATGGACCATCTGATGCACACCACAGATTACCATTTCCCTCCAGTCATTACAAACACACTAGAGACACAAACTCAGCTCTAGCTATTAGTAGGGATGTCTACAGCTAGTTAGGATGAATCCCTCCTGTGCTTCTGATGAATGACATAGAATAGGCCAGGCAGCTCTCCTACAATGAATTGAAGCCTGGCAAGAGGGAACTCCTTTGATCTTATGCCTTTTAACAATGCCTTAGATAACAATGAATATTCAGATGAAAGAAGGAAGAAGACTCAGTGTATAGCAATGTTATAAATATACACAAGAATATGCTGGAGCATTGCAGAATAAGAGGACAATAATTAGTGCATATTTTAGGTATTACTGCAAATTTTGTTGGAAAACATTTGTGATCATCACAGATGCACTCGAATGAATAATCTGCCTCTTCCTCAATAACATCACTCTTGGTCACAAAATACAGAGGGCAAAAATGGGTTAACACTGGAACTCCTTCATTAAATAGTCAGGGAAATGCAAGTCAGGCTAAATATATTGTATGTTCCTCTCTTAATAATCTTAAACACTCTGGTGTTTAAAAAGCATCACTTAAGCCTACATATTTGGAGATAACTCTTTGAAGAAACAAATATCTCTCTTGTATTTTTCAAACTACATTTGGGTCTTGAGTTTATATCTTTGTAATAGCAAAATCTAAGAAAAATTTTGTATAAAACCAATACATTTTTATGCAATCACTTGATTTTACCAACTGGGTCCTTATACAGCAATGCACAATTATTTCAAATCCTCAGGTGTAAATATCTGAATTTTTTTTTTTTTTTTGTCTTGGAGTCAGAATGACAGTGAACTGAGGCATTTTGGAAAGCATCTAACACACTTTTTGGTGATATAAGATCACAAATGTAACACATCCAACACTATATGAGCAGCCAAAGCAGGAAGCCTGAAAGAAGTTTTTGGCATGAGAATTTTCACTACACTCATATAAACATTATTTTTCAGTGGCCACAAGTTCTCTGTGCAATATGAGAACTTGTTTTGTTTATTTTGAAGCCGAGGGAAACAGCCAACAAAGTAACAGCCAATGACAATATGGGAAAATTCCATGGACATTGAAAACTTCTCAAAAACTGGCCTTTATCTTCTTATGGCTATTGCAGAATCATAAGATATTTAGCAATATGATATAAGTAACCGTAATGTAAATCTGTACATGCAAATTCAACTTTTCTGATATAATAAACTGGTAGGATCTTGCCAAAATTTATGCTGGAGGAAATTTTTGGATATATGCTTTCCAGTAATGCATATGAAACTTACACAACTGGTTCCCAAAAACATAAACTATCTATACTTTTAAGCAGGCCCTCCTTGAAAAAAATTCCTCACATATGCAGTTTTTACTTGCTAGTAGTGACTGAAACAAGGGAAGTAAAAAGAATTTCATAGCCAAGTGTGGTTTACAAGCTTTACTTGAGGTGGCTGATATGGCTTGCTGAAATAATCAAAAATATCTGCTGAGCTGGAGCTGCAAAAAGCCTTGATAGTGTTGGGTAAGAGACAACGTGGACTCAAAACAGTTTTAGTGAAAAACAAAAGAATATAGAAAAGATTTTGAACACTCTCAAACTGGCTTTTGGTACCAGAAAACAATAATTTCTGAATCTTCACATAAGGAACTGAATTTTCATTTTAATTACTGCTGTGCTATTATTTTACTGGAAAGGTCTGTTCTAAATATACCAGCACAGAACTCTCTGTCTCAAAACTGAACAAGAGTTAGTTGTCTAGGACAGTCTTAGCATGATGCTCTGAAATCCAGGTTGGCTCATTGGCTCACTGTGCCAAATGCCATCAGATCTGTTACAAATGTTCAGATCTTTAGAGATTGCCTTTGATACACTTCCAAAATATGGTGCTTGTTTTTCTGCACTTTATCCAGTGTGACATTGCAATTTCAGAAGTCTTCTTTTTTCCACGAGAGCACCACTAGGACATCTAAGAGACAACCAAGCCAGGTACTGTCAGGTTCTCCTCTTCCTTAAAGTCTTTGATGTGACTTACAGTGTATAAAGTCCAAACCCACAACATTCATCCACATCAATCAGATAGAAAAGTTAATGAAGTCCTGTAGATGGGAGACTGCTGCCTGGATCAAATCTTTAGAAATCGTTCCTGGTTATCACAAAGACACTGAGCCCCATTTGTCCTAGCTTGTTTAAAATGGCAACAGACTCCTCAAATTCATGCACTGTTTGGCAGTCACATCAACACCAAAACACCAAGCATGTAAATTTAATTGACATATGTCTTCACAGTCCTTCATCTGTGTTCTTGACTAGTTCCCTATAACCAGAGTTTTTCCAGAAACTGCCTCCACCTGTGCATGTATGGTTATTGTCAGGCTATGCATACGATTCATCAGCCTTGACACAAAACTATGGGCTTTTCATACAAAGTAACCGGATTTTGGCTCAACAATGAACTTTCACAAGAGCCATTTGTTGCTGATTGAGTCTACAATACCTAACACAATCTATGCTTCTTATATGAGTAACTGTTAAACTGAAACAACTTTTGTATAATTTAAACTAGGAATTTGATTGGAGCAAGAAGAAAAAGTAATATAAAGTTTGCTGTTCTTCCTTATACAATAATTCTTGGAAAGAGTTTCAGAAGCAGATGCAACAGCTGTGAGCATGAGACCAGCTCTTTATGATTTCCACGATTTGAATTATGTCATGTAATTTTTGCCAAAACTAACCTCACCATTTGCTTTGCAGCTGTTAGGCAGTATTGGGTTGATTTTTTGGATGCAGATTTGTGTTAAGTGCTTCAGTGACCCATCCAACAGCAATAATCACATGTGCCAGAGGTTATTCCAACACAGATTATATTGCTAAGGTAACTTTGAAAAAAGCTTAGATGTGTTTAAAATCCCTTTCTGGTCTTCATCTGCTGAAAAAAATAACCAAGTTCACAAAGGACCATACAGTGCTGCTTTGGTGCTGTCCATCCCATGAGGTCAGGGAGTTTTATCTCGATTTATATATGCAGCCAAATACAAAAGTCAAACAAGCTTTCAGCTTACAGCTGATGAGGTCACTGAGCTCAGGTTGTATATTTTGATTTGCTCTGAGAATTCCATCATAAATGACATCTAAATGCTTATGATGGTTGCACAATGTTTTTGTAGCAAGAAGGAAACCTGCATCAGGCAATCCTTTCTGCTTTCTCAGTGGGTTGCCCAGTTTAGGAGAAATCTCAGTATTTATGACAAAGCTAACATCAACAGGATGCCATTTCTCAGCAGAACAGGTTTTTCATGAGATAGTTATATACCTCACCACACCATACCACACCATATCGCCCTCTACTTTTTGCTCTTGTGAGTATATACCCTCAGCCAAAAGGTCTTGGACATTTCTGCTCTTAACTCTATTTCATCTTTACAGTTCATTTTAAATTCACCCTCACTCTCCTAAGCATAAAAAAGTAAGGAATGCAGTTTTTTATTAAAGGTCTAAAAGCAAGGAAGACTTTCTCAGAAAAAAAAGAGGGATGTTATAAGTTGATAATATCTGATAAGACTTTCTGAATGAGTATGGTTTACTGCCAATCTTCATCCAAGCAATATTTTTATCCATAGAGTCATTTAAAAACTTATGTTAGTAATGGTCCATGAAAAAAATGTAGGGAAATAAATGGAAAATTGTGAAATACGGATCAGTGAAATTTAAAACTATAAAGATCACAGAAAAAAATAGAAAACAGTGGAATGAAACATAGGCAGCTGGAGATGCAGAGTAACATCAACTGACAAACTAATAAAGGAAAAGAGCAACAGTGACCAATAGTGCAATATCAATCAAGAAAATTTCCTAATGAAGATTCACCAAGAGTTCTCAGATCAACTTAAGATCAACAGTTGGGGGCAAAATGTCAGAATCTGACCTTGCATGACATTTATAAAATAGAATGGAATACAATAGCTCCAGCTGAGAGACCTACAACAGTCATCTGATCCAGCTGCCGGACCACTTCAGGGCAGATCAAAAATAAAAGCACATTATTACTGCCATCGTTCAAATGCTTCTTGATGGCTGACAGGCCTGGGGATCTATCACCTCTGCAGTAAGCCTGTTCCAGTGTTTGTCCACCCTCTCCATAAAGAAATGCTTCCTAATGTCACATTTGAACCTCCCTTATTTTGTTGGGCTGTGGTTGTTTGGGTTTTTTTGTTTAATGAACACCACCACTATTCTTAATTTTTAGGATTTCAAGTCAATATACATTATGATGACATTGTATATGAAAGTTTACTGAAGAAGAAATACTTTAAACGGGACTATGCAGTACAAACACAAAACAACATGCAGATATTTTTAGACAGGTGAGTTGAGTTACTTGCTGTGTGTCTCTCAACATATCAGTGAAAGATATTTAGATACCAAGATCCTTATGATATCCTGCTTTAAGTTCAAATTGACAATTCCAGGCTCTCAGAAAAAAGGTAGAGAGAGGATATACTGGGACAGGTACAGAAAATTATATTTTCACAGGGAAAAATGGACAAGACAGCTTACAGAAGACAGGGGAATGCTCAACATGGTTTGGTGTCCCATCACACCCTATTGACCTAATCTGGGTTACACAGGATACCTGTTTGCAGTGAGTGTGTTTCTGGTTTTCCACAGGCACACCAGGCTCCCTTTGAGTGAAGCAAAAAGAGTGTCTCTTAATGTAATACAAGTTTTGCTTCTGGTGCTTAAGACTTTCTAGCTCCATCCACTTTTCAAACCATCACTGCAGGTATTAGCCACTCAACAGCTTTCATTTGCATTGATCAGTTGACACAGTCTATTCTCAGGAGAATTAATCATTAAATCACATTCTAAGAGATACAGGAACAGCAAGCTCTGTGTTAATTTTATGCCATTCTTAATTTTTCATATCTCCTAGGTGCTGCAGGCTGTGCACACGAGAGTGTTCATGCATCACTTAGTAATGAGACCTATTTGAGTTTCAGAAACTTCTTTCTCATTTTCTGTATTCAGGTAGTGTGAGAGCTGCAAAATGCCAGATGATTGCTGCACAACCAATTCCGCCTATGAATATATAAGCATGTCTCATCAAAATCAAAGAAAATCTCTTTGATTCATGAAAACTTTTGACCATTCTGGTTTCCTTTTTCACCAGTTTAAATTGAGATTAATTCCAGGGAAATTAGCATGTCATAAAATCAAAATTTGCACCCCAAAAGATGACATCAAGTTATATTAATAATCATTCACTGGCAGATTAACCTGACCTATGTGATGAAAGCATTTAAAATAGTGTAGAAAATACAATATATCAACTGGCTATTCACATTCTTTGATAACAACAAACACTTCTGAACTGTTACCATCAAAGAAACTCTGATCATTTCATAAAAGTTAATACATCTGATTTCCCTTTCCATGAAGGTTCAAAAAGAAATTTCTACAGTCATCAGAATGACTTTCCAAGGCATGATCAAATCCTCTGGTTTTTTGTATACTACATTGGAGATGTTTGAGATACTGGACTAGAGTTAAAGGTGTTAGAGAAGCTATATGGTTGAAGAAAAGAGGACACAGGAAGTGTGTGAACTGGAGTTCTTGGTCCTGCATTGTGCTGCTGAGCCACCATATGGCCATGAGCAACTTAGAGGGAGAGGTTCTCAAATGCAAAGAGTTTCTAGTCATCCACTGAGATTCTCTAAATGAGACTAGAGCTCTCATAAATTTCTCTTGCAGATTCAGTTTGCTCTGGCTGAGTAACTGTACAAACAGAGGGCGTTTGCCTGTGACGAACACTACTCAGAAGTACTGAATTTTGCCTCTTCAAAACAAATAACACGGGGTTGTGTAATTTGCTGCTCTTCGTGCACAACACTTTCATTGCCATTAGCCATAAGAAGCTCTTTAAATTAAGCTGACTAAGCTCTTTCAATCAAACTGGTCAGATACGTCTACTCAAGCCTGTCACATAACAGGTTGAGTGCTCATCACGTGGCCAAAACATGAGAGCCCTCGCTTTGCCTATGTCTGATGGCTTCTGAAATAAAAAGGCAGGAGGGAACAGGCTTATGCAGATGAATTTTTCTGGAAGTCTGGATCCAGTACCCTAAACAGAAGCTGACAGCTTCTGAATGCATAAGTATTTCTGTAATTGCTTTGTGGGTACACTTTTGTAGGTGGTCTATATGAAAATGCTTGAAATTATTTGAGATCACTGAATATAAGGATGAAATATAGGAGATACTGTAAATTTTGAAATTTAGCGCTGGCATCCTTGCCTTTTCCTGGTTAGTCCAGTGATAATTTATTATGGATTTCTTTGTAAGCAGCCAACAGAAAGATCAGAGGGAAAGGAACGTAAATTATGCAAAGCTTTGAAGCAATGTCCTTTATGCAAAAATTCCACAGATACAGATACAGTTTTAAAGAAGAAACTGAAGGTGAGGAAGCTAGTCTAAAAACACACATCTAAAGCTAAGCTCAGCCTGCTCACCTTCCCCTCTTTGCCAGCTCCACTCTTGCAAATTCATGGCTTGTGGCAGTTCTCTATTCCAAAATTGTGTTTGTACCTTCAAGTTTTGATCTGTCAGAGCAGAACAGATTAACCTGGGCAAAGGAATAACCTTGGAATTTTTTTTAATAGACCTTGTTTCTGTTTGATAAGTTTCCAGGAAACATATGGCTGCAACTTTTGCCCTTCTTAGCTTTCCTTTCTGTGAATAACTCTCTGCATAATCTTTAGCATGTTCAAGCACAATTTGAAGTGAGTGAATGGTGGTTTGTAAATCCTGAAGGTATATATGCCAGTTAAACAGTATTCAGCTGTATCTAGCTTGGCTATTAATTAAAAGTCAATTAAGAGTTTCCATAGCACCCAAACAAAACAAAATAATAACAAATATGTTGTGAAGTTAGAGGGGAAAGCTATAATAATTGTTTCTGCTGATAGGTCTCTTTCATATTTCAGCAAAGAGGGACAATGCAAAATTAGCAGGAAAAAAAATGTACTGAACAAATTGCAAGGCAGGGAGCTATAACTAGCTGGAAGAATGAGTTTCAGGTGAATATTTTAGGAGACTGAATAAGGAAAAAGTGTTAAAACTTCGCTTAAAATAGTTGCTTTGAAAAAGGTACCTTAACTCTTTGGGCACTTTTTAACATGCAGTATGGAGAAAAGTTAAGTTGGTGCAGCTCCAGTTAGCTGAGAGGTAATTTTTTTTCAGTCTCAGGTTTAATTTTATCCTCAAATATAAATATAACTTATCCTTAATTTTATCCTCAATTTCAAGATAAAATTAAAATTTTTTAATTTTATCTTGAAAAATTTCATTTTCCTTGTGACAAACCTTTCCTTGAGCCAAGCAGCTATCACAGTATCATCTTTTCAGGCTTCCTGACCATCAGCCTGAAGTAAAAGTCATCACATCAATGGAAGAAAAAGTGGTAGACTGTCTCAGGGATAAGCTCTTCATTAGCCTAACTGATACATTTGTTTAGGATCTCAGAGGTGATAAAGATTCAGCCACAGTTATACGCATCATATTTTCTTATGGCCTTATTGGCTCACTTGATTTGGGAAGAGAAGTAGATTTCAGAGGAAGCCTCAGGATGGTTTTACTTGCCTTTAAGTTGGATATCATAGTACAAACACTTTATATAATTGGCACCAACGGGAAACCCAAAGATCACTGGTTTTTTGAACAGAATACCTCAGAAAAGTAATCTGCAATACCCAGGTAGTTGGCAGAAGACACGTACTAAGCAATAGGAATTTCTTCATACAAGAATGTATCTGATTTTCGCTATTTTTTAGGACTAATAGATAGGTGACTCTTCATATAGGGTCCAGTACCCAAAAAAATTATTCCTATATCAACCACTTGCACAGTGTGTTTAAATGGTTTAATGGCCCCCACAGTTTTCTAAACATAGGTGGGAGCAGGTAGGACTTAAGATGGATGCCTGTATGTAAATATATAGTGATTATAAAGCTAAGGAAGTAGCTTCAAAGGAAAAGATTTAGCAAGTGTAAGTGTGTCATGGGCAAAGTCTTGTTGGAAGCCAGTTCTGGATTTCAGGAACTGAGATCCATCCCAATCCCAGTGCATTGGTCTATCCTGGTTGAATACCTAGGCTTTCACATCTAGAATAGGGGGCAGCCAGAACCTAGTGTCCTACCCCGCATAACAGCAAAGTGAAACTTTTCCACTGAGTGAGCAGCAGCCAATGTCTTTTAGTCCTTATTGTTCCCATTAACTGTCTTGGAAGACTTTGTTATAGTCTACGATGAGTCATCTCTGCAATTATAATAGCAGAGCAATATTAAAGTGATAGATGAGCCTTAGGTTCCCTTGGAACTGAATGACACCTCAGTAACCACAAAGAGTGCCTGGGACACAGCCAGTAATGTCTGAATGACTGCAAGTTAGGCCATTGCTGGAGTCAGCTCCTATTGACAGTGACAGAAATTAAAAGGTGAATAAAACCTTCTCAGTGGCTCATTGAAAGAAGTCTCGTGGCTTCCCTTTACAGAAGATAACACTAAAACTAGGCTTTACTGGAAAAATAATTGGCAGACAATGTAGGGAACCAGTAAAGGAGCTTCTCAGAAAGGCTCGCAGTGGTGGGGAGGGATTTCCAACAGTGCTCCACATGCTGTTTTATAGCCGGCAAGATGCTCTTGTCTTGAAGCTGCCAGTCATGCAACTTCAATTGATTTTTAATTCAAGTACAAAGAAGAATAGACTGTGCAAAAGAACATTTGTTTGTTCTTTGGGCAAGGGGAGGCAATGCTGTGCTGCTTCGCTGGGAAGGAAAGTGCTGCTGTCCACCTGCAACACAAAGGCTTCAGGGTACACACCTCCTCTGGCAGGATGACCTACAGTCATGCACAGTGCCACCTGTGCCCACTGAATCTAAGGGAAATTTAGTTTAACAGTTTGATTCAGGTCTATGAGCAGGCTAGGTAAGTTGAAAAGAAAAATATGCAAACATAACACATCAAAGCAAAATTTGATTTGGATATACTTTAGTAATACGGGAAGTCACTTTGGGACAATCTTTCACTTTAAAGTGTGCAGGTTTGAAAGCAAACCAGTGAGAGACTCCAAGTCAGAAATACAATTTAATAGGAAAAATAAAATAAAAGCAATAGTACAAAAAAAAACCCCACTGACAGAGTCAGAATGCAACCTGACACCCTGTTAGTCAGGGTGTGGGTAGCACTCTGGATGAAGTGGTCCTGTTGAAGCAGTGATCCTGTAGAAAAGAGTCTGGTCTTCACCCGAAGGTCCAGTGGTGTAGCTCTTGTCCTCTGGGAGTCCCGTAGGTAAGGACTGCCTGTGCTGTTTCCAACCCCTGATTATATACAGATGGGAATGCTCAGTTCCTCCTCCTGGGTGGAGCATCTCACAATAGGATGGTGGGTCATGAGGCAAGGCAGTGATGGGCCTATTAACAGGAGATAGTCCAGAGCGAGTTATCTGAGTCATGTGGCAGGGTTCTTGATTGCCCATTAAACAGAGATAGCTCCCACAGGGAGTTATCAAGGATGAGTCATGGTAGCAGAAAACAAACACTGCCCCACCTGCTTTAACAGCTTATGAAGATGGTAATAGAATACATGCTTTTGGTCACATTTTACATTGTAACCTAGGACAAAAGTTAGCAATTCCTGCATCTTTTTACCAAAACTGTTTGTTTCTGCATGGAATACCAAACACAGAATACCAAAGGAGTTTCAATTACTTCTTCATCCTCGTCTTATAGAACAATGCAGCTTGTATTATGGAGTGGGAAATACAAAGCTGGTAAAAAAGATTAGTTTTGTTTGTCATAAAATATGTATTTATGAAATCCATTGCTATAAGGGGTTTCTAAAGCCTAGAATCAGCCACTTATGGAGACCACTGAGTTATCAGAACATTGTGGGACACATGGATTTCCACACTTCAGATGCTAGAACAGAGACCCCATCCTTTATGCTATTTGTATTATATCCCTCTGCTAAAGATTTTTTAGACACAACCCTGGAACACCTGCTATTTCCAGTCCACTGTCAGTATTGAACATACTGAACATGCAAGCGTGGACTTGGAAATGTGGATTTGTAACTTCCTTGCAGTTCCTTAGGTTATAGGCATCAAAATAAAAAAAGATCCTCTTTGTCTAACCTGCTGTTATCTCATGTTGGCTTCGAATTTTCTTCTTTCAGATTGTAAGCTGTTTCTTTCAGTGTCTAATATATGTATCATTTGACATGGAGTGAGTTTTACAGACAGAAGCAAACAAGGCACATACTAGCCTGAAATTATAGTGACAGCTCAAAGAGATTAAAGAAAAAAAGGCTTGTAGTCTCAACATCAAGTGCTAACTAAAGCTTCTACAACACAACCTGTATTTTACATTTACAGTGGAAACAAAACTAACAGAAGTACAAAGTCAACACATGGATCTGGAAGGCGAACATGTCAGCTAATATTTGTTAATGCACACAGATATCTTTCGGTGTAAAAATATTCTATTATGGTGTTAAGTGTGTTCTGTAAGCAGTTGTTAATCATATTGTCTTAGAGTCACTACTCTTAAAAGAAATTAAACTCTTCCATTCCCCCTATAACTTCTTGCAGGGGAAAATTAAGTACTAGGAGTGTGTCTCACTGAAGGAAATCTCTATGTGAAGTCAAGTTTTGCCTGTGCAAGGAGTTCTGAACTGAAAGCTTAATAGTGCTGCATAAGGACCTGGAAAGGGAACTTGATATAATAAAACCTGCACACAAGAACACGAGCAAAAAAACAGCAAAGAAAAAATACACATGAATAGTAGAGGAGCCATAAACTACAGCCAAACAGATTGATGATGAAATTTTACAGTCTTTGTTTCATTTGCATATTATCCAGTTTATAGGAAAAAGAAGCATCTGACTACTGAGCACACTATTCATGACTCATAGGTACTTTGTGCAAATACATAATTCATGAAAAAATGTGATGCTGCATGAAAGAATGACATTGACCAGAATACTCCATTGCAACTTGGAAAATGCATAGAGAAATCAATCACCAAGCAAGCCAGACCATAAATGTCTACCTATCTGATTTACCTCTCATTTTCCCTTTTTTTTTGAGTTCTCTTCTGGGCTCATGAGAAAACAAAATTTACACTGCTGGAGTTAATTTAAGTATCACTTAATAAAATAAACTATTATTTCTTCACTATGACAGTGATGAGACACTAACACAGGTTGCCCAGAGAAGGTGTGGCTTGTCCATCCCTGGAATTGTTCGAGGCCAGTTTGGATAGTGCTTTGAGCAGCCTGGTCTAGTTGAAGGTGCCCCTGCTTATGGCAGAGAAAGTGGATGATCTGTAAGGTTCTTTCTAATCCAAAGCATTCTATGATTCTATCATTATGATGCCAAGCACTGATCTCAGTTAGTTTTCTGCTAAGGTAAAATGTTTTCTGCATGAAGGCTGGGGAACTGTTAGTTTAAAAATGTTCAGATCTTTAAAACGCTGATGTCAAGACTCTTAATTTCTTTCCAAACAGACCCTGTGGACTAGGACTCAAGAAAACAGAGGAAGTTGATGAGAGAGGAGAGAAACTTCTTTTATTTGTTCTTTTCCCAGGCCTATGAAAGATAGAGGATCTGAGACTGATTGACATGTTTACTCAGACAGAGGAAGCTAGGAAACAAACCAAAGAAGGGATTTCACAGTTCCAGGTCTTTTTTTGAAATTCAACTTTAAAAGGAGGAAACACTGATAAAACAAAGGTAGCCTGTGGCTACTTTCCCATATTCCAAAACAAGGAATATTTTGTGACAGTTTTATGTTTGTGAAGAATTTACCCTTTTACATCCATGCATTGTGAACTGGGGTGTGCAAGACCCTAGATTAAAAAGCAACTGCACAGAAAACATCTCCCTCCTTGACACCTTTTTCTAGCATCATGAGAATATTCACAGAAAAACCCACATAGAAAAGTGACAGATGCAGAAGTTCTAGAACACAAAAGTGTTTCTGTGGCATACACAAAACCTGGGGAACAGCCACAAAAATTTCCCAATATCAAAACTTCAATAAGATTTTTTTTAAAATAAAAGATAGGATGAATTAAAAAAAAAAAATTCTGAATTGCACTAGTACACCACTGACAGAATCTGATTCCATCTTTTCTATAATTCTCTTCAGGTAAGTTAAGAGAACAGTCAGATCCTCTTTCTAGTCTCTTCTCCAGCTTAAAAAAGCCAGCTCCCTCTTTTCATAAATCTTGTGGTCTGGGTTCCTGAACATGTAGTTGGGTCCCAAACCTGACCATACTCAAAATAGAGAGCAAAGCCATATCTAATGGGTATATTCTCTCAAAATCTGTTGTTGTGAAAGGATCCCAGTATAGACTGATACTCATCACCTGAAGAATCACTGCAAACAGTTCTTTCTTGGTAGCCTGTCCTCATTTCTATTTCCTGGCAAAGCTTCCATCTGAGATTCCTTTATGAATTTGACCTCGAGCAGGAATCCCTATTCAGCCAAACTGATCTCCTACAGTGTCTGACTCTTTTCCTGATGATGAGGATAAAAGAAAGAGGCTCTAAGGAGGAAGTCGATATTCAGACTCTCCTGTAAGTAGAATATAGACAAAATTGCCACGTCCATATTATATAGTGTTTGGTTTGGGCTCTCCTCTGGGCTTCCTGTGGCTGCACATCTCTGGCATAAATGCTGTGCCTGACAAATGTGAAATACTTTCTCCAAAACAAGGAGGCTAATTCTGAGATATGGATGAAGATCTAAATATAAAAGAACTTCAGTCTTTTTCCCTGAGTCTGCAACTGAATCGGGACATTTTGAACAGAATGCTTAGAATCTAGCTTTGCTCAAATTTTGCTTTAGCTTTGCCAAATTCATCTTTCAGTATGTTTCTGTTCATGCTTATCTTCCTAAACATATTTTCCCACGCATCATATTTCCCATACCTGTATTTCATTCACAATTGAATCTTTTCCATAAGCAAAGCCCCAGAAAGTATGGCTATAGAGAAATTAATAACGAAAATAAATTTTAAAATAATGGTAAACATGACATATAAAGAAAAAATTAGTGTGAAATACTTAGTATTATTACACATAGGAAGCATATTCCTTGACTGACTGAAAATATCTCTGTTCTTTCAGCTCATGAGTGATGGTGAATAACAAATCCAAATACATTAGTCATGATACTTCACTCAATCTTAATTCATAACAATGAACTTTGTCAAATGTAATGCTGCCTTTGCAGAAGAGGAGGGCCATTTTTTCTTTTACAGTGGTTTTAATTTCACCTCTTCTTTAGAATTTTCATTAATTTAAGTAGGAAATTCAAATTTGATGTATCAACACAGAAATACGATTATGGTGGTCAATATATGTAGCAAAGCATAACTCATCAGTTTTTATCTTCAAATGCACACAGTTGTAGAGAATTTAGCAACATCTGCACCTATACCAGGGCAAAAATACAGGGTTTATGTCTTGTTTTGATGCACAGCAAAATGTATCGTTCCTTGATATTTGCATTGATTTTGAACTCATCAATATTTAATATCTTAGTTAATATTTATCTATTTCTGACAACAGGGATCAGCTTTTTCTTCTTACTTGATATCTGCACTCAAATGAGGATTCCAAAAAAAAAGGCAAGAGCAAGCAAAAAAAAAAAAATTAAATAGAAATGACTATTCATGATAGGTCCCTGGACAAAGAAGATCATAGAGTCACAGAACAGTTTGGGATGGAAAGCACCTTAACAATCCTGTAGTTCCAACCCCCTGCCGTGACTTATGTCATACGACTGTTCTCTCTCAGTCTTATGACGAGAGAGAATCCATTAAGATCATGTAAGTTACCATACAGAAGAAAGCAGAAGTCATCACACCACTTTTTTTAAATTTCCAAATTTTTGGAAGCTGGAATATTCACTTTCTGGAAGAATTTCTTAAGAAAGTAATTACATTAATGGCAACTGAGCTGAAACGGCAACATTCTGGTTAGGATTCATCTCCTGTACCCATGCATATCTCTTAGATGTTTCATGCATGACTCTGTTTTATGGTGCCCAGTTTCTTCTCATTACTCAGAGAAGAAAAAGAACTTGAAATTAGTTGCCTGTAGTTAGATGGGATTAATACCAACCAGTGGTTACCCAGACAGTAAATTTTAGTAAAACAATCAATGTAAGAAAGCAGTAGAACCAAATTTACCCTGTCCCAGGGTTTTGATCATAATAAAAATATTTTTGCTATGTTTGCATACACATATGTATGCCCAAATACTCTCCATTTATCTTCATATTGTTTTGAGTTGCCAGCGATTGAGCAGTTGCATCACCTCCAGAAAATCCATGCCTTCTGTTAATTTTCAACCAGGATGGTAGATTATGGGTGGCAGACAAATGATTGACCACCATCAGACCCTGAAAAGTCTTGCAAGCCTACTAGAGCCCTCTGTGGGCAGTGAATTGCAAAACTTTAGACAAAAAAGTTCCATATTGATATTTTCTGTACAGCTGCAGCCATACTGGAAGCATTTTATATGATTTTGCTCCCTCTTGAATGCTTAGAAGAAACAACTACCCTATCACTTGTGAGTGGTGGCTGTGACTAGCACAGACTACTGGACATTGACCACTACACACAAACTTCTGCCAAGAAGCAGAGCTTTAATTCTTGTAACTGTGCTCTGCTCCATTCTGCTTGTGCAGTCCAGAATGGGTTTTTTTGGAAAAGCTGATGTTCAGTGCAGACAACACCATGAGGATGGAGAGTTGAGTTTTCTGGTTTATATTTACAACTATGCCAATGAGTCTCTCGTGAATCAGCATTTCCTGACTTAGCCTCTCTTGTTGTAGGTAAATAAGAAGGTAGAGCCCAGAAGAAGCAGACAAAACCATTAAAAAGCCAAATACAAGATAAACCCAAGTGACTCTGAGCACTAATAATCCCCAAAAATCAACCTGGTTGTTGATAGATATGTTGCTGGGTTGACATAGTGCAATCACTGACAATGCATTGCTGGTATCTGCCAGAGTACCCATACCAGCTATCCACATGGCAAGATTTCACAGAAGCATAATCATCTCAGTTGTAGGGAAAATCATGAGGCCACCTAGACCACTGTCTTACTTGGAGGGGGTCAGTTTCTAGCATGAGATCAGGTATCATGGATACGTCTAATCTGCTCCTGAAAATTTCCAAAGACAGAAACTGTGTGATCTNGGCTGGGTGAGTGGCCACTCTCTCGTCTGGCCCCCTGAGCTGAAGTAGCTTCCCCCTGGCGGGAGACTTCTGTGAGAGTGATGGCTATCTCGCCATAGCTACGCAGCAGCGGCGTTATGATCTCCCTGGGTAATTTGTTGTGGTGTTGAGTTATACTCCTCATGGACTTTTTTCTTATGATTTCCTAAAAGGGGAAGATTTGATGTGTTGCATTTGCTTAGTCTCAAAAAGTCGGCTGCAGAAAAAAGGCTAGTAATACTGCAAATCAGATGAGGGTGAAATTCAGATGCCTAAATCCAAAATCAAGCTTACTGTTGCAAGACAACTAACAGTGGAAAGAAGGGCAGCATCATCTTCCTCTACAGGGCCTACATTTAGAAGTATGTCTCAAATGGAGGTGCAGACCTATTTTCTAGGACTTAGAACTATGCAACCCCCATGAAGGGAATATGTCCTGCATCTTTAAACAAGGGGCTAAGAAACAAGATCTCAATAATCATTCTTTGCCTCAGTATTTCCTGGAAATATTTTAGGTTGTTTGATGTTCAAGAACTTCAAAATGAGTCCTAAAATACTCCCTAAATCTCCTAAAATGAACATTCCATTCCATGGGCCACCACACCTGAAAAGTTCATCAGTCTTTATTGACTGTCATTACTGAGGTAGAACTGACAAAAACAAACTTCACACCAAATTCTGATCAGCATTTTCCATGGGAAGACAATGGTGAGAAGGAATGCCAAGATTTTAACAATACAGTAAAAGATTAAATGATAATACTAGGCATATATTCCTCAAGGACCAGTCATGAAATTTAATTAACAGTCATATGCTTTGAGATCCTTTGATACCAAGCAGTGTGTAAATGCAAATTAAAATGATTCTTTACAAAAAGTAATCAGTGAAATTCATTCCATACCTAATTCTGGTAGGGTTATTCAGGGAATAAATTCTGCTGAATGTAAACCTGAATAATTCTTTCATTGGCATTAGAAGATGAATAAGCTTTCACTTTCAAAAATCAAGTGATGCTACAAACTAAGTACCCAGGACAAAGACTGTACAAGAATTATTATCCATAATTTTTACATGTTATTCACAGGTTTCCTGTCTTTAAATACATGATAAATAATTAGATATTATTTTTAATGATTTTTTTTTTCCAATTGGTAGTGTTTTTTCCATAGTGTTCAAATGGCTGGGAAGGAATGTATCACATGGATACCTGTAAAGTACATTCTATTTCATTGAATAATCTGTCTCATTCCTATTTAAATTAATTATGACTTTTTTATTGTCTTAAATAGGTTTCTTAAGGGTATACTACATATTGTTAAATTTGGGGGCAGAGGGTATAGACTGGGTAAGAACTAGTACATATGAGTTTTAAATTTTCTTTTGAAAGTACTTTGAATTTTGTAGAATACTGTTCCTGTAAAATCTGTTTATTATGAAAGACAATCCTTTATGTAATCTGAATAAGTGGGAATCTTTGTTGTTACTGTTAAAGTGATTTTTTGAAGACATTCTGAGATAATAAAAATACACAAGAATGAGGAGTACAGGGAAAATAGTCACCAAGCATGATTTGAGAATACAGACAATTTCAGGATCCTGAGTTATGGATATTTCTTTACTGCAGGCAATAAATGCCTTTCTACTCTCTCCCATTCTCTGCTCCTTCTATCTCCACAAGTACCAGTTGCTCTTATTTTAATGCATCTCATCTAATGCATTCCTCTGAGCATTGGATTTTAAATTCCTTATTTCTCCTTTAGATCTGGAAAGAGATTTGTCCAACTGAAAGCCTGTCACATTCTTCCAGCAAGATTGTTTAATGAACATATTACCCCTGTTTATAAATACTGTTCTGATAGTCTCCAAAGTATCTGTAGAGATGCAACTGTCTGCCTTTGCATATTCAGCAAACTCACCAGAAGATCCTTATTTTTGGCAAACACCATTCACAATGCCACACATCAGTCTAACTTAATACAGTAATCATGGAAAAAAGAAATCTGCCACACAGCCCTTAAAATAAAGGTAAGCATTGTGCTATGTTGACACAAAAAACAAGAGTTAACTGTGTAATTCCCATACTGAACAGGAGCCTTGAGGCTCTTTTTTCCCACACAGAAGATGGTAAGGGAAGCAGGTTACATCATTTTTATTTCTATAGCTGATCATTTGTAAGAATCACTTATATGTAGAAGTTTTTCATTAAGTGAACCTTAACTGTTGTCCAACACTGATGAATAATTATTGACTTAATTACATACTGTAGTTAATTAATCAATTCATTGATTAGACTTCAGTTATCTTAGTCTGGAGGAATGCAATACTCAAATTTATTTAGTTTAATAACAGTTTTACAATTTGAATCTGATTTTGATAGACTTTGATTTTTTAATATTTAGCTATTAAACCCATAAAAATGACAAGTTTTTGTGGTTTTTTTTCATTCAAAATTGTAATAAGAATGACCAAACCAAGAAAACAAAACATGCATCTAGACAATGTTTCACTTTCCTTTGTTTTGCTTCAAAGCCTCCATACTCACATGCCAAAAATGAAAAGTTATATAATCAGATAAAGAAATCGTGTCTGACTAATCAAGAATCAATATCAAATCACCTTGTTTACTACTTCAATTAAAAAAAAAAAATAGAACATGTACATATTCATGAGTGGATCCAGCACAGTTAATTTATGTGGCCTAACAAAGTTAAATGTCTAATCAGAGTTACCATCTAACATATCAGCAGGGAGAAATAAGGACTTTTATATAGCATTTTATTTGATAGTATGAAAGATACCTCATTTAGGCAAAGGTCTCTGTTCTAGAAGGAAGGCATAATTGTCTCCATTAGCTGTCAAAGGAGGCCCATAATGAGCTCAGACTAGGCATTTAGCTTTTATACAGAAACTGGGTGAGGTGGAGTCCTTGCCTAATATAGATAATTCCCTACAGTTTTTAAGCCTTTTTCATTTATGAAAGTTAAGTTGAAATCTTAGAAGATCTATCTGTCTCATAAGCTTTAAGTATTTCTAGTTTCAACCCCAGACCATATTAATTTTAAATTATGAAATTAAATTCCTATTTCTGCTCAGTTATATATCTGTGGTAGGTTGAGCCTGAGCTGATAGACAGCTTGTTTGACCAGTAGTGCTTTTTGGAATTTCCATATTTAAAGTCTGGAGGACACAGGAAGTGCCTCTCTTTTGGTTTTGCCGCTCCTGCAGGAGGTGGGGGGAGATGGGGCTGGAGCCGATTCTCGGAGCAGCCTTGGGTCTCTCCCTGCTCCCCGGTGCCGGGGCATGGCCCCGGGGTGCCAGCATGCTGGCGGGAGAATCCCTCAGATTCCTGGGCAGTGGCGGAACAGCCATAATTGCTGCAATTAGCTAAGACCACCTGGCTGAGGCTTCTGAGGACTCCCCCCCCCCCGCCACGTGGCCGTGGAGATCCTGACAGAGGCTGATAGAGCTGAGAGACTAACATCAAAGAAGCCAGCAGCACAAAGACAGTGAGGTTTTTCTTCATCATAAAGCCCGTACGACGGAGACCATTATTCATTGTGGTGTCTTCAAGGTCAGAGAGAAAGAGAAAGTGAGTGGAGCAAAGATGGCGGCGGGGAATAGGGCAGAGCCGCGATTGCCACGTGGAGCTTAAAACTGCTTCTTGCAGACTGTGGTGGAATCTGTAATATTCCAAACTGTTTTTCTCTTTAATCCATTTAAAGACATGGGGGGGTGATGAAGGATTCTAAATGCAGCCTATGTGAAAAGGGGACCACGTCAGGTTACCCTGAAAATTGTGAGGAGCTGTGAGGAACTTTTAAGATTTTCTGTGAAGAAGCGAGTTGCTGTTTCAGGCTGGAATTTGCCCACCCTTAAAAAAGAATACCCCATGTGTGGCCCATGTGATTTTCGATCCATGGGAGAGCTGTTTTTCCTGGCGACAGTGTTTTTCCCGGGCGGGGGCTGTTGCTAATGCAGTTTGGGAAACCACGGACAGCAAAAGGGACCTCTGTTTCCTTAAATAGTGGAAAGATTCTTAAGAATTGTGAATACTGACCAAGAATTATGTGGTGTTATCCTTTGTGCTGGTTTGGGGAAAAGGGAGGAGGGGGTGTGGGAGCAAAAAGAAGGGGTTTTGCTTTAATTTCTTCTTATTTTTTTTTCTTTCTATTAGTTCTGTTAATAAACTTTTCATATTCTTTAAGTTTTGAGCCTGCTTTGCATTCCTCCAAATCTCCTATCTCATACAAGATAAGAAAGGCGAACTGAAACCATTACAAATTTGGTGTTTCTGCCCGGTTTAGAATCAAACCCGCTACAATGTCACAATGAAAGTGCAAGGCACTTTAAAAGCCTTGTACCAGCAAAAAAAGTTTAACGATTTCTTAAGAATCTTAATATGCTTAATCAAGCAGCATGAGAAGATACCAGTTCAGTGGGAACTGAGAACTGACTGAAAGCAGAAATACCTCATCCTAGAGCTGAAGTGATGATTAAGAAGACTTTAAGCATGCATATGGTGCAAACTTTATGCTGGACTTTTCCACATTGCAGAAAAGCCTTGGACCATCAGCAAAGGGAAGAAAGCATTTTTCACCATGGCTGGTCTGGGTCACAATAAATGTAAACATTCTCAGGAGTCTCAATGTAAACTGGTACCTGCTGCAATTGCTGTGTTCCCTTGCCTGGGACAAGAGGTTTTTCATGACTTCCATGGGTTTAACAGGTTTTGTAATGAGCCAAAAATTGCAAACCTCGCTGCCCATCTGTAGCCAGCAGAAACTACAAAACAGAAGAAAAAATCACCTGGATTTTTCTTTAAACTTTGGATTAGGACAAAAGTTCAGGCAGTTTTCTCTGGGCTGCTTTACTTGCAAGCAAATGAAAATTGATTATTAGCTGAATTGTTCTTGTTATTCTATAAATAGCTCTGTTCAGAGGCAGTTTCCTTGAAGAAAAAGTAACTTACATTATTTCTTTCTTATTACGAAAATGTTTTCTTAACCAAAAATCCTGAGCAGAGCTTTTTCTATCTACAAAAATTAACATGCTTGCATATTGATTTATGAGCGATTAGGGTCACCTACTGAAGTCATGGAGGGAAAAAAGATCAAATGTTAATTGGTTGAAATTGCCAAAAATTCTGTAATTCCTAAAGAGCAAAGAAAACTATAGTATATAAAAGCTGCATTAACTGTGTTCTTGTGTTGACAGAATATAACTATTAGATTAATTTGCACGCTAGAATACAAATTCATGGCAAGTGGAATTGCAGTCAGGAGCAACAACAGAGCAGTATTTCACTATCTGTCAGCTTGTGCTAAATACACTTTGCATTTTAATGCTGTTGCTGCTTGCCTGCCTGTTCTTCCTTCCCAGTCAGGATGGAGGTAAGTTTTCCTGACAAACAACACTGATAATAAAGGCTATGACTCACCATAAGTCATCTTTAAAAAGCCCTTCCAAACACTGAGTTGAGATGCTAGACCAGCTCAGACCACAGTCTTTCCTCATTTTACCAATTCAAATCTATTTCTTTCCTGCAGACGTGAAGCAGAGAGCAGCTGCTCTCACATTTAGAGACTGTGAATAGTTACTGCAGATTGTGTGTAATCTGTCACTGATCCATCCAGGTAGCAACAGTTCTGCCTACATACCAAGCCATCTTGGGATAGACTGTGTTTTACTTATTAAAAAGACTTGAAAGCATTCAGATGGCTGAAGATGCAGAATCAATTTTATATGCATTTCAGATAATGCAAACCTTTTGTCTAGCATGTAGATCACCAGAAGTCTGATATTTTTAACAGTTTTCACAGTACCAGCAAGACTTCTGTGAAATTCTTGGTAATGCTATTACTTTGGAAAAGATCATTATGGACAGGAATGTCTAGAAATCCTGGAATATTCCTATAAGGCAGAGCAGGATTACCTAGTAACCATGCATGTCTCCCCTTTCCTTCCACCTAATTTAACAAACATTTTGTTTCTCCGTTCCAGCTTTGCAAGACACATCATACACTTAGGTAACAGTCATAGAGCTTGTCCATTATCTTGTGGAGATTGCCTGCTGGGTCCAGTTGCAGATGTTTCTGGATGCAAGTGTTTCTATAAAAGCTGCTACCTCATCTGATCTACCAACACCTTCGAAGTTAAAATACAACTGTCTTTAACCTGGCTGTGACCCTCAAATTACCTGTGGATCCAGCACTGAAGAGAGAGCATAACATACTGACTATAAAGCTGAATTTGGTAATGCAAGAACTAAATTAGTATTAGGAAAAGAGTAGGACAGAAGCTAGACAAAAGTGAATATGGCAATTAAACGCCTGTGAAGTGTTAAGTTACTTGTCACCTTCTTTAGAGTTAGCAGTTTTCATTCAGCTTTCTAATTTTCACTGAACACAGCTCTAAGTTGACTGACAGGCAGTTTCCCCTTCATTTTCAGCAACTTTTGTCACACTAATGCAAGGTATTTTGAAATCAGCTTTGCACTTGATAGAAATTAAAATTCCAAGCACTGCTTTTCTCATTCCCTTCCTCTGAAAAGGCACTATAAATTTCAGCAAACAAGCAAAAGAGTAGCAGAAGACACAAGAGGTGACATGGGAATTCTTGCATGAGTGTAGATCAAAACAACACTTGAGCCAACCCTGCCTTTCCCTCTCCACCCTCTAAACTTAGAGATAATAACGTGTGCCTCTAGCAGCTTTGCTTGGACCATAAATGCTCCAATGTCCCCTTCCCAACCTCCTCCCACAGCTGAGCCCTGATGCTTTTATTTCTTCCTCCTACCTTCAAAATAACATCCTTCTGCTGCTGCAAAGTGCCATTTAACCACAATACGTGCAGGCGCTGTGGGCTGAGGATAATCCACAAGGCATCTCTATTCTCTGCCTAAGAAGTGTGTGCAGTTTAATCTGCCCCTCCACAAGAGATGGTGCACAATTTTGTGACAGAGAACCTGCAGCCTATGATCATACTGGAGAGATTATCAAACTTTAACTGTCAATAACACAGCTATTTTGAGACTAATTTGCAACTACAGAGTGTATTGGGTTCCTGTGAGTATGTTCTTTGAAAGGCATTTAAAGAGAGTGGGTTTCTTCAATGTTCTTTGTAGGCTGAGGCACAAATACAAAGGAGAGTATCTTAAAGAAAATAGCACAACTCAAGTAAGAAATAAGCTATGAAACAAATCCATAATAAATAAATAAATGCAAAATAAATAAAGGTTAAGAAAAAAGGAATAAATATGTAACCTGTGCAGATAATTGCAATATATATTTTCTCTCTAATGGATGAACTTGCTAGTTGTTGCTGAACGGGATGAGTGTGTGCAACTGAAAACGTAATTTGTCCCTTAGGGTAATAGCTGTTGTATGAGGACAGAATCAGGCAGTGCTCTGATTAGACATATTTCAAATTGGCCATGTTTGTGCCCATTAACAGCTGGAGGTAGAAGGCACTCCTAATTAGCGAGTGTTGGAGGTTTTTTAAAAATAGAGATTGGAAAACTTAGTGGCTGACTGGATAAATTAGGAATTAAAAATTGTGTTGTGTGCTGTCTACTTCTGAATAACCCATGCCATGGGAAATAGTCTAAAAGAGCCCTGTAGAAGAGCAGACATTTAGACCATGATTAATTAAGCATAAATTAGTGCAGATGTTCTTTTCCCTTCCCCCTTCCCTTCATCAGTTCCCATGAGATTTGATCAGAAAAACTGAGATTACTACAGATTTTAGCAGTGTCTCAAGTTTTGATGCTCTTTCCTGTTCAGAATTCAGCTCAGAAACAGCACAGTGTCCATGGAGCTGGATCAGCTGACAAAAATGCAACCTCCTCCTTCCCCAAGATTTAAGTCCATAAATACCTTATCCTAGAATACTAAGTACTCAAAATGCAAAAAGACAAACAGGATCTTAGAAAGACAGAGGAAGAACTGATAAAATACTAAATATTCATAAAGTTTTGTCTTCCTGTTTCCACACACTTCTCTTTTATATTTTCTCCTATTTACATACTTTAAAAAGGACTCGAAGTTCTGTGTTTTATTTCTCACCTCAGAAAAGAAGTTAAAGTCAGAATGTTTCACTAATAGCATTCTAATTAATTTTTTGATTACCTGCAAGCATCCTGCTTTGGGAGATACTCAGGCTTGACTGGTGATCTGAGCAATAAAACTTTCCAAAGTCAGGTATTGGTAATATCAGGGTAAAAGCAAGGTGCCTTTCCTTTTATTTTAGAACAATCATTCTGTAAAAATATGTCATGGTTTAGGTAGATCAATGTTTATTTTCTTGCATTTCACAGCAGATGGGAGTTTAGATATTTACTGAGAGACAAAACCAGAGGCTTAGTCCAAGACATAAAGTAGATGAAGAAAGCACAGCAATCCTTCTGGGATACGATGGATCATTAACTTAATTTGAAGCGATATAGCTGAAGCTCACAGTCACTCACAGTACAACAGAATACCTCCCATTAATTCTGCAAGGAATAGGAGGGGATGAAAGTTCAGCTTTTCTCTGGATCACGTACAACAGAGAGAGAAAAGTCAACTTAGATTAAACAGAAGCTACTCCTACTGCCCTTATTGTCTCTCCAGAACTGTATTTCTTACACTTTGAAATTGCATAGTTTTCACTCAATACCTTTGTCTTCCACAACCCTCCTTGCCCCCATCCAACATGCTATGACCTAGGAGAAAAAATGGGAAACCTTTCCAGAAGTATTACTGGACAGGCTGATTAGCCCATACAGCTTTCAAGCAAGCCATGCCTGAGAGGACTGGTGAACTTGTAGGACAGCCAATTTGAATAGTTTATAGTAAAAGGTTTAGGTTAGCCAGTGTTTTATAGACTGGCATTTTGAACAGCTTTGTACTATAGCAAAAAACCCTTTACTTACAAGAATTTTCAGTTTGTGAAACAGTTTCAACCTTTGTGCTACTATTGAGCTGAGATTTAAATGTACTTTTATCAGACTTTCTATGTAAATTTCAGAAAATACAAACACCCATTTTTGTAACTCCTTTCGTTAGTGTCTTGGTTTTAAAAGACAGGTGTCGGTAAGGAAGGCAGGAACCTCCCTTGGAATGGAAAATGCAACCCCCTTCCCTTCAGATTATTATAATTTTGAAATTAAGGGGCTTTCAGGCAAATGTATGAGGAATAGGAATAACAGTTCTTTACTTATATATATATATATAAAACAAGGCAAACAAACAACAGTAACTATGGCAGTGATACCAAACAGAAGCAGTAACCCAGTGCCAGCCTCTCTCGGCTCTCAGGCCCTTTCCCCTTCGGTGCAGTGACGCTCACAGCCGGCAGGGGGCGCTGGCGGCTCCCGGTGAGCAGGGCGGGTGCGATGGTTCCCCCGCGCCTGCAGGGGGCGCTCCGGAGCGAGCTCGGGCACCACGCGGGAATGGCGGATGGAAAAGCTTCCCTCACAAACCCCCTGGGGCAGCTGATCCCGGTGCCCAGCCGGACCCTCGGGAACAGCAGGCTGGAACAGCAGGCTGGAACAGCAGGGACCAACACAAAATCCCGGGCAGTAGATGAGATGTATCAAACGCCGGAGTTGAAGTGGGAGTCCCGGGACGTCTGGGCAGGCAGGGGGTGTGCTGGTACAATGTAGCAAAATCCCACAGCAGCAGCAGCAGACGAACGGCGGTGGGGGGAGGAGGCAGAGCAGCGTCGGCTCAGCTCCCCAGCAGGGCAGGGAAAACGGGCTTAGGATCCCGGGTGGGGAGGGGTCTCCCTGAGGCACCCCAGCAGATGGTGGAAAGGTGTCTCCTTTTAGTGAGGTAGGGTGTAAAAAAATAGGGTCCCCTGTGCAAGAGCCGCTCCAGCGAGCGAGCCCCACTCACAGTTGGAGGAAAAGCAGCAGAAGGTAGAAGCCTGTGGTGATGGTGAATTCTCTCCACAGCGATGCAGCCTCCTTCCCCTCTGAACGCCAGATCACAAGTGAAGTTAGGGGCCCCGCCCAACCCCCTCTTCCTAGGTAAAAGGGGGCCAGTTGGCCGGGGCTCCTCCCCAGTGAAGTCCTTTGTCTCCCTCAAGTACCTTGGCAATGACTCCCTCTCAGCAATGTACACGTGTGGGGAAAAAATTCTTTCAAAAGAAAAAGAAAATAAAAAGAGAACTCTTAAAACCCCAACAGTTAGGCAGCAACTGTTTCTATAAGAGGTCCAGTCAAGAATTATCCAGGAAGCATGTCATGCATTTTGAAATGTCACCCCTACATTCAATAATAGGAGCGACACATGGGCCCTCAGAAAGAAAACTTTCCTGCTCACTTTACAATAGGGAGGAGGTTTGTGTCCCATTTCCCACACCACAGTTTAAGGACCACGAGATGAAGTGCAGATGTGGCATACACAGGAAGGTAAAAAGAAGAGTTTCAGAGACCTTGATGAGAAGTTTAAGATCTGCTTTGACTAAACCACCAATATCACAAGTCTGGTAGCATGTCTTACAGAAAAACAAGTACTTCTCCAATGCTGCTTGGAGCAGGACCAGGAAGATTCACCTTTAACAAAGCAGTTTAGAGTCAGAAAGTTTCTTTAATATTAGGCTAAGACTGGATAAACAGCAGAGAAGGCTAACCAAAAATTATAGAAAGTTCCCTTCTTTGGATTAAAAAAATAAAAAAGTCAAACGAAAACAAACCCCAAACACCTACTAAGGATTATCTACACATATTTTTAATTCCTTTTGTAAACAAAGGTCCCAGGGCAAATTTTCTGCTATCTTAAGATCACCAGATGTGTGTCTGAGGTCTCATTTTTTACAATGTCATTGCTGTCAAGTTTTGTGATTTAACATGTATTGCCACACAAGACAGAGCAGTGGGACACACCAGTAGGTGGAGGAGCTCCAGTCACCTTCTCAGATCTCTGGATAACCATAACCATGGAAGAAGTGGCATCATTATGGGATGCAAGGGAAAAGCATTTGTGAGTTGTACACGAGTTACAATAAATCAGTAGAAGACTTCAGAATTTAGCATCAGATCTCAGGCATCTCCATTAAAAATGGCTCCTATCAGTTTGAATTTATTGCTGTGTCTCCTCCCTGGAATTTATTAGCAGCTCACTGTCTTGCTAGCCCTCATGATCATATCTCAGAGGCTCTGCAGTTTAGTGTTTTAATTTGAACTGAGCTACAAGAGCTACACAATTATAGCAGAAGCTCAGTTTTTGGTTAAAAACATACAAAGTGAACTTCAACCCTTAAGCCTGAAAACACGAATAAAGCAGTTACAGAATTCAGAATAGAAAGTAAAGTCCTGAGGATATGTATTACCTTCTGGAACTTAAAATTTCAAAATCATCCATGAGCTTGGCACACTTGAGACTGGTGGAACTGTATCTATCTCTTAATTTGAAGTGTCAAACCTATTCTGTGCATCTGGCCATGTTTTTCCCTAAATTGCCAGGAGCTTGTAACTGCTGTCCTGCAGAGAACTGATTCCTAAGCGAAAATCTCTAGTTCTGCATAATAAAAATAGGACAGCACTGGAATCCATGGAACAAGATTGCAAGGCTTATAAACCTATTATTTCAGACTGTTATTCTTTGTGATTGATCGTCTATTTACTTAATTAAATAGGCCTGCAGTCTTTAGATCACTTAACCTTACACTGACACACTGTAGTGCCAACTTCCATTGCTTCCTCACAGTAATAACCTTGCTGGTTTTGCTATTCAAACAGCAGTGCTCTGTCTTGTATGGGTTTCCATGTGGCATTCATCCCTGCCTTTAAGGTTTTACAGAAATGTGCTATCAGGGAGTACTCCTTGGAACCAGGTGCCTTTTAAACAGCTGCATTCAGGCTGACCTAAGTAAAGCACCTCTGGGATAATCAGAATTATTTCCACAGAGTATGTACAGCACAGGACCAGGCAAAAAGAGATTTTTAGAGGTACTAAAGATCAGTCAGAAGCCTAAAGCTTTCCCAGAGAAAAATCATAGATAATTAGCTGCCTGGCAGACACAGCAGCCATTGAAAATCCTCTTCAGTACTATCTTAAATTGTCTGCTAATTTTCCACTTTAGAAGTTCAAAGTATGGAAAAAATCTGTTTCCTTGTGAGTCAAACTTAAGGTTCAACTGAAGCAACTTTTTTTATTATTCTCTACATGGGAATATTTGTCACTGTTTACTTCTAAGAATAAATACACCCACCACAGTCCTTTTGAGAACAAGTACGTAGAACAGATACACAAAAATGGTTGACATAATGAACAGCAGAAGAAAAGGAGATGCATCCTGCTACCGACTCCTCAAGCAAGAGGTCAAGTGTACAAATGGGAAAAACTGAAAACTAAAGACTAGTAGTCTATGTAAATTGTGAATTGAAGTGTTACTGAATATCTGGTTTAGGTAAAATAAGGAAGGACAGAGATTCCCCTGCTGATGTGTGACAGAAAGGTAAGCACAAAATGAGCACCAGAAGTTCCCTGACACAGAATTAAACCTAAAAATGTTAAGGAATGTCTCCCTCTGAATGTCCTTGCATGTTTTATGTAACAAAAAGGGCCCCAAGTGTTAGGAAACAGCCTTTTTTGCCCAGATCTATGGTAAATACATAAGTTTATGTCCTAGGTTACAGTGTAAGAGGTGCCCAAAAGCATGTATTCTATAACCATCTGAAGCCAGGTGGGGCAGTGTTTTCCTTGCCTCCTCCCTCCAGGAGTTATCTTTGTTTAATGGGCAATCAAGGACCCTGCCCATGGCTCATAGATAACTGCCTCTGGACAATCTTTTGTTAATGGGCCCATCAATGCCTTGCCCTGTGACTCATCCTCCCATTGTGAGATGCTCCACACAGAGGGAGAAACCAAGCATTCCATCCTGGATATAATCTGGGATTCCAAACACCACAGACAGCCTTTTCCCACTGGATTTCCAGAGGACAAGAGCCACAACACAGCCACCGCTGGACTTTCAGACGAAGACCAGACTCTTTTTTACAGGATCACTGCTTTAACAGGACCACTTCATCTGAACTGCTACCAGCACCCTGACTGACAGGGTGCCAGGTTGTATTCTGACTTTGTCAGTGGTTTGCTTTTTTGTACTATTGCATTTATTTTACCTTTTCCCTATTAAATTGTATTTCTGACTTGGAGTCTCTCACTGGTTTGCTTTCAAACCTGCACAGTTTATCACAGACATAGATCACAAAGTACTCAATCCTGATATGCCTTGAAGTCTGAGTAATAATATAAAAGCCATTATTTTTTTCCAACCAAAGCACAGAAGCCAAAGGCAAATAGAAGCTTATAGAATTTCCACTGTAGCTCACACAGGGCTGGTGGTCTTGCAGGACAGATCTGCTTCATTCCTGCTATTTTCAATGCACAATACCTTCCTTCATCAAGGCTTCATTCCCCAGAGGGGAACTATATTATTTATAACAACTACCGGTGTCACAATTATACCACTTCCCACACTACTTTTCAGGGGGTAAAGCTTCCAGTAAGAATGACTGTAATGAGTTTTGCTCTCGAACAGGGCACATGTGTCATTTTGGCATGACAGACCAAGGTGTAGCAGGGGCAAGCTCAGCTGTTTACCCTATGTTAGCTATGTCAGGAAAGTCAGGGACCATCAGTGTGACGTCTCTGACTGAGCTATCAGGTAACTCAACTTCTCTTTGGTCTCATTTTTGTAAAAAATTCCCTGTGTTACTGGATAGCCATCGCTGACACTGGCACAACAACGGTGTTTGGCTGTTCTCAACCCCAAGAGCCCTCCAGAGTCTCAAACCTCTATGAATATGTATGCTATGCTTTCTGGTTCTCCTTATGCATCACTGAGAGAAGTCCTATGGGATCCTATAACTGAAAGCTAATGAACCTGCCACTCGCACTGGTTAGACACACTGACAGTGGCAGAAATTATCTGAACTGCTGAGTTTTGGTGCCCACAGAAGCACTACCAGAAGGATTGAGCCTAGCCCAGCTCTGTCTGCATGGTCTGCAGCCAGGAAAGCACATCTTTCTCTCAGCCTGAGCACAGGTCGAGGTGAAACTGAGACACGGTAACACGGAGCCTCAATGCAAAATGCTGATACCAGAATCAGGTGTCTGCATGAAATTTTCGCCCAGCAGAGCCACGTGCTCCATTACAGAAAGCAGTGAGGCAATCAGGACTGCCAAGGGGGCCTCAAAGCTCTTCAACACATCCTTTCCAAATTTCTTTGGACAAGGGTATCAGGTGTAAGTAAGACTTCGCTGGTGTACCCTGGCAATAACCTCTGTAGCTCAGCTATTGCCATGCAGTATAAACACAGGCATCCTTTGCACAGCCAATTTAAGGCATCAGCTCTGAACATGGCCTAATGGAGGAGCTTTGATGAAATAGGGTGCTTGCAAAAGGGGCAGTTAGCCCATCAGCCAGACAGGCAGCAAACTCAAAACTACTCACACCAACATGCATGCAGTTCAGGGTGTTCTGGTTTAGCCCCAGCTGGCAACTCAGCCCCACACAGCTGCTCATTCACACCTTCCCACTCAATGGGGCAGAAAGCCAGAAGAAAAAAGCAAGAAAACTTGTGAGTTGAAATGAAGATAGTTTAATAGGTAAGAGAAGCAAAGTAAACTAAGGAATTAATGCACCACTTCCCATGAGCAGCAGGGTGTTCAGCCATCTCCAGGAAACTAGGGCTTCATCACGTGTCATGGTGACTTCAGACGACAAACTCCATCACTGTGAACGTCCCTGCGGCTTCCTTCTGCTTCTCCCAGTTTTCTGTGCTGAGCATAACAACCTATGGTATGGAATATCCCTTGGGTCTGTTGGGGTCAGCTGTCCTAGCTGTGTCCCCTCCCACATCCTCATGCACCCTCAGCCTCCTTCCTGGTGGGGTGGGATTTGCTACTATGAAGAAAATTAACTTTATCCCAGACAAAAACAGGACGAAGGTCATTCTTATCCTTACCACAACCAAGACAGTCATGCCCACACTAACAAATCACCTAATTTGCTCAGACACCAGACAATTTGTTACCTGAGGTGCCCTGACGAAGATGTAAACCTGAGTGACATTTAAACTATTTGCTTCTGTTCAGTCCATAACTCTAAAGGTGCCAGTTAAAACCGACAGAAGGGCATTAAAAAGGTGCTGGTTTAGGCCAGTTGCAGTGAGAATTGCTATTAGTTAATAAAGATTTCTAAATGGCTGCTGGAAATGACTCCCCAAAAAAATGACAGAAGCTTCTTGAAATTACCATATAAGTCATATGATGACCAGGAATTTTAACATTGCACACAAATACATATTTTGCTTAAGTCTTTTGGGGGTTCCTTTTTTCAATTTAAGTTTAGATTCCATTATACCTTTGTATACATTGTAATGACTACATAGATTGTGTAACAGCATTCTCAGACTCATGAAATGGAGGTTAAATACACAAATTTTCTTCAACCAACCACACTCTTAGAACATGGAGATGAAAAAGACCTGTTAGTTCACCTACTACATTTTTCTGGCTACTGTAAAATTGTTCCCTAAAGTGTATTTTGCAATACTTTGCTGAGACTGCTTTTATTTTACCAAAGAACTGGCCACTGCTACTCATGGGATGTTTTACCACAGCTGAATGAGCTTTACATTTAGGAAGTATTTTTCCAAACAATCAGTCTTGTAAATTTTCTTGGTTTTTTTTAAATGCCTCTTTTTAACATACCCCCATAACTAATTGAAAATGTTACCTAAATTATATTATTACTTAATGTGAAAAGCATTCCAAGCTTGATAAACAGTATATTTCCTCCTGCCACAAACTTGCCATAAATTAAATTTTTCTTTTTAATGACTGACCTATATAAAAGATAAGAATCTACCCTTACTAGCAACTATTTTTAGCAATTCTTCTGACTGAACAGGGACTGCATATGTTTTTCAGATATATCTGTTGGCCAGAAACTCAAAAAACCATGTCAGGCACCTAAAGTAGCATTTAGGGAGAATACACTCAGGAAAATCCTAAATGGAAATTCTGAAAGGTTCTGGCTCAGCTGCTGTGCAAATCTGAAGCCATAATCTTTGCAGCAATATCTCTTCCAGCCTAAAATGTTTCTCCCTACCCTAGAAAACCTTAAGCTAGATCTGACAATTTAGTTTGAGGTCTGAATTTTCTCAAAATTGAAGGGTGTTTGGATCTAGGATTTTAGTTTGCATTTATCTCTAAAGCTAGAGTAAAGTTTTATACTTTGTGTATGTTTTTAGCAAGGAAGTCAGTCCCTGTATTTATTAAACTCTCACCGACAGTTGCTTTGTCACTTCTAAGCTAGCTTGCTAAAACTGGTAGGCATGCACAGAAGTAAATGGGAATAATCCCTTCCACTTTGACAAAATTCGTTGTGGGATATTGTCCAACAGAACACGTTTTAAGCCAACAGTACAGGAAAAACAATACAAAAATATGTCTGAATTCAGATATAGATAGATATAGATATAGATATAGATATAGATATAGATATAGATATACATATACATATACATATACATATACATATACATATACATATGTGTGTATATATTTCACATATAAATATATGTGAAAAGCCAAGCCAAACAAAAATAACAGTGATGCCTAGGAGAGTGAAATAAGAAAAACCCTGAAGAACCAGATGTCTGAGTCTTATGGTACCCTAGAGCCCTCATAACTGCAGGTGCTTCTGCCTGCCCTGATTAAAAGTTTTGCTTACTCCCAGATTGAGCACCACATTCTTCCTCAAGCTTTTACTCTCATTTTAAGTTCTTAGAAAACCATGTCCTGTCAGACTAGAATTGCAAGATTACATTCAGGTAGGCTAAAATTCAGATACTGTAAGAACCCAGGTGTTATGGAGCAGTTCCTTTTTGCAAATTCTATGGCCCTTGTTACTTTAAATTTACTCAATTTTCTCCCTGTATCACTGTGATAATACTCCCTTGGTATTTTTTCATCCTTTTTCCAAATATGGAAAATATTTCCCTCCATGCTGACTTGTCTGTAATTGATGGTTTAGTAGTACCATGTGCAAAGTGACTTCTGAGCAGTTTTAAATCATTGCAGTAATTTATCTTGGGTACAGAGGTAAGTTTAACTCATCTGTGCTTTTAGGAAGAGATGTTTTGCCTCTGAAGGATTTGCTTCCAAGCGGTGCTTTTATATAACAGCATTATTTTTACATTGTTTCTTTAAAAACAGATATCGTAAGGTAAACAGTGAAATCATACTTTTCTAATGCATTAAGTGTATGCAAGACTTTGATTCATGATGGTTTTTAGCTGGCTTTAATTTTTTTTCATGAAAAACAGGATTTAAGCATGGGATTTCACATGGGACCACAGCGGAGTCGTGTGGAAGAGCCACAGAAGAACTGATGGCAACTGAATAAATGCATGCTGCAGAAATTGCAGCTGTGGAAATGTCTTGAAGCTGGAGTCTGTTAGGCTGCAGAACACAGAACTTTGCTCTGGGCTGCCCCTGTCCATGACACAGCCTGAGGTAGGCAGTGGGAGAGCCAGAGGCATGGATTTGTACATTAAGATCTCCGGAATATGATCCCAAAGCATCAATATCAAAGGCAGTACCACTGTTTTCAGGCTGTATTAGCAGATACATCTTTCCACCTGAGTTGTGCTGGAGGGAAGTTTGGGACCCCCTGCCCAGATGAATTTTGTGCAGACGGGGAGGAGCAGTCACTGAGGGCTTGCCCCACAGTGTACAGTGAAAAGCACATTATTCTTCAAGATTTTTTTTCTCTAGCTTACTGTCTGTCTGAGCCAAACTACTGTGTCCTTAAGAACTGTTAACCTCTGACAGAAAAGAGAAAGGTTGCAGAGGGAGCCTTGCTTTTTTATTTTTATTAGAGTTACCCATAGATGGAGAAAAGAGATGTCAGTATGTGGTATTGAGCCTTGCAAGCCTGGACGCTCATCTGTACTTTTAGCTGAATCTAACAGCTCTGATAAAAGATCTAACCACTCTCCCCAGACCTTGAACTGTATGCATCCTTAGACCTTCACGGCTATAGCACTGCTGCTACATCAATGTTATTGTCATTGTCAGGTCACAGCTGAAGTAGCTGGAAAATGAATTCCACATGGATCTCACAAGCACCATGAAGACTGTTACTGCTCTTAATCATGTTATATGCAAAACAACTGGAAAGGACAAGAAACTGCACTAATCTCATGGCTCATGTACCACCTTTGATTCCTGGAGGTGCCATTGAAAACAGATCAGGTGTGTAGGTAGATGAACAAAAAATTTACAGTGATAAATACAATGGCTCTTTCTGCACATCCTGACAGTGAGCGATATCTAATGGAAAACGCCCACATCCCTTGGTGCCCTGCTTGCATGGTTTTCTAGTACCATTTGGTTCTGAAGGAGCAGGGATAATGGCATAGAGAAGAGCTGGTGGCTCCTGCTCAGCTCTGCTCCTCCCAGTACTGCCTACCCTGTGTAGGGTTTCCTGCAGGCTTGCTTGATCCACCTCCTCCAGCAGTGGATAAGAAATGCTGGGTGAAGAGGTTAAGTCAGGACATGAGTTGCAGCCCAATCTGATATTACCCACACCTCCTTCTGTGGGTCACCTGTGACGTGGGTGCTGAAATACTTGTTGTTGTCAGCAAATGCTTACTTTGAAGGTGCCCCTGCCACTACAAAGCATTGCTTAATTCATCCTTTCAAAAGGGAAAAGTATTTAGAGCAAAGTTTAAATGCAATAAAAAGTCTGTGCAGATGGAAACTGCCTGATTTTTCAGCTGTCCTCAGCTCAGCTGAACTCTGACGAAGGGGCTGTCAGCAGCTCCCAGAAATGCTGTAACTCAAGGGGAAGTCCAAGGGAAGCTGACTTATACAGAAGACAATGCAAAGGATTTTCCTGTAAAACAAAATATGTCCTTTCTAATGAGCACTCACAGGTTCAGGGTGAGGACGGACATGAAGGGCCAGCTTGCAGGTCAGCACGCAGGCTCTGCACGAGGGTGGAGAAGATCTGCAAGGGCTGTGCCACCCCTGTCTCAGCTCAGGAAACATTTGGCCAATTAAGCATTAAAACAATGACTTTGCTGTGAGTTTATTGCAATTCTTAAGCATCCATATGTCCCACTGCCATTTGGGCAATGAAATGTTGCCTCTTAGTGTCGTTTCCCAGGTTTTTTGCTAAGAAAGTAGAAGTGTCTGCTGTGACACAGCAGCAGGCACAGGGAATGTGACTTGTGCCTCATTTTTGCCTGAAATGTTCTCACACAGCAGATATTTTTATAGGTAAATCCCTACCACCATTTGTAAATATATGTGAACAGAGATGCCCAGAGGATTGTTTTGGCACATGCACCAGCCCCTGAGTTTTCTTCCTGAAGAGTCAATAGCATTTTGGGAAGATGCTGCAGCTGAGAACATGAATTTCTACTGAGTCAGTTAATATGTAACTTCATGGACAAGTACATTAAGTTACTTATTTTCCATTTTTACCCTCAGTAGTCATCTTGGAGGAACATTATGTCCCATTTTTGATGCTGCCTCTGGTGAACCTCTAACTTTAACAGCTTGCCAATAGAAATCACTCCATGAGAGTTCCAGTCAGCCCAAAAATGACCCATAACTTCAAACACTACACATCCAGGAAGAGTGGGGGTTTCTCTTCCACTTTCAGAGAGAGATCATGAATTTGAACATGTCTTGGAGCATGGACCTCCACACTTGCCCCATCCTCTTCTTTTCCCAATGCATTTTCCACAGATTTTTACTAATAACGGGGAACAGATGCCCATCCCTGTAGTCTTCTATATCTACAACAGCCACATTTAGATTTACTTTTAAGAAATTCTTCCACAACTACTTTCAAAGTGCTTGAGGTAGGAAAGTAAAACCAAACAACCCAAGCAGAGAAGCTACCCTAAAATCCAATATTGCCCACTAACTAATCAGCAGTCTATATGCATCCTTTCTTAACCTTCTTTTTGTAGTGCAATAAAGTCTCCAGACGCAAAATGTAACATGAATGCAACATGGTTGTTAACGAATATTATCTGGATTTCTTCCTTATTAAACATTCATAAAACCCTCATTTTTTGGAAACATCTGTCTACCTGAACATCAGGTCATAATAAAACTGGTTCTGTACTCTTCATTAAGGCAGAAGATCCCCTGAACAACCAGACTGACTCATTCAGACGGGTTTGCATTCGGTCATTATGACTTTAGGTCATATAGGCCCCATGTTATTCTCTGTGAAAACAGAGTGAAAAAGAGTTCACTTAACTAAACTGGAACTGCTTCTGTAAACAAATGTTTTCCTTGCTTACATTAAAACCACTTGCATTTTTAAATGCAAGATCAAAAATTAATCCAAATTCCCACAATTGCCCAAATGTCTCTCATTCATGCATAAATTATTTGGGATTAGCCAATCTGGATGCTTCTAAGGAAAAAGTCTGGATCTAAAATACAAGCACTGTTAGAGCAGCAAGTCTTTATGACAGAAAACAGGTTTGTAATGGAAACTGCAACTTCTAACCATGCCAGTGTGAGGATGCTGTTCTAATGTGCATAGTAAAATGCTATAAAATAACAAGACTGCAAACTTTACTGCAGCAACTGTGCATTAAAAGGCAATAAAGCACACATCATTTATATCAGATTCAGTCAGTTATAAATTTCAGCACTTTCTGCTATTTTATAGTACCTATAATGAACAGAGCTGTGATTTGCATTCAGATGGTGCATGTAAGAAACAATTCAGGAAACCATGCGGTGCCTTGATGAACACAAAGCATGGTTTTCTGTCCACTGCTGTGTAGAAGTTGTGCACAGGGATGAAAGGGAGTTCCTCCAAGACTTCCAGTAATAGACAATTCCTCTTCTGTTAGCAGAATGCACTGTACGTCCTCACATTCATGACAGCTGCTGCAGGAGCGGCTCATCCTTCTTGAAATGAAAGTCAGTGCAGGGGAATACAGAGCTGCAGAGCTGCTAATGAAGGTAGGGCTGTGTCTAGCTATAGGAGAAGGTTTTTAACAAGGTCTAAGCACACTACACTGACTCTTCAAGACTGTGAATCTCCTTTTACTTTCCCTATTTACAAACTTAGAACTACATTTTGCTTCAGCTAGACGTTAGTGTTAATACTCATATTTAGGTCACTGAAAGTATTTGGGTGGTTAAATGCCTTGTGAATGAAGGCATCCCACTCAAGTTCCACTTGTGGATGAGATTGTCCTCCACATCTGAGTCCAACACAGGATCTGTGCTGACTCAGTGCCAGTCCTAGATGAAATAAGGGGTTTTTTTGGACTACATCTGTACCACAAAATTCAGAAATGTTTTTTAATTCCCAGAACCAATTGCATCATCCAGCTGTTTCCTAACCTCACCACGTGTGGAGACTTGAGCACAAACCAGCTCCTGCTGGTTCTCTCCTGCTCCCCAGGACACACTACTCTCCATGAGAGGAGTCTGCCAGGAAGCATTAGGCACTCTGATCAGCTGTTGTCTACATAACTAACAGGAAAGTAGCAAACTGGAGTCATCCAAAAAATTATCTGTACTTCCTTTTGTAAAAGTAAAGTTCTGCAATCCATTCAAGTGAACTTGAGTCTATAGACTTAAGTCTATTTTTCTATAGGTTGGGCACTGAGCACACTGTTTACTTGCACTAGATCTGCTGAGATGGAGTTAATTATCTTTATAATGGCCCATGCGGTTCTGTGGTTTGGATCTGTGATTAGAGCAGTGTTGATTATACACCAGTGTTTTGGCTGTTGCTGATCAGCGCTTACTCAGCAGTAAGGCCTTCTCTGCATTTTGTCCCCACAGGCACTAAGTTTGGGGATGGCCAAGAATTTGAAAGGGGACAAAGTTAGGACAGCTGACCCAAATTGTACAAAGGGATATTCCATACCAGATGATGTCATGGTCAGCAATGAATAAAAAAACGTGTAGAGGTTGTCTTCCACTGTAGCTGTTGCTCAGAGTCTGGCTGAGCATTGGTCTTCTTGTGGGAGGTGGTGAATGATGGTGTGTGCATTAGTTATTGTGTGTGGCTTTGGTTTTCTCTTTCCTTCACTTTTGAACTGCCTTTATCTTGACCTACGAGTTTTCTCACTTTTGTGCTTCCTACTGTCTCCTCCAATCCATGGAGGCGGCATGGGGGGTGGGCAGTCAGCAAGGAACAGTGTAGGGGCTTAGCTGGTGGCCGAGATAAATGAACCACAATACAGTGTCCTGCATGCTGGTAAAACTGGGTCTGTATTGATAGGCTGTGTTAGAGCAATACCTGATCACTGATGACTACAGATTTGCTGGGATGTATTGGTCTGGCAATGACTCATTTCAAAGAATTTACAGTGGCACAAACCCCTTCTGCTTGAACTTACATTAGCACAAGTAGTCAACAAACATCAAGAGCAGACAAAAGATTAATCCAGTATGAAAACTATTATTAACTATTAATTGTTCAACAGATCACACTACTATGTTATACCATCCTTGATTTCACACACATTTTGGAGTGGCTTATTGTCTGAATAGTATTAGATGGTGTAAAACTGTTATGATAAACCAACAGGATTGCACGTCGGAGGTTAACAATTACCTGGACACTGATTTATCAGTTCTACACTTAATCTGTACAGGTGGCCTATAGCAGAGATCAAAGATGAATTGCATTTCCAAATTACATATATGTAAAGAAGGCAATTTTTTTGTAGAACTAAATGCCTGCCCATTTCTAATACTATAAGAAATCCTAGCATGGGGCTTTAAGCAACCTGATCTAGTGGAATATGTCCCTGCCCAGGGCAGGGGGTTGAAACTACATGATCTTTAAGGTCCCTTCTGACCCAAACCATTCTATGATTCTATGATATTGCCTAAATAGAGTAGAACCAATGACAATCATGAACACATTCCTAATACTTCCTTCTCAGTACTCAAATAGTTTAACATAAACCTGGAAGGTGCTATTGAAGATAATGAAGGCTTCAGGGATGCAGAAATGTAACATTATAATATAAATTGAAGTTTCCTCACTGGAGTGGTGTTTGTATAGGAAATAGGAAAATATGGTGGGAGAAAGGGAACAGTTTTGAAACAGTCCAATACAACAACTTGCCTAAGTTTCTGGCCAATATAGAACCACTGTTTTTGCCACTGCCAAATCTAAGAGACAGTCAGAGGTTTTGGACTCTAACACAACACTCACGAATACCTCTTAAAGTCTGAACAAGTTACCACCTGTCAAGTGTACACTGTCCCAGCAGCAAGGTAGAATGAACTTTCTCAATTTCTACTGAAAAGAGAATATATGAATAGTGTCTGAAATGTATGTAAAGAATTATTTCAGTGATTATTACTTCAGAATTGGAATGTAATCATCTCACCAACTCTTCTGCATCTAGATACTTGCAAGTGAGTTTCCTAAAAAAAAAATAAAAAGAGATTAAGGTCTGTGGATGCAAAAAAGCTTTAGCAGAGAAACTTTCCAGCTTTCTGCAGCATCTTGTGACGCTGCAGCATTTCATGAAGAGTGCTGTCTTTCCCATGCAAACTATTAGAAACAATGATATGAGTTTTATAAACTAACTTTGCTATTTTGCACCTGCAGATTGTTTGTAGAATTGTTATGATACTGACTAGAGAAATATTTTGGAATGGGTGTTGGGAGAACTGACCAATCACTTCAGGAGGTGGATGACCAAAGGTCCAATGACTTCATACCATGCTAGAATACTAATGTATAAGATGAGTTGAATTAAAATAAATAAAGACACTTCTTCTTCACCTTTCTTCCTGGACCAAATCTGTGTTGGTTTTCTCTCCATGCTCACTACTACTGCGACAAAGGTCTTGTGGAAAGTTGGGTCAGCTGAAACCTGTGCACACTCAGAAGAAATTGATGACAATAGCAAGAATTCAAGTAGACTAAGGTTACAACATAAATGCATGCAGAAATGTCTCTCCACTGAGTACTTTTTACTAAAAAGTATAATCACACTTTTCAAGTTAAAACTTTCACATGGTTAAGATAAAGCATTGACAAGGCATGGACTAGTGGAGTAAAATAATGATGAAATTTGCTTTCATGTTGACATGTGAATGCATTTAGTTTACTGCTTCATTCCCCTCCACAGGTGTAACAAACTAGGTTCTTTTGGACTCTACCTAATAAAAATAGCAAAATGTACTGAGTTAAAGGGGTGGAACAATTGCAAACAATGAATATTAGGCTGTTATTTTTTCCCTTTTAGAACTGCCTAAAGGATAGTCCAGATGAACATTTTCAGTCCTTTCAACAACCATGCCTCTTATTGCTAGAATTAGAGTCATTTCCCCAATGATTTCATGGTGGTTTTTTCTGTGGAGCGGGGTCACTTAGACATCACACATCATTGCCTGGCTGCAATTTATCATCATTTACAACAATTTCAACGTTTTAAATGAACATTACCAACTGTTCAGTTTCTTGTGCTTGCAATTATATGTAACTAAGACCTGGCTATCAGTATATTTAGATGACAGCATTGCCAGCTCACAACACATGTGAGAGTCCTCAGGGCTATTTCCTGTGGATCAGGCTGCCCCACAATCATTTAACCTGAGGCAATGTGATACTAACCATGATCTTTCCTGGCTAGCCATGGAGCATAGGTTACATGCAAGAAGTGCTGGCAAAGCTATTGAAGTGGGGTAAAAAATCTCACTTAGTGTCCGAGAACTGTATTTTATTACAGTCATTTGGCTGGAAGGACATATCGTGGGCTGCATCAAAAGCAAGAGTGGCCAGCAGGTCAAAGGAGTTGATTATCCCCCTCTACTCTGTTCTTGTGAGACCCCACCTGCAGTGCTGCGTTCAACTTTGGTTCCTCTCAACATAAGTAGGCTGTGGATCTGTTGGAGTGAGTCCAGAGAAGGCCACGAAAATGATCAGAGGACTGAAGCATCTGCCCCATGAAGACAGGCTGAGAGAGCTGGAGCTATTTAGCCTGGAGAAGAGAAGTTTCTGGGGAGAGACGTTATAGTGGCCTTTCAGTATCTAATGGGATCTTACAAGAGAGCTGGAGAGGGGCTTTGTAAAAAGGCCTGTACTGACAGGACAAAGGATAATGTCTTTAAACTGAAAGATGTTAGATTTAGATTAGATAATAGGAAGAAAATTCTTTACTGTGAGTGATGTGGCACTGGAACAGGTTGGCCAAGCTGTGGATGCCCCATTCCTGGAAGTGTTCAAGGCCAGGCTGAATGGAGCTCTGATCAACGTTGTCTAGTGAAAAGTGTCCCTGCGTATGGTAGGAGGTTGGAACTAGATGACCTTTAAGGTCCCTTCCAACCCAAACCACCCTATGATTCTATGCCTCTATGACCATTTGACTCACTGTCAGTTGACTTCTTAGCCAGCTGTGCACAGTAAGCAACTACTTGCTCTTTGCAATCAGTCTTCTTCTCTTGTCTTTATGAATAGTCTGGAAGCACTTCTAAGGAGCAATCCACAATGTTTGCGGCTTCCTGAACTCGTTAGAAGACCAACTGAATTTCCAGACTTGAAAAGGAAAAATATCTTTACAGTATAATGCCTGAGAGAATTGCTGCACTTTGAAGATGTGCAGAAAAGATGAACACTGCCTTGCTTGCTGGGATCAGTGATACAGAGAGTTTACAGGGTAAGACATAAGTACTACTTAAAGATGTTGTTTGCAAGCCGATCTTAATTCAGCTTGATGAAATGCACAGCTAATGATACAGATGCAGGAAGTACTGGTTAAAAAGCATAGACTCTTATAAAAGATGGTAAGGTGAAGGGGACTTGGAAGGATGATATTGTCTACTCATGGACTGCCACACATTTTGCAAACTTCTGGTTTTAGGTCCTTCAGAAACCTTTTGGTGTTTGTGCTCAAGTTAAGAAGTTCACAGGCATGTGACTAACCCAGCTTTAGCACCAGCTGCAAGAATGACTCATTGCACATTTTCCCTTTTGGAGAAAATAAATGTCTCAAGATAAAAATAGCAGTTTCATTTTGATATTGCTTTTTTTTCTTTTTTTTTTCTCTCATTTCTGAAAGAGACAAAGAGTTCTCTATAAACACACTTCTAAGAAACTGTGTGTAAGATTAAAAATTTCAAGATTCTTCCTAAATCACTTATGTTCTCCAGGCACATATCATTTAACTTCACTACAGCATTCTCAGTTCATGCCATTAAACATTATCTCAAGGTTTTCACTATAATAGGATTTAGCAAGTTGACGTTCAGCATAATAAGTCTCAGTCTGAACTGAACATCAATATTCAGTACTTTGGGGAAACTTATGAAGCACATCAGCCTTTAAGGGGCACTTTTAGAGAAAACAGCACAAGCATTTTATGTGCACATTTTCACCCCCCATGGATCCAAAACTTCAGGCAGAGGAAGAAAAACAAGTATGGTCTTTATATGCAGGTCTGCCTTGGTAAAAGTTGAATCTTGTTCTAATTAATAACCAATTACCCTAACTGGTTTCTTTCATGTTGGGTTTCTAGGGTTGTTAAAATAAGGTCAGATTGTATTCCATGCTGGAGATCTTCAGCCAAAGCTTTTCTCCAGTAAAAGGAACACAGGTATTGAGCAAACCACACACCTTTTCATATTTCATAAGAAATATCCACTATTGCCTCCATGTGTAATGTTCAGCCCATTATTACTATGCAATAAAACTGTAATATATTAATGGAATCTGGAAATAGTCTTGAAGACTCATGTATTTTTCAACATATTGAAATGTGTCTCAGCATATTTTACTAGCATATGGCATTGTCATTTTCCATCAAGTGAAGAGAAAGAAGCAAGGGAGAGAGAAATACTTTCCTCTTACAGGCACTGAAGTTGCAACAGTTAGAATTAGAATGAGAGACACTAATTGCATTGAGAAAAGGCCCCTTTATCAATGATTGATTTGCTGCAGATCACAAAAAAAAATCCCTGCCTCCCCAAAATCCAGATATCCATCCTAAAATGCCATTTAAAATTTAGTCATGTCCTAGACGTGATCAGAACTTTATCTTCAGTGTGAAAATTGCAGCAAGGTACTCAGTGTAACCCTTTCCTACATGCTGCTAAATGTCTTGTGTTGTTTCGCGGGTTTTTTGTTGTTATTTTTGGTTTTTTTCCTCAGACACAGAAGCATGAGATATTGGGTCATGTTTAATATTTATAGGTAATTCTAAGAAGCTGTTTTCTATCACCAGGGAAGATTGACTCAGGTCAATTGAACTAAACCATCATTTTAACCAGTTTGCTTCTTAATCGTAGCCTCTAAAAATAATTCTTTGCAGTCTAGCGCAAATTTATATGACATAAATTATTTTTTTTCTGAGTAAAATGGTATATTCTCTTCATATATATTTATTTTAGAGACTGTATATGTTGGCATACATTGTTAAAAACTTTATTTTTCTATCAATATTTTAGAGACTGAAGAATGGCACATTCCTTGTTCACAACTCATTGTGAGAGTTGTTTCAGACTGCATTAGTCAGAAAGCTGAATTTGAACTGGAAACAACTAAGACAGAATTGTTGTGCTTCTTAAAATTAATGTACTTTTTTTCCTGGAATATCCATCGCATGTGAAAATAGGCTTAAACTATCACAAGTATCTGTTCTTGAAAAACATCAGAATTAACAGAATTTAATAAATTTTGTCTAAAGCTATACTTGACCAAAATTTCCAGATAGTTAGGTGCTTAGATATGCATATATACAATTACGTAGTTATACTGAGCAGACATTTGGTTGTCTAAACAACTTTGAAAATATAAGGCCCTATGGCCTTTAAATCTTTATAATGAGAACTTCACAACCTTTTTAACTTCTTGTTTCATTCACAGGGTGGAAAAAAATAGTAAATTTTCATTTACCATTTTATCTTTTTACTTCAAAAGATCACCTCTAAATGAATTAAATATTTTCATTACAGCAGACAGACTGGAAGAATATGTAAATAAATGAAGATCTCTTCATAGTGCAAGCATCACACTGATCTTCAGAAAAAAAATAATACTAACAGCATGATGCTAAAAATTTGTAAAAGGGTCAGTAGATCTTTAGAAGATTAAGGTGTTTCCCAGTTCTTTACAAAAATAGAAGTAGGAACACTCTTGAATTGAGTGAGATTTTTATGATACTACATTAAAAAAGAGCGAATACAAATATTCAGCTTAGTGCAAGCCTTCATATACTTTAGCTGCAAGTTTCATTTTGGAGAGCTGTAGTCCTGCTAACTGTATTAAATAAGAAGATGGTTTTGCTTTCCTATTAAATGAGGACACATATGAAAACTTCAAGGGAAAAATTCTGATATTTTCCTAGAAATTTGACCTTCCCTTATAGTAATAGCATTAAAAATCACATCTTTTCCTCAAATTCCTGAATTTCAAAACATATTTTTTCAGAGTAACTACAAGCGGGAGTGATAACCTGATTTCAAAATATAGCTCAGCCTAACTATTGCTTATTGTACTGTTGGGCAAGTAGGAGCAAGTGCGGGAAAGAACACAGACAAATCAACCAAACATCTGCTGTGTGATTTAATATTCGAGCAATGTGAAGTGTTTAACTCATCTGTTAGAAGGAAGGTTTTAACACAGAATTCCCCAACAGGAATTCTGGACAGGAGGACAGGAGGCTCCAACTGCAACTGAGAAAAATAGTGCCATTCTTCTGTGTTTCATTCCTAGGGCTCTTACAGAACCCTGCATAGGACTGACACTCTTTGATTATGTTAGCTGGATTTACTATCCACCTAAAGGATAAAGCTAATATATTGCAGCTTGTGTTAAATAAGGCCATTTATTCTTTTTACCATATAAATGAAGGATTTAGCACTTCCTCTGAAGCATAAGGCAAGTTGAAGCACTTACAGATAATGCAAAATAGAATTTCTAAGGCAGTTTTTGTTTGTTTTTTCCTTGAAGGAAAGCAGGGTAGCATGCTGAGATGAAATTAGGTGCAGAAAAAAAAAAAACAAACAGAAAAACCCTGTTATTTCATTTTTAAAAAAGTTAGTTTTTATTAATAGAATTCGGGAGAACATTTCTGCCATAGTGCTATCATTCAATTATTATGATGCCAATACATTTACATTTCATTTTGCACAGTTTTCTTTCTCATTTATCACCACAGATCCTCAATGTCTTCAATTTTTTATATCATTACATATGATTTTCTATTCATATTTTCCTCATCTAAAAAGCATTTGTAATTTTGCTTGGTTGGCAATTAGGCTGCTGCTGGTTTGATGTAAGAGGAAGATATCCCTGTGCATTTCTGTATCGAAAGACAAACCTATATACACCTTTATTCTGATGAAAAAGACAGTAAGATGCGTGACAGTTCATGCACAAGACCTCACAGTACCAGCACCCAGTCCCCTCATAGGAGAGTCTTTCCTATTAATCCTATTATTCTCCATTGTGCCAAAACCTGATCTCTCTCCCTCTCTCTCTCTCTCCTCTCTTTTCTTTCATTCTTTTTTTCTTCTTACTGTTAGAAAATAGGAGCAAAACATATATCAATTTCCATGCTGAGCATGTAGTTTGCTAATAAAACTGAACTTTTTTGGATCTGGCTTTTGCCTTTCTTCTTCAATCATGAGCATTAATAAATCTTGAATGGTCCCTTCCACTTAGGAGTGGCACATGACAGTAATGACTTTAAACTAAAGGAGGGTAGATTTGGACTAGATATAAAGAAGAAATTTTTTGCAATAAGGGTGGTGAAACACTGGAACAGGTGGTCCATAGAGGTTGTGGGTGCCCAATCCCTGGAAACATTCAAGTTCAAGTTGGACAGGGTTCTGAGCAACCTGACCTAGTTGGAGATATCTCTGTCCAAGGCAGGGAGGTAGGAACTATGTGACCTTTAAAGGTCCCTTCCAACCCAAACCATTCTATGATTCTACATTTCTATGATTATATCTATTGTATGTATAAGGTGATCAAGCACTATTGAGTGCATATGTATATATTGAGTGCATCTCTCAATATATACATATTGAGAGATGCACTCAAGTGCTCCATGCTGGATCATTATTGAGTAAGATGTAGTGGAGCTCTTTATTTCGCTAGCTAAAAGTGATAAAAACTCACTTACTAGTGCTACTGTGTGGGATTTTAGCATTAAGAAGAAAATCAAGACTGTTCCTTTACTACGAACTGGTCAATACCAGGACACTCTCCTCAGCTAAAGACTACAGCCCATTTAAAATGCACTCCAGTTTTTCAGGTTCATCTCATGCAACCTCTTTTTTATATATAAACTTATATGTCCTTAGAAATAAAACCACTAGTAATGGACAGGTCAAAATCAAAGATCAGCGTAGATAGGGCAGGTAGTGTAATTATGCAGGTAATATAATACTGAAAATTGAGAGACAGGCTACTGCTCAAATCCATAAAGTACTATATCTGTGTACATAGGTGGCGAAAGCAAAACATTTTTATCTTTATAATTTTCCAGTCATTATTTTGTAGCAAGCCATTAGAGTCCTAAGCAGAACAGTAATATGTACAAGCCAAGTGTGTATAGCAATGCAGGTCATGAAATAGAAGACATGCTAATTATTCAGTCAAATTCATCCCACCAACACAAGATACATTGACATAAAAACTTTAAAACGTTAGCAGAGACAAATCATTTTGCCTGTGCTTGGTAGAAGCTCATCCATGAGTGATTTTATTGTACTATAAACCTCCACTTTTGAAAACTTTCAAGAATCTGCTCTAAGACATTAAATGCAACTGATATATTTAAAAAAAAATGATGACATCAAGTAACACTAGGAATCTCCTTTTCAGCCGTGCCCCCTCCCCATCAAAGAAGTCAAGCAATTGTTCCTAAAGTGATCAACCAGCTAGTCTGAGAACAGGGCTTTTACAAGTGTCATATTTATCAAGACAATCAACTTTGCTCAGTAAAGTTTCTCATGTCGTGTAAAATCGTTGTAGCCGGATACTTGATGGTCTCTTAAAACAATGCTTAAAAGCTTAAGGACAATTACACTCTGAAGGAGTGTTCCCAAAGGTCTCATAGAAACAGAAAAACTGGAACAATACAGATCCAATAAAATATAGTTTCCCAATACCCTTTCAAGAAACAGAATTGCCTTTACATACAGAAACTCCCTAGAGGGCTCCTGAGACTCAGAAGAATGTTGTCTCTATTGACGTTTTTATAAGTGTATATTTGAAAACAAATCCACCTGCAAACCCACCATTTCAGAATCTTGAAGCTGCCAGGTGGACTCTGGATGCTGAATTATTTATTCAGGGTAGTTCAATGAGCACTTCATTCATAACTGTATGTCCTAGGTAGGTGGCCCTGTGTGGGGGACTTATTTTGGCCTCAATAGCATCAGACTGGCAAGACTTCCTCATGTTAAGGCATACTATTTTGGATATCCAAGGACTCGCAGAGCTTTTACATTTTTATGGTTTCCATGCTCATGGGTGCAAATACTGAGTACTTTGCAATCCTAATTCAGTATCTCAAAAATCCAAATTCTACTGACTAGAGAGTCAAAGACTGCTGTTAGTACAAAAAGCATAAATTGCATATGAAGCATGCTAAAGATGATGTGGAAAAGCTAATACACTTAGAGTTTTTACAAGTCTGTCTAAGTTTAGATAAACCATGAAAATTATGTCCTAGCACATCCTCAAAAGAGAAAAAAAGGATGCCAAAAGAAGCAAAATCAAAGGAAATGTTCATATGTGGCAAACGGTGCTCGCACATCTAGAACAAACCACAAAATTAGATTAAATTGTCTAGACAACCACTGAAATTAAAATTTAGGTTAAAGGTTAAATTTTGTTTGTCAAGAGACAGACAATTAATACATTCATTTATGACGCTTGTAATAATGAAGTTTTCTGTCAGTGATTAGACCATAAAAATTCCAATCAGCAGTTGTAATGAGATACTCTCTTCTGGCTTAACAGCTGAGGCTTGGACAAGATTAAGCCTTTCTTAAGCAGACCACTCATAAGTGTTTCTTAATATTTAAATCTTATAGGAATAAATTTATTAAAGCACTGTATATTCAAACAATTTCAAGGTTTATAGGCTTCTTTCATGAACTATTGTATACTTATTTGACTAATTTAATGTCTCCATAGGTAGTACTTCAGAAAAATTCTTGACTTTCAGAACACCTTCACATGAACTTCCTAACCAAAAGTTGTGCACTGTAGCTGAGAAAGAATGAGTTTGCCACTACTGGTGAGACGCCACAGACTTTGTATTAACCCAGCAATATGAGTCCTCTGAACTTGTCTGCAAATCTGTTGTCCTGAGCTGATTTTAGCGTGTCACAGCTGTGACAGCAATTGTCTAGAGGTCACATAGCTGTGTCCTAAATTGTTTTAGCTTTAGTTTAGCTGTGTGCAATGGTGCAGTGCAATGAATGCCTACTGCTAACTAAGAGGTAGTGATAACAAGTACTTATTCTGGGTGGAGTGAGCTGCCTAGAGTAAGATCCTAGAATAAAAATGCAGCGTAGTATAGCAACAGACATAACCAAAACCCCAGGACTGCAAACACAAATGGTAGTGGCCAATTACTTGGCACTGTAGGAGTGCAGCCATGCGTGTCTGGTAAAATGCTTTTAAAGTATAATAACACAGAACAGAAAAACAAGCAAAATATGGAATTGGGAATTACTAGAGTTAAAGGAAGCAACATTTTAGTTTAGATAGCATATAAAGATAATTCAAGCAGATCCTAGGCTGATACACTGCCAGTGTCACACTCTTCCCTGCAAACAACTTGACACACTGACCACTTCTTGAAAACTTCCACTGTTCTCTTGAGAGGGCTGTGACAAGATGAGGGAAAAGGATGGGTGAGCAGAACTGCAGGGAAAAGTGGTAGGTACCAGAAAGTTTGCATACATCAGCCCTAAATGTGTTGTTAACAGTGTTAGCAATATTGTAAATGAACCAAGAAATGTTTTAGTTAGACATAAAAGATTTTAATTAAACTAATGATGGATTCTTGGTTCCCCCTAGGAAGCTTAGTTCTTATCATGATTTTTGATGTAACAGCATTCATTTGGGACAATTTCCTTTTCATCTGTTATTCAGATTTCATCCTCTTCTCTTTTCCATCCTTTTCTTTTCAAATGCATGAAACTGAAGCAGGAAGAAAATCAGACACTTTGCAGAATATTTTCTTAATTCCTGTAGATATTTTTCAATGTTTGCAAGTTATACAATATTGAGAAGTGCTGTAAATACAGCTTTTAATATTTGTTTTTAAAAAATAACATCCCTGAATTCCTCAACAAGTGGAAAACTTTAATTTCCTGAAGTATTTTTGGGACAAATAAGTGTACTGACTTGACTGTTCCCCAAGAAGTTACCCAGTGAGTTATATGACAAAAAGAAGCTGCCAACATTGTAATTTGATCAGCTCATCATTTTATAACAGCTAGTATGACATGGCTCCGTTTACCAAAAAGCAAGTACTTTACTTTCATGATGAAAGACATTAACTCACTGAAATGCCTGATATTTTTTTCCATCAAAAACTATGAATTCAGAAAAAGGAATTTGGTAAAATATCTCCACTCATCCTATGGGAGAGTACACTGCCATGGAGGCTGTGTCACTGTGCCAAGAGAACACAACGGATCTCTGCTGGTGGACAGCCAAGAGCAGAGGGACTTCTGTGGCTCAGTGCCAGCCCAACCTCTCCCACATTGTGCTCTGGCTGTTAATATCAGACAGAAAGTCAAGGCCAGGGCAACCCTCTGTCCCACTGTCAGAAAGCACTCGCGTCACTGCGGCTGCTGGTAATGGTGAGGGAAGAGGGAGTGAAGTCAGGCTGTACAGACCTGTGTTAAGGGCCAGTCTTGGGACCAGATAAGCCAGAAACCAGACATCAAAAAGGGAGCTTGCAGGTGGCTCTGCACTCCTCCACAAAGCCTTACCATTGTCCCTAGAGGCACAGTCAAGAACTGAATCCAAAGTCTCACAGTGCAGTGTTTCCTTGCTCAGGATATCAACTCTTTTCAGCTTGCGGAGTGCCTTTTTTCCTAAAACTACAAACACAGATTTCCTTAGGAGTCATGTTCAATAGACATTCTTGTTTGTATTAGACTGCACATGCACTGGGACAGGAAGCTGCAGCATTTCCAATGCATTGATAACAAAAACTAATAAAAAGACACATTCTGCGCAATGAGGTGTAACTTTGTACATCAATGAGTGATTGTTAATAGATAAAAGCTTCATTTGACTCAAAGGTTTTCACCACACTCATGGAAAATAAACGTCATTTCCCTTATTTAAAATGGATCTGAAACCACTAGGGGAGTGCTTCAAATGCTAAGCATTGGCCTGATCATCATCTGAGTTACCCTAATGCACTGTGGCTTCCAAACACTGCCTGTATGTCCTACATCATTGCCACAGAATACATACCAGGCCTGTGAAGAGGCATCAGAAACCCTAGAGTTTCTCAAGTGGAATGAGATGGGTTTCCATGCTTGGGAATGGCATCCTGCTCCATTGTCTGCTAACACCATCCTCATAGCAAAGAGATGTCTCTGCGCAGGGGGAAAACAACTGGCAAACATCTCTCCTCTGTACCATGATTTTCAGGTGTATAAAATCTCTCTGAAGCATAAGGTATCACTCCAGTTTATCATGAGTATTACAATGCTGTGTTCATCATGTTCGCTACACTCCATGGTGTCTCCATGAAAAACTGTCATTATTTTCGGGGAAAATAATTATTTGTAGATCCACCTGTATTGAGTCTGGCTGGGATGGAGTTAGCATTCCCCACAGCATTCTTCATAGCACTGTGCTTTGTAGCTGGAAGCTGTTGATAATGGACCAGTGTTTTGGCTGCTGCTGCAGTGCTCCCACAGCATCGAGGCTGTCTCCCCAACCCTACAAAAAGTCAGTAGGATGGAGTAGGTCAGGAGACTGGGAGTGGACATGGCTGGGACAGCTGGCCCAAACTGACCAAACGGATATTCCGTACTTCATGACGTTGCACTCAGCAATAAAAGCTAAGACAAAAGAGGAGGAAGGGGGGACATTCATTATGAAGATGTTTGTCTCTCAAAGAAATCACTATGCATGAAGAGGCCCTGCCTCCCAGGAAATGTCTGGACACTGCCTGCTGATGGGAAGTAGAGAGTAACTATTTTTGTTATCCTTTGCTTCTGAACACAGCCCTTGGTTTTCGTTATTAACCTGCCTTTATCTTTACTCAAAAATTTTTTGTCTGACATTTTTCCCCCTTGACCCTTTGAGGTGGAAGAGTGATAGAGCATTTTGGTGGGCACCTGACAGTCAGCCAGAGTCAACCCACCACACCATCTTTTCAGAGGACTTATATCCATGAGAAAATTTAAGTTCTTTTCAGTTCATTTCTCTATATAGTTACATTCTTCTGAGTGGTTTGAGTTACTGGGGAAAAAGAATGAAATTGAAAATTTTCTTTGACAGATTCTGTACAGACTGAAAATACGGCATTGGTAAATGAAGACAAATTCTTCAATGGACCACAGACTATGCAGGTTATCAGTCTGGGTGGTAAAGGTGCCATGTAGCCAGACTTTGAGCACTGGGTAACTTGACTGACATAGGATGTGACTTCTTGAGATGTCTCTGTGATATGCAGAAGAAAAAACAAAACGACAAAAAACCCCATAAAACCCAGCAGTAACAAAGGCCCCCAAAAGTTTGTCAGCTGTTGCTGGAAAAGTTAGTAAGGTTGGTGGTTTTATACTGCTGGGAGTAGGGTAGGAACAAGATCTTACTCTAAGCAATTACCCAGTTTGTGCTCTCAGTATTGCCACTTTCTTTGGACTAAGACCAATCTTAAACAAGCAACTCCATTTGGGAAGGACCATGAAACCGATTGTGCAGAGACCAATTTCTGCAAGAGCCCTATGTGATATGGCAGTCATTACCTTACTTGCCTCTCGTGTTTGCAAAGCTACATTCTGCCAAGAGGACCATGCTGACCATTTGCCTCAGGCTTTGTTGTATCAATCATCCAAAAATGAGGCTGGTTTTTTATGAGTAGAGCATGTCAACACTACATGACTAGGCTAAGGCCTTACATCATTCAAATGGAAAAATCCAAACTTATCTATGTGAATAATGTGATCAGTTGCACAACAGTGTAAGAGGCACAAGGATCTGTGTGAGTTACCTGTCCCAGCAAAGCCCTGTGTGGAGGCAAGAAGTCCCAGCCTCCTGTCTGGATGTTTGCTCCCATAACATTACCTCACACAGTAGACCAGTGTAAAGGAACGAAGTTTCCAAAAGATCTGTGTTAGATTAGTTCCCTTGCTAATGACAGGAAGGATGAGGACTTGAGCCAACTAAGCTGAGTCAGAGTCTATCCCGCCCTGCTACATGCTGTGCTCCTGCTCCTCCTCTCACTCAAGCTGGAGTCAAGGGAAATTCCTGCATCTCGGGGCAAACATTTTAGTGACCACTGAAGTGACTCTAGGTTAAGAGCTTCACTCCAAGTCCATGACATATGTAAAGACCTATGGGATACCCATTACTGCTGTAGAGTAGCAGAGTACTCCTCGCCCTCCCAAAGCCAGCTGGCCTTTGAGTGACGGGAATGCACTCTCCTGAGACAGCTCCAGGCCTTAAGAAGCCAGAAGTAAATGAGCACAAAGAATCAGAAAATTCATAAAACCTTTATTAGAAATGGAAGCATAGAGAAATTCTATTCTAAACAAAAAATACCCAGAGCAGAGAAAGAGAGCCAGGAACAGGACAGCTAATGCAAGGGCAGGAGATTGTACAGAAAAAGGTCTGGAAATTTTGGAGACAATAATCCAGGGAAGAAATGAATGAACATAAAAGGAGGGATAAATGATGTAGGAGAAGAGGAGGGACTATATTTTCCTCACAGGAGTATCCTAATATCTACTTGGTGTAGAACTGAATTTTCTCTGCAACTCAGTTTCCTCACACCATCTCTTCCCATTTAACTTAACAAGTTAGAAGTATTTAACTACTGCAAAACTTGCAATTAAACTTCTCATTTTCAAATCTCTACACTCCCTTCTGTGCTGGAAGATTGTCAGCAGTTTCACAGCTTAATGTGCCACGGTGGTGGACTTCCAAAATACCAGGAAATCACAGACCGTTATTTTCATCTGCCAAAGTCAATGAAAATAACCTTTAGCTTGCTGATACCTCATTTAGGGTCAGCATTGTCCCATGTGCAAATTTCTTACTATATTTTTCTCTCTCTTTTTTTTTTTTTTTGGTTGGTTGGTTTTTTTTTGTTTGTGGGTTTTGTTGTTGTTGTTTGGGGATTTTTTGGTTGGTTGGTTGGGTTGGTTTGGTTTGATTTGATTTGATTTGTTTTGCCTTTTTTTAAAGGTAATTGCATTTAAAAACCCAAAACAAAACAGGAAAGCATGGCAAAGGGAGCCATTCAAATGTAAAATCAAAGTTCAGTCCTCATGCAAGCATTCAAACAGAAGAGAGCTGCAGATTTCATAATTGTTACAGTTCTCACTCCACCATCCCTAACTGACTCAATGCCTGGAATGAACAGTGCTGCCTGAATAGCAGCTATTCATAATTTATTGCAAGCTTCCTGAGGAAGTGGTGTACCGAATCCTTTTCTGTGGAGCTACTCAAAAATATACCTATAGGGAGGCTATTACTACAGTATCTCAAACAGCAGCACTATGTGCATCTTTGCACAGAAAATTGCATGTAAGATTAAAGCTGAGCGAAACAAGAGAACAGAAATGGGGTGAGAGAAGTAGAGCTTTTCGTTCAGCAACAGAGAGTACAATTTGTAGGTACATGTCTTCCCTCAGAAGTAAAATTTTACAAATTTCAAAGGTCACATTGAGATTAATCTCTCAATATCAAATGTTTCCCAGGTCATTACAAGAGTAGAAATTAATATTAAACTCCCAAACCACTGAAGATTTTTGATCTTACCCAGGCACATAGCAGAATATAACTGCAGTAAAGGGCATACAGAGAAATTCCATGTCCCTCTGACAGCAGAAGATGGGAGCAGAAATAATCCCATGGTCTTCCACCTCCTTTCTGAACATTTTATGAGCAGAAGTTAAAAACATTTTGCAGTGTCTCTGAAACAAGGATGACATAAAGCAGAAGTAATGTAATAAATAAATCAACACAGCTAGGACGTAAAAATATTGACCCTAAATGGTTATAAGTTTTAAGGACAATCAACACACAATCACCTTGGCTCTTTTATCCAGGTTGCTGAAGACTAGGAGAAATGCTTGGGCCAGCTCTCTGGAGAAGAGCTGTAGTCCTGGGAATGACAAGGACTTATTATCTCTTATTTTCTTGTTATTGGTGCTGTATAAATATGTGCAAAATACTTTTCCCATGTTTAAAAAATTGCACTTGGTTCCATACAGAATAAAATCGAGACAATAGAGACCCTTGGAATTTTAATAAGATCGACATAGATACAGAAGGAGCAAATCAATACCATGGTGGTGGCAAGGCAAGGGGCTGGCATGGCCTGTGAAAGCTGGACCTGTGCCCATGCTGGAGCTGGGCTATCTCTCTGTGGAGCAGTTTAATGCCCCTCATTCATGAGAACACTGGTGTTTGTAACACAGGCTGGGTGTCTAACAGCTATAGGTAGTAGCCAAGGAGTTAGACAGAGTACAAGGTTAAATAAGGAAAATGAAAATCTAATTCAGCAGATGCAACCAGAGCAGTGGTTAAGTTGCCACCTATTTAAAACGGAAGTGTAGCAATGTGTGTTGTCCTGAGGTCCACACATCTACCATATAGGCTAGGTGGGAGGTTTTGCTTTAGATTGGCTGTTATCTGGTGCTGTGGATGGAAAACCCCATAGGTATAGGATCCATGACAGGGTTCCCCAAAGGGACGGACCCCCAGTTCTGTTCCCCTGGCTGGCAGAACGCCCTGCCCCCCTTTCCCCTGTGTTCGGGGGCCCCGCCTATGTCCCACCCCCCTGCCCAGAATTCTCTGCGGGAGTCCCGGGAAAAGCAAAATCTGCCTGGGCACAGCTCTCTTTCGCCTCAGCCTCTTGGAAGGAATAAAGCTCTCCTGGAACCTACACGAACTCCTCTCCGTTCATACCGCCGGGCATGTCAGGCCAGCCCGGCCGGTGGCAGGGACACCAGCCGGGACCCCGACACATAGGCGATTGCCCAGCTGTGGCTCAGGCATGCACGCCTCCATTCTCCAAGGATTGCAATTCATCCCTCTGGAACAGCTCCATCCTGTAGCCAGAGCACCGGTAACAGGGACAATCAGGAGATTTTTACTTCAGAATCCAAACCAATGTGGCAACACAGGTACAGCCTTAAAGGACTTCCTGAATGACCCCCTAGTGGTAACTGTTTGCCAGCAGCCTCTGTGTCCCATTGGGGTTTCCTTACAACAGACTGTAAAACGCTACAGAAAGAGACTTCATCATTTTTTTCACTTGGTAGAATTGTTGTGCTTCAGCTCAGTAATAAGTATTGTTAACAAACATTTGCCACTAGGATACATGATTTATTTACAAACTCAGAATCTTCCATCAATTTTTCTGGTAAGGAATTTTAGCAGGATACCAAATTCTGCTGTGTCACACCATATTCAACTCAAAAACCCCTGATTAACTATTATAATTACTACAAATTACAGGTTAAGCGATAGCTATCTGTCTTCTCTCCCATTCTTTGTAAGCATTTCAGGGATATAAACAGCAGGCAGGGAAAAAAACTGTTTAAGCTAAAGGCCATGCTGACACAAGAACAAATGGGTATAAATTGGCTATGAATAAATTTAGGCTTGAAATTAGGAAGAAAAAAAAAGACAAGCATTACAAGAGCAAGGATCTAAAAAAGAATTTTTATGGGACCAGTGCAGGACTAAAATAAGCCTACTCTTAAGGCTGAGACAGCTAAGTTTAAAAAACATTGGAAGTAATATGGAACTTGTTAAAGAATGGGAAAAAAGAGGTACCTTCAGAGAAGCTCTTCTGAAGCCATGTACATGACAGTGCAGCTACAGTCACATCTCCATACGGCCCAGGAACAGGGAGAGATCAAGCTTCAGATGATGCTGGAGGTTTCTCTAGTCAGACACTGTTAACTGCTTCACTTTATCTGGTCTAGATAAGATCACATGTGGTTCCACAATATTTTTACTGAAGTTTAAAATATGTCAATTTTGTTTGAAGCAACAGAATATGTTTTAAACACCTAGAAAGAAATATAGTGCAGATGGGAATATTTGTAAGGCAGGTAATCATGATCTACCACTGCAGTTTTGATGCTGAAATACCTCTCTTCAGCCGTTATTACTTTGGGCTTTCAATTTTTATCAGATTATTTATAGTAGATATAGGCTATATTATACTGTACAATCCTTCTCTTAGCTTTAAGAGACCTACAGAAATACAGAAGACACCAAGAAAAGCAGATCTGTCATGAGCCAATGATAGATGAAAATATATATATCCAATTCTGGAAAGAAAAATTCCTTTACAGAGTTTAATTTAGTCAATGAGAAGTGAAACAATGTAAGCTTCAAATATATTTCTGAAAACGTTTATTACTCCTTTCATAGCCTTTGTCCATATTACAAATTCATAATAAAAATTATGCGGTTTATGAAGCATATATATTAAATTAGCTCCAATTCCAACCTTTCCTGCAATCTTTTCAGCCCACATCTTTTTTTCTCTGTTTGTATAATATACCTGTAATCTTTTATTTGCATTTCAGTTTACTATTCAGCATAAGTAAAGGGGATGGACTTTCACCTTAAAAATATTTTAATTAATTACTCCAAAAGAACTAGGATAATATTTTTTAGCTTTTAGCAGTTTATGGAAAATAAATAAAATATTTTTTCTATTTAAAAATGCGTGAAGTAGCAGTTTGTCCTAAGGGGTACACTACCAGTTAAGAAGCTGAAGGATCATCTAGCCTAAGTACAACTGGAGAAGACCAGATTTATTTGAATAAAGCCTACCTTTTATCTTTGGATGGCTGCAATTTCATTTTTGTCTAGATTGAACCTGTTCAGGAGAGTTTCAAATTACTGATTCTAGTGTCCAATACTTGCTAAAGGGTATATTATTGAGCTGGTGAAAAGGGGGGAAATGTGATTGCTTGAACATTATCAGTATTTTCCAACACTCTGTGAAACATGCCCCAAAACACTGAACGAAGCAGAAGTGCAAAAACTTGGAGGCTATCTTCATTATTCTATTAGCTCAGAAATGCTGAGGGCAAGAACACGGCTTTGTGAATCCATGAGATAAGGGGGTAGCCTCAAAGTCTCGGCCACTTATACTTCATAGAGTTACTAAGAAATTCTATGAGCTTTACTAAAAAGAAAACCAAACCAACCCAAATTAGAATTGTGGGGTTTTTTTAAAAATTCAGCTAAATCTGAGACCCCTGTACTGAGCAGATCTGAGTCGTACACATCCTCTCCAGTCAGATGCCTGCTCTGTGAGGCTGGCCTTGTATCCCAGCTCTCAGGGGATGCAGGCTGCTGCTGTGCGCTTCTGAGCTGGACGCCTTTTCTGGCTCAGTCTTGTGTGTGACCTCCGATTAGCTGGCTCCCTGCTCCATCCGAGAGTGTTGAATGGCTCCACTGAAGTATGAAGGCTTCCGGCACAGTCAGCAGAGACAAGTAAATGCTCCACTTTTGATCGTTATCGAGAGACGTGCAGGGGTGCCTGCATCTCTGTGCTGACTGTGTAGGGAGTCTGGGCACATATCTAAGTGCTTTGCATCCCACTGGCAGGCCATGAACCTACATTTCAATGCCTGACTTAGAAACTCTATTAATATAGAACTACAGACACAGCAGTTTTGAGTCAGGAGTTCAGGATTCTGGCTTCCAGGTCCATTGTAGGAATAATGCGGAAAGCCAGGACAAGGCCTGTGAGAAAATGCTAAGAGGCATTGGCTTGTTTAGTCTGGTAAAGAGTTGGTCTACATGCAGCCTGCAAATGTGAACGTGGGAATCATAAAGGAACACAGCCAAATTATTCTTGGCCATGATATATATTATACATATGCAAGCAGTAACACTCACACATTGTGAATTGAGATGTTCAACTTCTGCTTTAAGGTCAACATTTTCACTGGTGGGTAGCTGAGCAATGAAGCAGGTTATCGAGAGTGGTGGTGGATCCTCATTACAGGCTTTACTGACCTGGTCTAGTGATGGTGACTGTTTCACTGTGAGGAGGCACAATATGACAACTGAAGTCCCTTCCAATCAACACCAGAAAGGTTTTCTGTTTCCATCTGAACCTCAGAACACAGCTTGTAAAAACAACCCCTCAGGTTCATACCAGTAGTTATAAGCAGAATGTAAGGACTCTCGTGGTGTGAAATAAGTTTCTAAAATATAGAAATATCTTTCATCTTATGACTTGTGTTAACCATCATATGTTCAAAGTTCTATCCATTCCCTGGTTAAACAGGTAGAGCTGACAAGAATCACTGGGGGCCTGAAGACACGTGCACTTTGTGGTTGCAGTAATCATAATGCTGAGGACAATCCACACCAGAGAGCTCCTAAGAGTTATTTGCTGGGAAGCAGAGGGCATTGGAGCCTGTTAAGCAGCTAAATTGTAAAAGACATGGGTCTGGATGTAAGATATAAACAGGTATTTCTTACAGCTCTGATTTTCTTGCAGCAACAGTCCTCATGTTGTTTTGAAACAATTACAGAATACAGTTGATATTCAAAAGCAAGAGTAGGTGGATTTTCTTTTACTTTGGAGAAAGAAAAGGAGGAATTGGTAAACAGAAAACAGTTCTGTAAAAAAGTAAGAACATTCACTGAGATGACAGCAGCAGGCAAAAGAACTTTCTTTTCATCAGCTTTATAGGCTTAAGTCATACAGAGAGGCAAAAAGAAAGATAAAGTCAACTCTGAACAGTCATTTCCATTTGTGAGAAAGATGGAAAAAAATGCACAGTTCCTAAGAGAACTAAGAACTCCAAGAATGTGAAAGAGTATCTACAACCTCTCTGGCTAGAGGACATAGATGAGAAGAAAGTGTGGAGAGCTCTGATTTCAAAGCTAGTTCCAACATGGGGATGCTCAAACCAGTAGAGGTGTGAGAGTCACTGCTGATTGAGGCTTGGAGCCTGGAAGAAGCCCAGCCATGTTAGTTCTGCTACTGCCTTGATAAGGCACATTCCTGCATTTGGGCTGTCTCCCACACTGCCAACTCTCCCTGCTTGGTGTGCCATCACTTCAGGGATCAATGCAACTATGCTGAGCTCAAAACTTTTTGGCTGCATGGTATAGGTATGCCCAGCATTTTCAAGAATGAACACAGTCATCCTTACTAGCTGATATTTTTTTGGAAATACATAGACAAAGGCACACTCGTAGAAGTCATTAGACTCAAATGCTTTTTCTTCACAGAAGAAAAGAAGCAGGACCTGACTGAGATCTAAACCACTAATTCTGAAGTGGACTTATGTTGAAGGTTAAACATATTTATTAATGATAGAAAGTTTCTCATACATATCTCTTTTCATTGTTTAGGGCAGCAAATTAGTTAATATAATTGCNAGACTTCTGTGAGAGTGGTGGCTATCTCGCCATAGCTACGCAGCAGTGGCGTTATATAATTATAAGTGATGCAAATATGGAAATAAAAACTGAACCAGACGTTTCAAAACTTAAATGTTCAAAAGTTTGATTTGATTTAGCACTGTCATTAAATTAAGAGAAAATGAGTCAGTCCTATACAGTTGTGATTGCATTACATAATTTTGGATGCTTTGAAGTCACAGTAGAGAGGAGGTGGCTACTCCTGCCAGTAGCTGCTACATAAGCAAGATAACTTTTCATTAACTTTCTGGAGTTGTTTCCAGCAAAACATAGACTAGAGCTCTGTAATATACTAAAAGGACATGAGGATCACAAATAGAGTATTATGTTTCACCTCTGTGCAAAGGAAAATTTTTAGGATCAAATATACAGGGAATAATTTCTTGTTATGAGTGTGATAATGTTAAGATGTGATAACGGTTCAAATTCCACACTTAAATAATGGTAAGACTGGATCCAGCCCCTGAGAGTGGCTTACAGGGAACAAAGTGCTATTAAATGTGAAAGAGGAAGGTAATTAATGGGCATTTATGGCAAGCAGCAGTATATTTCTTTTTCTTCCAAACTTTAAATGTCATCATTTGATATTTAGATTGCTGGAGCCACTGGAGGCTTCTCAAAGTTTCTGAAAAAGAAACAAAAAATATAGGCTAAGAGCTAACTGCATACCCCAGCAATATGAATTAAGATTATTTTGAACTGTAATAGAGTACCATCTCATTCATTATCCTCATATTTAGGTGAAATAAAGTTTGAACCAGAAAGCAAGGTCAATCTTGCGAAGGTTCTGTAAAGGAAATGGATCATTTACAGCAGCCAGTATCATTTACATCAGTTTTCATCAAAATTTTAAACCCTTGTAAATTCTGAGTCCTTAGAGTCTGGCTTTTAAATTGCACTGCCTGTCTTTAACACCTCCAGGTGAAGGTTCCTGCAAGTGGTTCCTGCATCTTCAGTTCTCTTCCCTAAGTAAGAGATTGTGTCCATCAATTTAATGGCATCTTTGCGGATACATTCTGCACTGGCAAGAAGTGTGATTTTCCTGGGAGTGCCAGGGAGGGCGTTGCCTGCTCTGCTGTCAATACTTAGAGAGATAAAGTGATCTTCAAGAAACCTGAACACTGCTGTGACTGACTCCTGTACAACACTTCACCTCACTCATGGCGTATCATGAAAATATGACTCCTTTGCCAGAAGACCAAATCCCATGGAGCAGCAGGTCTTTGGGCAGCCTGGCTGAATGCACTCCCTAACACCCAGACATCAGCACAACACTGCCTAAAAGATGAACAGGAACTTCTGGTGTTCCACCTCAGCCAGCATAAAGAGAGGAGGCACAGTGGGTCCTCTCAGATTAGAACTGGTAGGAGTTTTCATGGAAGTCATTTAAAATCTGACTGCATAGTACACTATTAGCAGATAATTTTGCAGCAAGGGGAGTGCTATGACTAAATAGGTCATGACTGTGTAATAAAATACTGCATGTGGTACACAGGTGCTGAGCAAGGAAGAGTAAAATCAGAACTTCAGCATCTGCTGTGATTAGGTAAGGGGAAGATTCTTACCAAACTGTCTCATTCTTCCATGCATTTATCTGACTACGATATTTACTCCACTGAGGATCTATCCAGTGGAGTATGCTGTTAAAGACATTACAAATGAACCAGAAAAATGTTCCCAGGGAAGGGTCTCCTCTAATAGCAGCACAATCCAAATTCAGCCAAAAACACTAGCCAGGACCAGATGAACATTTCAGTAACAAGTATTAGAAACAAGGCAGGGTTTTGTACAGCAGCACACCAGGGACTAGTTTAAGATGTGTGGCTGAGAAAAGAAGGAACCTGCCACCATGCTGAGGATGGTTTTTATTACATGCTTCTTGTTGTTCATCAGAAGGCACTTAATAAAACAGATCAGCAAATAAAACAAGAACAGAGTTTACAGCTGTAGCGTAAAACCAAATAAGCAGTAAAAACTTCAAGATACATTTTTTTCAGTCCTGACTTTGCAAATGCAACAGGCAGAGCTCTGCACATTTCAGGCCAGAAGGATTTCAGAGGAAGTCTAAAGCAACTCTCTGTCTGAAGGCTCTTCTACCATTCTCATGGATAAGACCAGGAACAGCTATGCATCTTGTCATATCGAATATTTTGAAAAGCTGCTGTGAATGTAACAAACCAAATTCTGCTTTTAGCAATATTCCATATGACCCCACTGGCTATAGTAAACAAGCTTGGTGAGAGCAAATTTTAGTCAAAGAGATAAAGATTTCTTCCAAAAGGCAGAATGAAAATCAAGCTGCAATTGCATTTCTGTTATTCTTTCTATCCCAGCTACCTAGGGGCAAATATGTAGCTGAAATCTTATCATCCAAATCAACTGATCAAGAGTGACTTCAGTTTAAGCTGATGTAACTCTGTATGCCTAATTATTGCATTTCAAAATATCACTAGGAAGAAAATAAAATCAGAGAAAAATTGCACTGTTCTCACTACATTACCTTAGTTCTGTATTACAAGAGAGGAGGTTTTGGGCAAGTTAAATACTCGTTTCTCGAGGTCCTTTCCAGTTCTACTTTTTTCTGTCTCTATGACAGTGAGATTATGCAAGCTTCATAAAGTAAAGCACTTGATGGTCTTCAGATGAAAAGTAATTTGGAGAGCAGATTATTATTTTAGACAAATAAATGCCATACTTTACTGCAAGGCAAAGATAATTTGACTGCTGTTGAAAGAAATGGAAAGTAGCAAGAGAGAGACTATAAGATTATTTAGGAAGAAAAAACCTCATGCCCTCTGATTTAACAAATTTATATTTGTCAGATATAATAATAGTAACAGATTGTGGCCCGTATGCTTTAATAGCAAAGGGTAGAGTTCCTCTTTTTGACAGTGATTGGAGTATAGTTGATTTAATGCAGGGATGTACCTAATTTAATGAAGTGCAAAAAAAGATAAGGAAAGTCTAGGAGACATTCCAGTAAGAATGGAGCAGAATAATTTTTTGCATGGTTCCAATGTCATATAAACAGGCAAGTCTCTTGGAGTAAAACCATCACTTTGGCTAGAGCAATGACTATGGCATGTATTAATGATTACCTAGATTTATTTTTAGAAATTAAAGGGGAGGTTTATAATGTAGACAGAATATATTAAATTTGTGCAGAGGTCTGCTGAAACTAGGGACATGCTTTAATACAATTCCCCTCATCTTCTAGGCCTTTTACCAAAAGAATTATACTAACAGATTCTGACTCTGTGACTGAATAGGACCCTAAGTATCTGTGTTACTGGATACTGCACAAGCAAAGACCAAAAAAAAACCCACTTTATTCTCTACTTTCCACCACTGCGCAATGTCTGGCCATTTCCTGGGAAGCAAGGCTTCAGCACACGCAGCAATTGCTCTAGAAGGCAAACACTGCAAATAATGAGTGCCCCATTTTCCTTCTCCTTTTTTTAGCTTTAATATCTGAGCTGATGTGATATGGTACGGAATACCTCTTTGGTTAATTTGGGCCTAGCTGTGTCCTCTCCCAGGATCTTGCCCACTCCCAGCCCCTTGATGGGGGGAATGTTAGAGAGACAGCATCAGCACTGTGCCAGCACTGCTTAGCAGTAGCCACAACACTGCTGTGTGTTATCCACAACTTTCTAGCTACCAATGCAAAGCACAGCACTATGGGGGCTGCCATGGGGAAAATTAACTCCTTCTCAGCCATTCCCGTTACACTGGCAAATTGCACATATTGCTGGTGGGGCAGGAAAGGATTTTAACGTGAGAAGACTTCTGGGGGCGAGTGGAGTTAATGTAAGAGCCTTCAAGAGATAAACAGAGATTCATGATTCCAGTTCATCTTTGTTTTAACTGCAAACAAGCCCTCTTCCCACTGAACAGTTTTATTATGTGTGAACACTTTGAGTCCATCAGCCCAGAAATAAGTGTACATCCAAGCTGCATCCCCACAGCACAGACACCACAGGCACAGATCATTCTACCACATTTCAGAGGCTTGATCCAGGTGCCCACACCTGGGTATTTTGTGACAGTGGGGTGACTTAACACATTCTACCTGGCCTGCAACTGCTAGCCTTAAAGGATATGGGCATCTGAGTACATTGTAAACACCCCTGGGCACATCATAGATTTCTCAAGCTGATAAAATGAATTCCAATAAAGAGACAGGTCAGCAGTGAGCCATGAGAGTGACTTTGGTTGATATGTCCACAATTGTAGAAGTTACATGTCTGAGCTCCCTCGCTGAGCTGAGGAGTCTGAACAAATGTAACACTGACTAGAGGTGCATGCCAAAAATAATAGAGCTAGTGGGAGATATTCATCACTTCAAACTTAAAGCCAGCTTCAGTAAATGTTCTTTTGTTTTCACTCATTAATTTAACCATATAGCCAGTTAATATCTAGCGCATATACAGGCTATAGCCATCATTTGCCATGGAGGAATTTGGGGCAAGGCATCTGGGGACAAGTCCATCTTCTCAGTGAGATAATTCTAAAATGCTGTTGTGAAATTATTTTTCCCTTGTCAGCAAAGAGCAGTGAACTAATAGCTGTGTTAAAAGAGTAGCTGCATGTTTCTGAAAAATTAAATAGCCAGCCCTCAAGCTGACAAAGCAGCTTAGTGATGTACTGCAAAAGGTGCAAACAGCAGCAGGGACAGCTTTCAGAAACTGAGTCCCAAGTGATACAAGGAGAATAGGACAACATGACATTATCTGTCCCCTTAGAGCCTCAAAGCTTTTATTTCTCTGGAAAAGAAAAACAGAATTCAGAGCAAATAGGTGCATCACCAATTGAGATTTTGTTCTCTCAAATGGAGGTTGACATTGCCATCACAGCTTGCTCATGGGATCACAGTGGGGCAACAAATTATTCATATTTTTAATTTTACATTTATTTTTACCTTTATCTTTATTTTTGCTTTAATTAAGCATGGAAAAGAAGCAAATAAGACATTTTAACCTGTGATATTATAAACAAAAAGTCATTGTGGAAGTTTTATAAAGAAATATCAATACAAATCTACACAATAATGAAGTGAACTAATACAGCAACTAAGGACCATCGGATTGAATAATGGCTGACAACTGATTTTATTAATGATGAAAAGATCTGAAAATTAAATAGTTTGGAGTTGGACTCCGCAAAATACAGTCTTCCTCATCTGCCTGAGAATTTCAGCAGGAATGCAAGAGTACAGTCTGTTTTCCTACTCAAACTGATCTGTCTGCAATGATACCTTTAGTTGAAGTGTTGCACTGGAAAACAAATGGCTTTAGAAATATATATGGAATATTTTCCCATAACAACTACTAATCACCTACAGGATGTGCCACTATTACAGAGGAAATCCAGTCCTGTCCCAGTTAAAGGTAATTTCAGGGTTAATATCATATTCCAAGCCTTCCATGTAGTAGCAAGGCCAAAGAGAAACAGATTATGGACCCTTTGTGCATGTGGGAAACTCCTGTGAGAGACTCTCTTTATATTTTATGCATATTTTTTATATCATTACCTCTCTAATCAGTTTACAAACAAACATTCCTAATGCAATTCATTCTCACAAAAGAGAAGTATTTAATAACACGGGATATTTCTATTCTGTTCCTACATCTGGGATAACAGCTTTTAATTACGGCATTTCCTACACTGGAGTCTTTTCAGTAGTGTCACTGTGGGTACACTCACCTTGAAATGCAGACTCCTCTTCCATTAGAGTTTGAGCAGAAACATGAATAATCTGGCAGCTGTACAGTGTGATAAAAGTGTGTGATACTTATAGTGTGTGATACACACTATAAAGTGTATGAGGCAGGAGTACTACATAATATACTCTAAATGTGTGTTTGTCTGTGTGTGTGTGTCTGTGTTTGAAATCCCAACAGTACATAAAAGGAGACAGAAAAGATTGGCCTAGTTATATCTAACATTACTCGTACTTGCAAGAAGTGCTCTTTAAAAGGTTCTGCCTCTTAAACCATAGCCAGGGCCATACAGAGAGGGCTACCCAGCCTGGCACCACCCCTTTGAAAGGCCAGTAAGTAGGCACAACAGGAATATAAAATCAGGACAAATACCAAGTCATCCTTCCCATGGTATGTCTTCCCACTTTCAGCAAATTTATTTTGGAGACTTTTCAGAGCAAGAGGTTCCCTCTGTTCCTTTGTGCTTCAAGGCAGTGGAGAGGGGAGCCTTCTTTCATTCCTGAGTATGTTTTCACTCAAATCCCAATCACTTCTTGTTCTTTTTATGCCATTTATATTTTTATATATCTACAATAACCATCTCTATTCCAAACTAAAAGCTACTTGTCAATTCTATCTCTTTTTATAGCCATGCTATTTTAAAGCCCTGATTATTCTTGCCATCCTTCTCTGATTAGCTTACACAGGCAGAAGCAAATTATGCTTTTGAGAGCCTTGTGGTTAACATACTGATAAGGTTGTCCATAACTGAGAAATCAACCCCACACACATATCACAGTTCCCATGTGGTTTCCAAGGCAGAGATTTACAGAGACTTGAGTAAGAATGATAGGAAAAATAGTCCCTAATTTCTCCCTTGCCCAGTCATTCCCTTCCAAAAAGACCTATCCAAGATCCATGGTCAGTTCCTTGACCCCTCCCCACCCAAAACATCCAGCTATAGAAATTTTTGTTTCTATTGGTCAGAATTGCCAAAACTGTAAGACTTGAGAAAGAAACTCCTAAAACCAACATCAAGTGCAAAAGACAGTGGCACGTTTGGCAACCAGTGTGCCATCCTGGCAGCCAGAGGCACTTTCAGTTTGAAAGCAGAGGTCAGTACTAATTCATTCAATTTCAAAGGCTTGTTGCTGTTTTCTTCCTTGTCAAAGTGTACATGTTTGTGCTTGACCGGTCTATTCATGGCTCACATGATGTAAACAGTGGGCAAATCTTGAAATCCTCTGTGGTAGGTTAAGCCTGAGCTGATGGACAGCTTGTTTGACCAGTAGCGCTTTTCGGAATTTCCATATTTAAAGCCTGGGGGAGAGAGGAAGTTCTTTCTCTTCTGGTTTGGCCGTTCCTGCGGGGGGGGGGGAAGATGGCTGCTGAGGCTCCGCTCCTCGGAGCGGCCTCAGCCTTTCCCCCCCCCCACTGCCCTGGTGCCGGGGCACAGCCCCGGGGTGCCGGTGTGCCGGCGGGAGAATCCCTCAGATTCCTGGGCAGCGGAGAGAACAGCCATAATTGCTGCAATTAGCTAAAACCACCCGGCAGAGGCTTCTGAGGACTGCCCTCCCCTCCCCCCGCCCCGACGTGGCCCATGGAGATCTTAGTAGAGGCCGATGGAACTGAGAGACTTAACATCAAAGAAGCCAGCAGCACAAAGAAAGTGGGGTTTTTCTTCATCATAAAGCCCGTACAACGGAGACCATTTTCATCGTGGCGTCTTCAAGGTCAGAGAGAAAGAGAAAGTGAGTGGAGCTAAGATGGCGACGGGAAGAAAGAGGGCAAAGCCGTGTTTGCCGTGCGGAGCTTAAAATTGCTTGCAAACCGTGGTGGAATCTGTAATGTTCCAAACTGTTTTTCTCTTTAATCCATTTAAAGACATGGCGGGGGGATGAAGGATTCTGAATGCAGCCTATGTGAAAAGGGGACCACGCCAAGGTTACTCGAAAGTTGTGAGGAGCTGTGAGGAACTTTTAAGATTTTCCTGTGAAGAAGCGAATTGCTATTTCAGGCTGGAATTTATCCACCTTTAAAAAAGACTACCCCATGTGTGGCCCATGTGATTCTCTATCCATGGGAGAACTGTTTTTTCCTGGGAGCAGCTTTGCTTCCCGGGCGGGAGGTTGTTGCTGGTACAGTTTTGGGAAAACCACGGATAGCAAAGGAGACCTCTATTTCCTTAACTAGTGGAGAGATTCTTAAGAACTATGAATACTGACCAAGAATTATGTGGTGTTTATCCTTTGTGTTGGTTTGGGGAAAGAGAAAAGGGAGGAGGAGGTGTGGGAGTAAAAAGAGGGATTTTGCTTTAATTTCTTATTATTTCTTTTTCTTTCTTTTAATTCTGTTAATAAACCTTTTCATATTCTTTAAGTTTTGAGCCTGCTTTGCATTCCTCCAAATCTCCTATCTCACAAAAGATAAAAAAGCGAGCTGAAACCATTACAAATTTGGTGCGTTGGCCGGGAAAGAACCAAAACCCGCTACATCCTCTCATCTTGCAATTGCCTCGATCCATTGTCCCTTCCATGTGTTACGTCTTTGGAAAAAGAGATATGCTGGGAAATCACAGCAGGATCCAATTCCCGAGGGCACACAAAATGGCAACAATGATTACTGGTTTAAATAAATATAGCAACGGTGGTGGCAATGCAATCTATTCCTGCAGTGAATAAAATTTAACATCCACATTCAGACACTTCCTGTTATCCATCAATTACTGCATCAGCAGGAAATAGCATACCCAGGCAGAGCCACCTGGGTAATGGCATGGGAGGTAGTTAAAGCAGTAGGCAAGTCAGATGGTTAAAACTGAAAGGAGATCAAACAAATTCTGTTTGAAAATCTCAGATTTTAGCGACGACTATGTTATTAAAAATTTTTTAAAATAATTTCTGCTTCTCAGAATTTCTATAGCACATAGCTGCATGAAAACAGGAAGCAGAAAGATCAGCTGGATCTGTTCTGTCACTTCCAGTGTCAGGCCCTTATCTCGAAGCACAACAGTGAGTCATTGATAGCAAAATGATGGGATTTCGCATTATTTCCCTTTTGCAGATATCTGCAGCAATCAAAGATATTGTTTTATCCTGACACTTTTTGACTTTTTTTAAATCATTTTAACCATCTTAAATATTTTTTTAGATTCCTATTGTATGAGAAGAATAAATATATATTTCAACCCCAGCCTGAAATTAATTTTTTGCTGGCCTTACACAGAAGTGCAATTCTGTAGTGGATTTAGTGACATCCACTAGCTGACGTGCTTAGATGGATGAAGTTCCCAGTGGGCATCAAACTAGGAAGGCCTTTATTGAACAGGTATGTTCTTCTCATCCAATATAAAGAGAAAACAAGGAAGAAAAATCTAAGGCAGAGAGAGTACCAATATAAATTTGAGAAATCAAAACTAAGAGAGAAGTATCAATTTCCTTTTCAATAAAATGATTGTTGTTGCAACTAGGAAAGGAAGGTGTGATGGGTTCAGGCTGCTCAGGTTGCACAACCTAATACCTACAGAAACTGGTATCATATCTGGACATCAAATGTCCTGCTGTCTCCTAGGCAACTTTAAGTGTTCCAAGAATGCTGTTATTTTCAAAGAACACAAAGAATGGCTGCAAGATCCTACTTTCCAGAACATGTTGTCTTCTGCCAAACCCCACATAACTGCAACTCTGACTTGGTGAATTTAGTTTTGACTTAATTTTTAGCAAACTACAGTTTCAAAGGGAGTTCTGTACTTACTATGTTTAGAACAATGCAAGAGGGAGTCCTTCTAACCCTGGGGCAAAAAAAATAATGGAGAGAAAAAGGAAGGAAATGGATTTGTACAACCAAAATTCAAACAATAAATGACAAAAGGCACCTTCTTGGCCCCCATCACATTCTCTGTCTTATGTCTGCTGTTCATTTAAAAAAAAATAATTATGAAAGCTTCTTATGAAATTTCTTATAGATATTTTTAAAATAGAAACTGTCAGGTACATTAAAGTAATCACTGTCAGACCTTCTTACATAATAGTAATAAAAAAATAGTTCTATTACTTACTATTCACATACATATTTTACCCCAAATAATCATTCCTAGTGATTATTTGAATTTCAAACTATTTTCTCTAGTATGATAATTTTCTACAAGTTACTCACTTCGCTACTTCCTTTTCTGCTGCTTCCTTCTCTGTTTTCACTGAAGTTTTAAAAGCTATGCAGTCCATCAGCTTCTGGCTGTCTGCATCAGCAAAAATCTTAGTTCATTTTCCACAGTTATGGCCAGGTAACATCTTCTGTACTTTTAGATCATATTTTCATATTGGCAGCGTTAATATTTGCTCTAGCTGTGTTCTTCCTTCACGGATACAAAATGAATCCTCAGAGCTTCCTATTGTGTAGTAGGTCTGAGGAATCCATTAATCCCACTTAAAAGCTGTATTACAAAGAGGATGCACAGAGCACACTGTGGAGAAAGGGACTTAAGGCTCTGACAGCAACACTCAAGGTACTATTAGGTACTTTCCCTAAGCAAGTATAGTATGGCTTCCCTTACCCAAATTCCAGTAGCTGCATCAGTGCATGAGACAATGCCCTGTATCGTTTAAGCACAGAGAACTTTTGCAATATTTTATGCTTTTACGTAGTGAAAAGGGGAAAAAAAAAGTGAGCAGGCCTTGCTTGACCTTCTTGAACCTGCTCACTTTGAAGCGTGCAGTGTGGTTGCTTGCCCTGGCCAGCAGCTCTCCTTCAATGCTTAGCAGATTCTCTCTGTCTCATGCCTCTCTTCCTTCAGGCGCAGCCTGTTGTGGACCACCATGGAGCCACCATGTCAAGGACATGAAAACTATTTGCAGGACTCCTTTTACTTCTATCTTGATGTATTTCTCCCATGTAAGGAAACTTCAAAGAGAAGACAATTGTGTTACTTGTTTTGAATACTTCCCTGCTTCACTCAGATGGATTAAGAAAAAGGTACCCCAGTAGGTAAAAATGTGTCCCAGAGTGAAATTCTGGCCCAAGCAAAGCCAGTGGCAAAATTTCATCACATTCAATCTGACGTATGGTTCTATTCTGGACTTTATACACATGGTAAATGGAAATTTAATTTTACCTTTATGCACTGCTACAATCCACTATTTGTCTGCTCTGAACTATTGACCTTCTTCTGTCATGCCTCAAGCATCAAGGTGGTGTTTGTTCGATTTAATTGCCCACGGGCATGTAAGTCCAATGTGTTCTTCTTTGCCTTGATGATGTGAGTGTGATTAATTGAGAGTGATTACAGCACAAGGCATGTTACTGGGGGAGCTGGAAAAGTCAGGCCAGTATGTGCAATTCTAGGGGATGATGCGAATCTTTAAACTTTTAAGGAATCTATGCAAGTTGAAAAGCTAAAAGGTATGGCTATGTTCAGGAAGTGAGCATACAGTGATCACACTCCTGGAGGGAGGCAGGAAGATGTCCTTCATGTCCAGCTAGACATGTCCTTTGTGCATTTCCCTAAAGATATGCCTTTTCTTCATAATAACCTTATTAAGGAGTGACAAGGTAGTTGTTTTTCACAGATGAATGTTTGCATTCAGCAGCATGCTCCTGCATTTCTCCATTTTATCAGGTTGCAAGTAATTACCATGCGTCACATCACCTGGAGTGCCATTATGCAAATTTGCATATGGCTTGAATACTCTGCTTAGACAAATATTTATCATCCTTTAAAGCTTCTCTTGGAAAAGAATGTCATACCTTCTGTTCTCTCTTATCACTTCACATGTACCACAATTCAAAAAGAATTCACAGCTGAAGGGAAGGTCTGCGGAGAAAAGGCTTGGTGCCTGCAGAGAAATTTATTTCAGAATTCTGGAAGAATAAGACAAAGGGAAAATTTTTAAGTAAATAGCATATAAAAAGAAACATATAGCTTGATGGTCCACCTTGTTCAGAAGTAATTTTATTGTCTTCTCCCAGGTTCTGTTCTGTATACTCTCCTCCTGAGTCTGACCTGAAGGGTTCAGTAATCATTGCAGGAATGTTATTACAGTGAAAGTCTTTCTCTCATCAAGGTTGCTGGAATGTTTGCTACCATCTCTCATTTGCTCTCTCACTGAAGGTTCATAGAATAAAATACATAATAAAAAGCCTATAAGAAAAATGAGCAAGAAAAATATGCTCTTAATCAGGTTTCTTTTGGAGGTATTAAGGATTATCTGCCTAAGAAGTGAATGAGGACTAGCAATGACACTTCTGCCCAAAAACTAAGCTGGTACACTATTGCTTCATTCAAATTTCTGGACCACAACTCTAATTTAGAGATCCAAGCAAGCCACACTGACAAGTGCAAATATGCACTTGGTTTTGATGGAAAGAAAAGGAGCAAGGTGAGAGCGTTCTATTTTATAGTACTTTGGGTTTAGGCAAATGTCAAACTTTACCTGAGACCCAGGCATGTCTTGAAAGTGCAGGCATTTATGAAATCCCAGTCTTGGCTTTTTCAGAATGGACAGGCTAAAGAGGAGAACAGAGGGAGACAGAACAGACAGTAGACACAAAACACCTGCTTGGTGTTCCCTCTCCAGGCATGGTGCTTGTGGGGTCTGGGAGGGTTGAAAAGCTCTCCATACCACAGGGATGAGCTGCTACATCTGGAACTGGAGTCTTGTAAATGTTCCTGTTGATTGGGCAGAGAAAGACCAGATGTTGTTGTGGTGAATGTTTGTTGCATTCACCACTGATTCATCCAGCGAATTCATCCAGCTAGACGTCATTTCACCCATCCAGAATAAACAAATTGCTGCAGGCTTTGTCTACTGCTCTTCTTGCAGGTGTTGGCACTTCTCACAAGGTCTCAGAAGGCAGCAGGACAGCACCACTGCATCAGTTGAGCACCCTAAATCCCCTCATCATTGGAGGACCCCACTCACATTTTGAAGCTGAAATCCCTGTTCTGTTTACCTGCGTGAGCTGAATATATGCCAGACATTTTTCCCCCAGTCTTGCTTGCTCTTTCTTAGAGAGCACTACAAAAGATACATGGTGCCTTCCCAAAGACACAGCATAATAGTGTCTGATTAATGAAGGACCAGCAATCAAGAAACAGGGGAAGGAAATGGAGCCTTTTATTTTAACTTATAACAAGAAACTAGCTTGATTTGATGTAAGTCAGGCTGATCTGGGACAAAAATAAGTAGATAAACCAGGGAAGGGCATTTTGTATTATAAGAAGCAAACTTAAAATCCCTTGAGTGGCCAGCAATCTTGATTCTATCAGCTAAATAAAGAGATAAGAAGATGTACACATTCAGATAACAATTTGAGATGCCTTGAAAGAAAAGGTGGTGGTAGTAAAATCTTTGCTAAGTAGAAATTAGTAAAATAATGATTTGTTCCTTACCTGTTTTTTCCTTAATTGTCTTCTGTGTCCCGTGAAATTTACAACCCAAGTTGAACCAGAACATAGCAATATGTTGTTAATGGCTCACATAAATCAGGTAAATTAGCTATTTTTACCATTTTTTTTCCTGAAAGCTTTAAGACCAATTTGTGTTGCCTGCCCAGCTGAAAGAAAAAATGTCTGTGCCTTTGTGTGTTGATAACGTGGGAGCTGCAGGAACTGTTGTATTAAACCAGCTGTTTCTTAACATATGGTTTTCCTAAAACTGTCATGTTCACGTGCTTTAGAGCTACTCAGTCCTGCTTCCTCTTAGTACTGGGATATGTTCAGAGCTATATCCTCAATATAAAAGAACTTTAAAACAATATCATTCTCTTAAGTCTCTAACTACAATCTCTATGAAAATGCTACAAAAAACTTTCAAGCATGGCGAAGTATTATTTCCTTCATTTTGGAGATGCCTAGTTTCAGAAACCTTAAAAAGACCCTGATTTTCAGAGAGAAGACATTGACCTTGACATCACATGGGACACTATTTTCTTTTGGTTTTAGTTGCTGAGTGATTTGACCATGATCATACAAAATAAATCAGTATTATCTTTCAGACTACTAAATGCTCATGATCAAACCAGGAACGGAACCTTGACTAGAGAGTAGCAAGTAAATATTATAATCACTGAGCAGCCTTTCATTTTACCCTGGAATTAAACTGCTCCATCTTTGTTAAACCAAATCTTGCTTTGCTTATTTTTACTCCATGCCCTTCATTTACTTCAGCTGGCTTAAAAGTCTAGCTGGTAAACAATGCTCTGAGGAACAGGTTACCTTGTCCAGCCCAGAAGTAACTAATGTAGTATGGATCATCAGGGCATTGCACTTGCAGGGACAGCCTGAGTATTCCTGCATCCAACAACCCCCCACACAGATTTTCCCACTTACTGCTTCAAAGCATGTAACATTCAGCTTCACTTAGCACTTCTGATGTTATCCCAGTAATGTTGAAAGGACTTGAGCAGCAAGGAGGAAATTTTAACGATGTCATAAATACAGACAGTCGAATCTTTCATTTTCCCAGTAGAGACAATAGGGGTGTTTTGTGATACAGCTGAAGAGCAAATGCTGTCCGTAGGGTTGGTATCCGCTGTGAGAGAGTAAGACTTCAGCCAGCTCAATAGCATTCCCTGCAGTCAAAGAGAAAGGACTCAGGCTTTGGAGTCCCCCCAGCCCACTCATCCTTTGGCAGACTCTCTCCACTACAAACTGCATGAATCACAGATGAACAGCAAGAATGGATGCCTAGGGTGGGTAACCTGTGAACTTCTGCAGGAGATTTATATACATCATATGTACAAAAAAAGACCTAGCCTCTGCAGGCCACCAGGGTTGATATTCATATGGCACTCTTTCTTCAGGACCATGAAGGCAAGCATTCCCCAAAGATGAAAGTTGGAAGGCAGAGTTATTGTACCGTCACACTGTATGCCCCCCAGCACAGACAAACCTGCAATGCATTTCTTGTTTTCATTTCAGTTTATTGTTTTAGCACTCTTGGAAGGTTGGCTGCTGCATCAGGTGCTATTTCTCTTGACAGACAGAAACACAATTATGAAACACCACCCACCTCCATCATGTACTCTCAATTAAGAGGACTGGGTCTGGGAGCAATAATAAGTCTGGAATTATTTCATGACTTGATTTTACTCCAGACAATAAATATTCTGTTTTACTATTCTTTTGTTCTTCATGAAAATGTGGATTTTCATTGCAAAATTAGCAGAATAAAGAAGATAACCAGTTCCATAGTATAAAACTTCACTGCAACCATGTTGCACTTTCACATTTTGCAGCATGCCAGTGATCATTTCTGTTGGGACTGGATTACATAGCATATACTTAAAAACTAAATTTCCATGAGTCTAAATTCCTTGTTTCATTCCATGTTCTATTTAATTTCTCTGAATAAATTAACTCTTTTTCACTCAAGCTAAAGTGGTTGTAAAGCCCATAGCATGTTTCTGAGACCACACTGAGCGTATTAAAAGCTCCTCCTTCCCTTTCTCTTTCCTCCCTTCCACACACATGACTCAGGAGGAGAAAACAATGTTCCACCACAAAAGTTGTTAAAAGGACATAAACTTTAAAGGCAACATGAGTATGGACATGAAACTTTGGGATATAATGTTTCAGATTCACCATCAAGTTGCAGTCTCGGACTATCCAACTTTTTGCCAGGTAAACCACAATTTTCAGCCACTTCTCCCTGTACTGCGGAAAACACTTAATCTTCAAGCTCTCCCTAATACTCGGTGAAGAGCCATCAACTAAACATAGAAGACTAATACCTGTGTTTACTTTCATCCACACTCAGTGACACCCTAAGCGTCTGCTGGGCCTTTGATGTGATGAGCAGTCAGAACAAGGTAGCTTCCTTAGCAATGAAGAGTGGTCATTTATCAACAATTAACATATTAAATAGAAATACATGTAAAAATAATACTATTAATGTTTTCAGAAGACAAGATTCCTGTCAATCTCTGAATATCAAAATGTTCTCCACCCTTACCCATGGGCAAAGCACTGGAGTAGAACTCTGCTGCCAACATCTGCATCTTTGCATGATGCCAACATGCAGAAACATGCTTTGAGAGGCAACACACAGGCCCATGACCAATCCCCAAGGCTCTCAGAGGCAGAGGCACTTGGGGAGCACAAGCCTGCTACATGGGATCCTCTTGGGCTGTTCTGAAAACAGCTGAAGCTAGTGCAGGCATTGGTTGCAAGCATTTCTGTTTGGTTTGCCAGCTATTCATATGCTTACTGGAAGATGCACACCATTACACACATCCTGATGTCCTCTATATTCCCAGCTGGTGTTCTGTATTCCGGTTTTCCCAAAGCTAATTTGTCCAAGCCAGGCCACTATTCCTCTTCTTTTTTGACCTGGGACATCCTCCAAGCTGGCACAGGGTAACTGGCTGACATTTCTCCTTGATGTCTGAAAACTGAAAATGGACCATGAGAGACTGGTTAATGCAAACAACAGGGCAGAGATTGTGGGATTTAATCTTTGTTTGAACCTTGTAAGAAAGTCAGGTTCCTATTATCTTCAGTAACACAACACAAATTTAGGCAGAAGAACAGCGGTGACTGGTTCTGGGGGTTCTTCTTAGTAAGGACACTTAAGCCTTGTACCAGCCAAGGCATCTCTGGTGTGCTACTACAGCAAAATATTTCCCATTCTACAGAACCCAGGAAGAATGTTTAGTGCTGGGCTAGCTCAGAAAAATATGATTTTCATTGTGTGAGAAATGGCAGCATTTTGAAATTAATTTCTTCACTGAATTAGATTGTTTATGAAGAATACTAAAATCTATGGAAAGAAGAATGCCTCTGCTAAAACGGGAAATGCCAACTAAAACTGTTGGCATTTGCAACAGAAATGAAAGTATTCCATTTGCTGAAAGAAAATCAATTTTAACCTGACAAATGGATGCTGTGTTCTTGTGACTTACTCACTTATGAAATGTAGGCTCCAATTTTCACCTTTCTGTTTCCATCATCAGATTTGCTAGTTGAATAATAAAAAGTAAGGTTTGGTCTGAGAAGTTATTTACTTGTGTTTAAGAAATCATATTTTCTGAAGGTAATTGTCCTGCATAAGTAGCTTTAAGAAGCACTGACCATGATATGTGGCATGTGTGGTGTGTACATGCACATCTCCACACAGATGCACCCCATTTTTTCCTTGAGACCCAAATAAAATCTCTGATTCTTAGAAATACAGGCTTTAGCTTCTGTTGTGTCAGGCTCCCAGCAGGGTCTCTCCACCTCACTGCAGCAGATTTACTGCTTGTGCTAAGCTTTGCTGCTCTGCAGTATGTATGTACTTACAAAGTTAATTCTGACTACTGAGAGACTACCGGAGCCCCAGTTTAAGCATGGGAAATATAGCTGGAATTGGAAATGCTTCTGAAAGCACAGTGAACTCCTGAAGTGTGCCTACTGTTTCTGTAAATTACATCTGCCTGGGAGATGCAATGCTATATGCTTTGGGATTTGTTTTATTTGGCTTCTTGTTTGTGTAAGGCTAAGAGCATAAGCAAAATCAAATCTACCTAACTGAAATGTTCAGCTGTGAAATAATAAGCAAAGGAGAAACATTTCTTTCTCTTTGTCTCCCTGTGGAGGGTTATTGCAATTGAGATAATAATTTTCTTAACTTCCTCACTGCTCTTTGCATAAAGCTAGTAAGCACAGTCTTCACAAGATACAACCTCTCTCCTGTTCCAGAAGAAAAACAAAAGAACCCCTCTTTCCTCTAAACTCAAAAGCTACAGGAAGCACTTTGTATTCAGATTTGCCCTTGGCTTTTTCAAAGAAGATTTTGTCAATTTAAATTCCCTTCATGCCCCTCCATAGTTAACTTTCTCCTGTTTGCTCAAGCTACCCACTCACCATTAGCATGATGTGAATATTTTTCAAATGTCAGCCTTTACCCTGAGTCACCACACTGCTAAAGCATCTTGACTGTGGCACTGGATGCAGAACACAGAGTGCTTTGATTAGGTTCCATTTTAAAAATCTGATATGGGCAACAGTTTTTACACTATCTCATAATGCGAAAACAAAATGAAAAACTGAAATTAATAGGCTATGGAGAATTGCATCAGCTGCATGAGAGATAAGCTGGCACTGCAGAGTGCTACATTTAACCTTCGGGCTCTGGAACCATGAGAGCATGCGGACCACAGACAGCAGGGCTAATGGTTATTTTCAGGCTGGTGTTTATCATCACTGCTCACAGTGTTTAGGTACAATAGTTTATAATACATCAAAGGCTTAAACTGAATGAATGGATTCATGAATTAGGAAGCAGATGAAAATAGCCTGGAGTTCTACAGCAAGACAGTAAAAATGTTTAGTGCATACCTGCCTCCCTCCTTCAGCCTGACCAGCTATGGTCTCAAGTTGTGACAGCTCCAAGACAGAGCTTGTTTCAAATGCACATCCAAGGGGTGACACAGGAACACATTGCTTTTCACAGTTGTGGCACTTGAGCAGAAAGTGATAGAGATTTGTCAGAGTCACGATAAGGCAGAACACTGTAGAGGAGATCATATGGATTATTGTCAACACTGTCGCAAGCACGTAACGCTGCTCCTCACTGAAAACACATCATTTTGTGAGGCTGGAAGAAAGAAAGAAATAACAGCACCATCTCAGACCCACAGTCTGAGAAAAAAAGTAAAGTATTATTAACAAAACAAAACTAACATAGGCTATGCTAAAAAAAAAGACTTTCTTAGGTCACATCGGCAGGACAGAACATGCCAAAGGTTACAGATGAGGCTTATCTCTCTATACAAGATAACTGCAGAGGTTCATAGATCCATGAAGTATGTCCCTTGTCAATGTTGTGGACCTAAGAATGGCTAGTAAAGACTAATCATTTCTGCTTAAATTTTCAGACCAAAGCCACCTTTCTAAGGAATATACTGATAAACATATCAATTAACTCAAGTTATCTCACTCAAACTCCTCACATGATAAACGAGCTTTGTTCATTGGTTTGAAAAATCTTTTCATGAGAAGCAAAACATTCCATTTATAAATTCCTCCATAGTTGAAAGCACACATTTGACAACTGACTTTGCAGGATCTTAAAATCACAGAATCACATAAGCTGGATAGTAAGACTGGGAGTCATCTGATCCAAACCTCCTGGCAAACCAGGGCTAACTCCTATGCAGTTCAGGTTGTCTGGGGTCTTGGGCAGCTGAGTTCTGAGTACCTCCAAAGGTGGGGATTCACACCCTCTCTGGGCAGTCTGTAACAGTGTTTCATCACCACTGCTGTGCAGATTTTCTCTTCTCCTTAATGCAACTCATATCTGTTGCCCACAGTCTCTCATAGAACCCCTCCATAGAAAGCGTGGTTCCTATGCATTCTCTGGTTGGGTATTTAGACACTGAATAAGATTTCCCTGAGTCTTCTCTTCTCTAGGCTACAAAGTTTCAGCTCTTGCAGTCTCTCCTTACGTAAGATGCTACTGTCCCTTCATACTTTTCATCATCCCTCTCTGGACCTGCTCCAGAATGCCCATGTCTCCCTTCTACTGGGCAGCTCCGCATGGGACTTGGAACTCCAGTTGAACTCTGCTCACTGCTACTGAGCAGAGGGGAAGAATCACCTTCCTCAACCTCCTGTCCCTTCTCTTGTTGATGATATAGCTCAGTACCTGGAACCTGCCAGAGCACATTTCCACCTCCTGCTCTGTTTGTGGCTTCTCAGTTCTCTCTCTGCAGAGCTGTTTCCCAGCTGGTCATACCCAGCCTGTCTTGTGCCCGGGGTTGTTCCTCTCTGGGGTCAGGACTTTGACATTGCCCTTGCTGAGCTTCACAAGGTTCCTGTCAGCCCATTTCTCCAGCCTCTCCCGTTCCCTCTAAATGGCAGATCTGTCCTGCAGCTCATCAACTGCTTCTGCCAGTCAGGCAAACCATACATCTGTACTCATTCCCGGAAAAACTCCCAGTCTGAAAACAGATCCTGAGAAAAAAACTAAACCAAAGAAACAACCCAAACTAACCAACCAACCAACCAACCAACCAAAACCCACTACAGACATCCCATGATTGTGTACTACTTGTAAACGCATTCCTAGAAGGAAAGTCTCTGTATGGAATGGGTTACTGCCGGTTCCGGGGGTGCACTGGGTGGGGTGCTGTGACTCCAAAACCAACTTCTGGCTGAAAGTCGCACAGCAGCTACTGTGCACGCGCACACACACACACACACACAAAAACCGGACAGCTCCTTCGAAAGGTCAATGGCAAAGAGGCAGGAAGGGTCTTTGTGTGCAAATCCACTGCAGCCTTTATTCCAGCATTGCTGCTCGTGACAAAGACGCAGTGAATGGGGGCAGTGACAAAGACCCAGACCCCTACAGAGTTCCAGCTTAAGTATGGGGGTCGAGAGAGCTGAGGGTATGGGGCAGTACATAGGTGGGGCTAAGGTACGGGGACGAATAGGAAACTAGTGAGGGAGGGACTAAGGGACAAGGGTGAATGGGGAAACAGGGAAGGGAGAACATTCTGGATTCGGGCCATATAGGGTAGAAAGGGGCAGGGGAGGCCAATGGGCCAATAGGAGAGACAGAGCCGAGATACAGTTCTGTAACAGAACAGGGCATTGTGAGAGAGACCTTTTTAGTCACTTTAACCTGGGGAGAATTTCTCCACTTAGCTCCAGGGGGTTCTCATAATCCCTGGTGCCATGAGCTCACTGTCTACAACAGGTTACATGCAAAAATTACCCCAGGTGCATGATACTTCAAATCTGACACCATCATCTGAAGACTTCTGAAGACCTTCCATTGCTACCACTAGTAATGAGTGGGAGTATGTGCTGAAACAGCACTAAAGTGCTGGGCATTGGCTTTGCCGGTGTCATCCACAGTGTCCTGAGAATCAGTTTGGCTGGGACAAGGAGCAGCCTGCACCTGTGTGTGTGCCTTGTGTCCCCACTTTGCTGCCTAGTGGTGGTTCTCAGTAGGTCTGTGCTAAGATCCCATTGCAGACTGCAATGTTAGAGAGCTACTGAGCACCCAGGAGAGCTGTACTCTGTGACTACTAATTTCTCTCTCACATTCCTCCTTTTTTCCTGAAGATATAACTGATTAAATTCACTTTCCTGACAAATTGCTATCAGCCACTCAGCATTAAAAGTGGTAGCTTTCAGGTGACAATCAGTATATTTTTCCAAATGAATTGAACAATCATGACAATAGAAAAAGACAGTTATTTTTTCTTACAGTACGTTTGCAGACAAAGTGGGGGGTAGCCATTAGAAATACTGAAGAGCATGAAGGTTAACAATACTTGATTTTACACTGGCAGAATATTTGTACAAAGCGGAAAGAAAAGGAACATTTTTCAGCATAACCATAATGCGATTGTGGTTCGATAAAACCAGGAAAGCCATGGAACAGGGAGACAATGATGGTTTAATCTATGACTATCAGAGCCTGATTTCCATTGAGAGTAAATGCAGGAAAAGTGCTAATGTAATTACTTTCCTTTGGAAAAATGCAGTCAAAGTGAAATAGCATATTTTTATTTTCCATAGTATTTTTATGTACAATAGTTAATAATATTGGAAAGGAAAATACTTGGATGGTAGGAATATGCAGATTTTATGATAAAGGAGAAACCCTACAGAATGTAGAGGCCTTGTCTGTACATGCTGTACTTCTGAAGGTAAGGTCTGACCACCTGCAAGACATGATTTGCTTGTCCCTTGCAATTTAAACATGACCTGTGTAAGGTCTGTTATAATTCTGAAGCTCTTTATGTGTGCCCATTTCCTGCAGAGGGCACAGATTTATGGGAAGAACAAATATTGTAAGAACCAACAGCCTTAAATCCATTATTTTAACAAACTATAAATGAATTGTCATCACTTTTGCATAGTTCAGAGGTCAGAAGAGAGATCTGATGAGGTAGTACGATTTGCTGCATAGCACGGGAAACATTACAACCATCAGGCCCATTTCAAACTTCCAGATATGTAGAAACTTCAAGCTCCCCTGCAGCCCTCCAAGTGAACCAGGGATCCTAGTCCTACTTTCAACGATAACTGAATGATCGTAACAAAGTGAAATCAATCAGATTTTGAAGTCTGTAATTTTCTATGTTTATAGTTTTGAGTAAGCAAGATGAATGCACATGGAAATGTGAACAAATACAAATCATTTACATTGAAAGCATCTTTTCAGCAGAAAAATTTCAAAGCACAGGTATTTTATCTTGGTGAGATCTTCATTAAAACAAATAACATAAGTCACCTGTAAGACTGCTGGGTTTGCAGGAAAATATTAACTGGCTTTTCCAGCAGTTCATGCAATCTGTTGTCATAGAAGGATGCTTCACTTTAAAAACTTAAGCACCTGCAGTCACATACCTTTTTTTTAAAACTCAGAGAGAACAATGCTACACTGCACATCAAAGGCTCATTTGCATGCAGTGCCTCATTATTTTACATCTGCTGAGGCCAAAGTTTTGCTTACTCTGTGTAAGAAAGTTCTAGTCCTTGGAAAAGTTCTTACTAGCTCTGTAAAAATAAATATTTCCAGGTACACACCCTTAGCAAATAAATGGAGAGGTGTACCACATGATCTGCATTGAAAGACAGATGAAGGTCTTAGTCAAATTTTCTAAGGGTTGAGAGCAAGGAATTTTTAAGAAAAAACCCTTTTATTTAAAGTATTACATGACTTGTATGTAATGATGAAATACATGATTAGACAATGAAATATAGGTTAAATGATGAAATACATGTTCTGCGTGTCTTCCTCATTAGTAAATAATTCTAAATCTCAAAATTTTGGTTAAAAAAAAGGGTTAATATAAAATTTCACTGGCACTTAACCTTCAACTGATGTATCTGCATCAGTCAATCTCATCAGACAGGGTGAATCAGAACAGGTAAAACATTTTTTCTGTAACAGTGTGTCATTTTAGTATTTCCTCCCAAGTCATACAGTATAATGGGTTCAGTCTGGTGAAATCTCCTTCTGGATCAACACTCACAGCTGAATAATGCAACTCACTGATTCACATGTGGTCATTGAGCAGGCTCAGACCGTGATGAAGCAGATGCTTTGGGGACTGGGCAGGTAGAATACTGCACCTGACAATGTGGGAAGGACCAGAGCAAATAAAATTTAGGACCCGACAAGAGGTGCCTGACTTTGACTTGGGAGCATGTGAACTTTGGCTTGGACAATAAGCACAAAGATGGACTATTTCCCAAAAAACGAGGTGGGTGGCACCAAGGGCTGGACAGGGCAGATCCTCACAGACAGGCCTGAGGCTGGGGCTCATAGGGTTAACAGCTCTGCTAGAGGCAGAGCTGCCAGGCTTTTCCAGGGAGGAAAAGGCAGTGAAGAAAAGACCAGTGGAGTACCTGCCCTAGAAAACACTCACACAGCAGATATCTTCACTTGGACAAAATCATATTTCTAGGAAGAATATCCTCGGGAATGTGATCCTTGAAGAAAAGTAACTGAGCTCCATTCTCTATTAATTTCCTTTGATTTTAACTAGTATTTGATACATTTCTTCTGACTGGTCTTCTTCCTAGAGAAAAAAGTTCACTTTCCTCTCAAAGGCTTTTAAAAACACAGATGGTGCCTTTACACAAAACAGAGTCTACAGATATGATTCTCCAAGGTTTTTTAAACCTTTGGAGCAATGGAGAGCTTTGACAGTATATGTATTTTTTTGCATGATGTAATTCCTTCACTGTCCTATTTTTTCCTAAATATAGGCCAATTCTGAAAGAATAGTGTCAACATCACACTTGAATTCTGGTTGCTTCTAAGATAATTGATAATGCCTCTAAGCACTTGAATACAACATAAGCATTTTAAGAAAAAACAAACACCCAACAACAAAAAACAAAACAACAAAAAAAGCACAAAATTCAAAAAAACCTGAAACCCCGAAACAGATATACTCCAAATGTAGCAGAAATAAAATCAGAAAAGATCATCCATGGAGTCTCAGTTTAACAGCAAGCAGGAGGTAGGACTACAGGTTGTCTGAGTTACCTTTTGACCTGTGATTCTATAATTACAGGAAAAAAGAGAAGTTTTGAATATTGCCATAGATTAATCTACAGACGAAGATGATGGATGTATTGACCAAGAAGCCCTAAGTGGTGGTACATAGAGGGTATGACCTTCCCACATGGGTGGGGAGGGTCTGGCAGCTCACCATTGGCACACCTTATTGCTCCACTGCTTTTCTTAGGAGTTCATTTTGGTTTAGCAGTATTCTGCTGCATCCCTGCTACATTTGATGACCAAAAGCCTGAGCTGAGTGACCATTGGGAGCACAGGCCAGCTATAAGGTGCATTTTCATATCAGCATCTCTCTCTCAGACACTGCATTTGTGCTTGGCTAATCTACAAGAGGCAAACCCATCCACTAGTGAGAAGTCTCTATTTGTGGCTGTGCAAAATGAATTCTTGCCCCTGGTGGCTCCTGGGCAGCCTCTTTTTGCCGTGTCATGGCTAATATCACTAGATTATCCTTGAGCTGAATTGTGACTTTACAGCTGCTGAGTCCATACATGCTCTGTCCATTTGCTCAGTTTTGCATTGTGCAGGCCAGGCTTTGAGCTCATCCATATGGTGTTTACAGTATCACAGAATCATACAATATGCTGAGTTGGAAGGGACCCACAAGGATCATCATTTAGGAAGAGCCAAGGAAGGCTTCACTGTGGCTTGCTTGGTGCAGGTCTGATGTCCTTATGCACTGGGCTGTGTTAAGGCTTGAGCTCCTCCAGGCAAAAGTCATGGAGCTCTCCTAACCCTGCCCTGAGGCACAGGAAAGTAGTGCAGATAGTCCAGGCTTATGAAGAGGTTCAGAGCCACATTTAAATGACAGCACAAAGATGGACAGGAATCCTGATGGCTCCTCATGTACCATCCCTGTGATTTGCTTCCAGGGTGGTCCATGATTTGAGCCGAAGAGCCAGAGGCAGTGTCTACAGTGGCATCAAAGGCAGAGGTGACTGACTGCAACCTCCTGCAGTGCATCTAAGAGATGCTCAACACATGGCACCCCCGATGCTGTCTCGCGTGCCTGTGACACTGAAAATCCTGTTGACACCTGTTATACATGGTCAGGGTGGTTTCCCACGTGGAAAGTAGCAAAGCTTGGGACTGTGCCTGAAACTCCCCATGAGGCTGCCTGCATATGTTCTGAGGGGCCCATAGACTCCCAGCCGCCATGAGCCCCTCTTCATCAGTAACTGAGGGCACATGTCCTCCCTTCTGAGGCCCTTTGAGTCACAAACAGTTTATCATTTAAAATGCTTTTGGAGTTCATATTGAATTGTGAAACAGTGAGAGGACTGACTCTGTGGGAACTTGCCATGACTGTTACCCCTATAACGTAACACATGGGTGAAACAACAGAGCACAAAGGCATGTGGAAAGCACAGGCTTTTTGGAAGAGTCTTCAAAGACCAAGGCACCAGGACATTGTGCAGTCCCGTCCATACTGCCAGGGGGAACAATCTCTTGACCATCCAACTACCAAACTACCCACAGTTTTTACATATCTATTTCTTCCACTCTCAATTTTTTTTTTTTTGGCGCCATGGTCAATCAAGAGAACAGAGTCCTGGAGGGAACCAAAGCAGTCCAAACCAACAGTGTAAAATGAGACAATGGTTGCAACACAAATTTTGTATTAAATTAAATAATTCACTTTGAAATTCTGGAGTAACTTTCTGAATGTGAAAGGTGACAGGATTGCTGAAGACCTACATATGAGTATTTCAAGCATGGGCTGAAGAATTTATGGTTTCTGTCTTGCTGCTCAGACAGTCCTCACATGAAATATTCTGACTCAAGCCCCAGCTCATGGCTAACTAGATACAGATCTTCTATTACAAAACAGTAATTCTACTAGAATCCTAGTAGAGCATGAACAGTAATAGATCCTCTACTCCTCCCTTTTCCTCAAATGAAGCTTTAGCCTCAGGCTAAACATATCTGCAAAATTACTTCTGGAGGAATTTAATTTCCCTGTTCACTAGTTTTACTTGTATTAATTAAAAGAAAATTCTCAGTCATATTTTTTTTGGCTGGGAGAAAATATTTTACCATCAAGCCTTTCTGAATAAAATATCCTTTCTGCTTTGAATAAGTTCCTCCTCAAAAAAAAATCCAGGTAAATTATCTAGATATACACATTTAATGAGTCCATCTCATTAGTATGTAGGTATCAGTCAGAAACCTAAAATCCATAATAAATTCAGTTCATTTCACTTCATCCTGAGTTTAGCAGTATTCATGTATGTTCCAAGTTTGTATGGGAATATTGGGGTTTTTAAGTGTATACTTTGTTCCTTGCCTTAAAGGCACCTTTGCACTGCCTTTTGATTTCTGGTTGTAGAGCATGACAATCATGCCATGGAACATCTGAGATCTTCCTCCCGGTCAGTCTCAGGGATCCTAACAAGGGAAGAGAATATCTTACTGGGAATTCAAAACTAGATTTATTACTAGGAAAAATCCCAGTTTTACATGTTCGTTCCTGGCTGTCCTTTCAGTGAGGCATTCTGTTTCATGGGAAAGAACTAACCATTTTAACATCTTCTTCTTCTTCTGTAATATCCCAGAGAGGGACAGTTAGACTATTCTTTTATACCAAAAAATAGTTTTTACTAAAATCGGCAGTAGGAGAGTACATTTGTGTAATCACAATCTGCATCTCTCCTTCTCAAACAGAACACAGTACCACAGTAGCAAACAGCAAAAAGATCTGAATAGTTCATTCAGATTTTGCTAAATGACCACTCAATTTGCAGGTGTGTGGTAGGTTGAGCCTGAGCTGATAGACAGCTCGTCTGACCAGTAGCACATTTCAGAATTTCCATATTTAAAGTCTGGAGGACACAGGAGGTGCCTCTCTTTTGGTTTTGCCGCTCCTGCGAGAGTGGGGGGA
>VZTH01007943.1:0-42713 GCA_013397815.1 Aleadryas rufinucha | reverse complement strand
GGAAAAAAAACCCATGTGTGGCCCATGGTAAAGAAACTGATTTCTTCCCATGGGAGAGGTGTTTTTCCTGGCGGCAGCTTTGTTTCCCAGGCGGGAGGTTGTTGCTGATACAGTTTTGGGAGAGCACGGACAACAAAACAGAGCTCTGTTTCCTCAAATAGTGGAGAAATCTTTAAGGACTGTGTATGTTGACCAAAAATCATGGTTTGTTATCCTTTGTGCTGGTTTGGGAAAGAGAAAAGGGAGGAGGGGGTGTGGGAGCAAAAAGAAGGGGTTTTGCTTTAATTTCTTATTATTTTTTTTCTTTCTATTAGTTCTGTTAATAAACTTTTCATATTCTTTAAGTTTTGAGCCTGCTTTGCATTCCTCCAAATCTCCTGTCTCACAAAAGATAAGGAAGGTGAACTGAAACCATTACAAACTTGGTGCATTGGCCGGGAAACAAACCAAACCCGCTACGAGGTGTTACAGACAAATGTAGTGTCAGCCACTGAAGTTATTTTCCACTGCAGGACTTGCTCAGCACAATCATAAGTACAGGCAACCTTTCAGAGGCAGACTGGTTGCCTATCAGAAGGTTAGAGAGACCCCCAGAGAGGTGGACTGAGCTTCTTGTCAGTAGTAAGGTTAGAGTGATCACCACTTTTTAGCTCATCTTTCTACAACAACACTATATTTTCACACAGCTGGGCCCATGGCATACAAAACTCTCAGCCCTGGCTAGGTCCCTACTGATACCTCTCTCCCAAACTAGCAAAAATCAGCAGGTTTCATAATTGGTGTTCTTGCACAAGCATGGTGCCAATAATGCCAGAGTCATGGATTTGACCCTCATAAGGGCCATTCATTTAAGAGCTGGACTTGATGATCCTTGGGGGTCTCTTCCAACCCAGAATTCTGTGATTCTGTATTTGTCTCTTGCTGTAACAGTAGAGTTTCCACAATTGGTAACATGTCTTAGCAACACTCATTGGAAACTGGTCATGTAACATCTGGTAGGAAGTACCATGGTTTTAGCCCTCTTTGCTCCCTGCAGAAGTACTTCTTGGGCATTCAGGGGTATTTTATATTCAGTCCTCAGTTCTGTGTTCAAGATGTCAGTGACCTGAGCAGAAGCAATGCCATCCCACATCATGCCATTGTGGTTGCTGTCAGATACTGTGGATTTGCATATCTTGCCAAACAGCTATTCCCATAAACATACCATGGCTGGTGAACATTTTTATGGCAACATGATCAACTTGCAGAAAGGCTGCCTTTCTAGTTAAATGGCTGGTGTGCTTGTTAGAGTCATCATTCTTACTGTGAATGCCTTTCTTCCCTCCAGGACAACACTGACAGAGAATCTGAACATTTATTATCCAATAAGTGAGTTATTATCATAAAATATAATGAAAAGTATTGACTGAAGAAAACGAAACCTTTCTTAACATATAATCAGGAGTTCGGGACAGCAAAAATAACTTAATAACTATGAACTGACAGCAGAGATAATGTACATTATATCAATTCTCCAGTAGATACTGATCACAAAGGTTATCTGATTGAGATTCTCTGGTGTGTATAATACAGCAGGACTGTAGTAGTCTCTGAGTACAGCTGAATAATCCAAGTTGACATCTGTCTGGGTGCACTATAACAACTCATTCCTTAAATTCCTAGATGCTGGTCTAAGATGTTTGTTCACATCTGTGAGCAGTGAATGAACAATTCCCTCCCAAGACAGGTGTCCGTTAGCAAAACGGCATGCCTCATTTGGCCTTAAGCATGGGTGACAGCTAGTAAAAGCATATGAACATGTGTTATGTGTATATATGCCATAAAGCATAAGCCTCTTTGCTCTATGCAGAAATATTTCCTATCACCCCAATTATTGTGAGTGCCGGGAAGTATTTCAGCATGGAAAATTATGTCCATAACATCTGTGTCCAGGCTGGAAACATACAAATACTGTAGAGTACTTTTCACAAACATCCATTTAGGGGTTATTCCATTGTCACGAATCGGATGTGGGGGTTTAGATTAACCCTACCTCCTGCCCAGGCCTCTGGCAGCAGGTAGTATCTTTATCGAGGTGGCCAGCACCCCAGAACTCATTCTCNGGGGGTTAGATGTCCTGCCACATCCATTCCTACTGTCTATCAACAATAGGATCCATACAAAGACAGTTCACTGACACGTGCTGCCTTCCTGCCAGCTGTCGCAGTCGCTGCTGCCGGGCCCTGGCACTGCGTTAGGGCTGACAAGTGGCACAGACAACGGCTGATGCCCCTTCCTGGTGCAAAGCTATAGTCCAGGAATTGTTATGCTGGGCTACTTTCTGAATCAAATCATGAATGGAGCATCTATCCTATAAACCACCAGGTAAGTTTCAGCACTTGTGTCCAACTTTTTCCCAATGCCTTAAAATGAGATGTGAAAATACCTTCTAATATGCTCACTGATAGGAAAGATATATTTAAATCTTTTATGTGACAGTATGTTTCACCAAGTAGATCATAAAAATTTAAATTACTGAAGAGGGGGAGAGGAGACATGCAAATGCTTCAAAGCTTACTGAGAGCTTGTACAAATCTTACTCTGCATCAGACTTGTCACTTAGGCAAATGCTTTCCATCTCCCAAACAAGAGTTATTCTGACTAAGGAAGGCTTTAACAGTGGACATTGATTTCAACTGCATATCTGCAATACAGCTAACTGCAATGAATGTGTCAAAGCTGATACACACCCATTGTATCTGAAAGCAAGCTGGCTCAAAGCAGCAACTGAGAGCTCCTGCTAGATGAGTTTTCCACGACAAAGCAAGGAACTCTTGTTTATCTAAAGCAACAAAGTGTTTTCTTCCAAGCTGGCCAAAATAACAAGCCTATGAGAGTGTCTGTCTTAGATACTTTGACAGCAAAGAATTACTATTATTGCAGGACACAAGCTCAGTAAGAAAAGAAAAACATAAGAAAACATCCTTCATATCATGAAGTTGGTTTCTGCATCTGACAGCCCCAGCTAACAGCCTGTCTCTCAAGTTTTAGATCTTCTAACAATCACCTTCAGCCATTCTCCAAATATGTCCTCAAAATAGTTAAAAAATCCCTTTAACCAGTCTCAAACTCTCGCAGCATTAACTTCCCAAAAGGTCCCCAGAGATGAATGAGTACAGAAAACAAACATATTGGACATATCTATGCAGTATTCATTACAATCAGTATTCTTTCACAACTTCATTATGCTCTTTATCTGCATGCAACACTTTTCTGCCTTGCACTTTGGCTGTACATGCAGATCCTCATTGCCTTCTGGGCTTGTGCACAGCACTGATCAAAATGGCAAATTCACTTACGAAGTCTGGCCAGATGAGTATTCAGCAGCAGGGACCTGCAGCCTGTGTGGCTGTTAGAGACACAAAGAGGCAGCTGATGACCAGCTCCTCCAGTACTGCTTGACTGGCATATATAAAGGTCAGTATTTCATGAGATAGTGCTCTTGAGAATACTGTGGACCCTCTTCCTTGTGCTGGCTTAGCACCTTGGTGTGCTTCTTTTTTCTCTCATTCTTCATTGCCATTTTGGTTTCCTGATCCTTGGCTTAGCTTCCAGTCATCCTTCCACACTGCTGGGCAGATGACCCTTTATCTTCATGTCTGGCCTACAGACTTGGATAATAAAGGAAAAGGGGGAACTGAGAAATTATTTGCATTCACTTAGTGTAAGTGGAAGGGGAAGAAGGGACAGAAGACTCTCAAGTGAGTATTCACAGAGAGACCAGGATTGGCCATTAGCTTGGGAGCAGGGGCCACTCTGGGCATGGTTACAACAGGGAGGTCACTGAAGAAGAGGAAGCTCCGAGACGTGCTCTCAGGGAGATCTTCTGTCTGTAGCCAAAGCATGCACAGGAGGGTGAGTGGTAGTGCTTGGAGCAGACCATGAGTGGCATGAGGAGCTATGACTCTGGTCTTCCAGATCCTCACTGGCATGGAGGGCAGAGCCAAGAGGGGGACCTAGCCAGGTAGAGAGTCTAGTGCACACAGACTGTAGAGCAGACTCCTTCTTTCCAAGACATCACACAGATATATGGATATATTTCCCTGTAACGGAGCACCAACCAGGCCAGAAGCGTGTTTGGAACACAGAAAATACAACTAGTGGTGCTGTGATTTGGAAGGTTTCCAAAAGGGTTCTCCTAGCTGGTGGCAGATGCCACAGGCCACCGAGCTTAATAAAACAGTCTGAACCAAAGGTTTATAGCACTAAACTGCACATGTGAGGCCAGATCAGTAATAACAGATGGGCAAAATATAAAGCTGCACAGACTAATTGGGTGCCCTGTTAGTGGACATTTCCCATAATCAGGGGATTTTTGAATGACATATGTTTATCTCCCCCCTGCTTCTTGGGATACGATTTCATTTTACACAGTAATGAGACACCTGGCTTGGTGACTGCTGGGCTGAAAATCCTTATTAGGATGTTCACCTGCTGTGTGCCAGCTTCTTCATTGGTGAAACATAGATGCTGTACCCTGACCGCTTCTCTGGGCTCAACAGGGGACAGGCTATCTAGAAATCACTGTGATTGGAGCTATCAGCATTTGGGAGGCATCTCTGCCTTGGCTAAGAAAGTCAGCTGGAGGTCACTTTTTAGCCACAAAGGAAAGATAGAGTGGGAAAAGGATGGAAAGAAGTCGAAATTACTTCAGACACGTCACAGACAGCCTGGATAGAGGCATAGCAGCAGTGAGTGAATTCACCCTCAAGACCTTCACCACTGAAGACCTCAGTTACCACCCTTGTTCGGGGATGAGAATCCAGCCTGGTGTGCTATGGTCATTTGGGTGGTCCACCTCCACTTGGGGCAGCACCAGCACTTGAGTCACATTCCCTGAAATCCACATGCAAACAGCAGAATTGTTCCCCCAAAAAGGCTGGGGTCACTGAAGCATTGTGGTGGAGGTTTTTTATTTATTAGTGATTCACAGATCTTTCTGTTCACAGCCCCTGTTCAAGCAAGAGACCTCATGATGGACCTTTGTAAAACTGACATTTCCAACACCTTAAAGGGAATTTCTTGCTTCCTATGGCATAACCACCATCCCACCAAACATCTAATGTTTTTTTATGGTTGTAAGTACAAGATAAATCCACTTGTGTCCCCGTCTATTTCCTTCTACCTTTACATATATGTTCATTGCCCCTGGTGGACACAAGATACTGCCACCTGCCATGGTCCAAAGCTGGAGCAGGGCAGGTGTGTACCAGTTCTCACCTCTGAACACCTGTGGAATTGCTGGCATGGAGCTCTAGAGAGGAGCTGGCTCTAGCCACAAAGACTAAACAAAGCTCAGCACTAGCTGAATTATTGGAGACAGACACTGAGTAATCATGTTCCTACCTGTATAAACTGGAATCAAAAGTGAGTTATTCAGTCAGTGGGAATAAATGGATTTTTCCAGCTGGTGTGGCTGACGTGTACTGTGTATATCACTTTTCTATATCTTCCTTCCACCAATCAGCTCCCCTTTCAATAATCAAGGTCTATAGCTATAACAATTCTACTGACTGGAAAGAAATGTGTGTTCACAACATGCACCCAGAGATAAATCTTGTTACAGCACCGGCAAAACATTCCATGCATTACATGTGCCAAAGGAGTAGGATTTATTCGGGTCATTTATGCTCCACTGGAGTGGAAAAAGGAAAAAAAATAGGCTTTGCTATAATGAATTGGGCTCTTTGAGTCTTGCAAAGAATAATCCCCCAGGCTGACAGGGATTGCCATCCATCAAGGCAGCAAGGGGTGGCCTTGCAGGACATGTCTGTCCAGGACTCACAGCTCTGTGTGCACCCTTCCTTCTTCACCCACAGCTGTCCATACTCAGCCCTGCTCCGTGTGCTGCACACCCCGGCAGCAGCCCCTCACACAGCCACCACTGTGCTCTCCCCACACTTCACAGGAGCACCTCCTGCTGCCCAACACACCCTGTCCCGCGTGAAAACCCTTCCTGCAGCTCCCTGCCCCTTTTGGACGGGCCACTCTGAGGGAGTTCCATTTTGCGCAAGTTAATGTCCATCCTGCAAAAATGCCTAGAGGAAAGTAACCAGTGTCCCACTTGGCTGTGCAGCTGCAGAGCCACAAACTCTTATGATCTAAACAGAGCAATGAGGAGAAAAAAGGGCAGAGGAAGGGGAGCACAGCAGGCCAGAGCTATGGCTGAGACCAGTGCTAGCTTCAAAGCCATCACCATTCACTCAGACAAAGGAGGAGAAATCAATTTATAAACTTCTGGGAGTTGTTGCCTCCTCCTTCCCTTTCTTTGTCTGTCCGTAGGGCTGTGAGCTCTCAAAGCAGAAAACATCCCTTTCCCAGGATTAAGAAAACAGCTAGCACATTGTAGCTAGAGCTACAATACGGGGTAACGAATTGTACATCTGCAGGCACCTGGTTGGTATTTCACAGCTGCTGTAGGTAAACAGCCTATCTATCTATCCCCTCATGCACCAGCATGTTTCCTTTTTTCATTACGCTTAAAATTTATTGGCACTGAGGATGGGAAGTTGAAGGAGAAGAGTAGAGAAGGAAAAAAAGGGCCATAGTTCTGTATTTGAGTTTCAGCATCAAAGAGAATAAACCCATCAGGATGTCACAGGCCACCCTGTGTCCCCATATGGGGAGAAGCAGCAGCAAGTTCTCCTTTATTCTAATGGGAATAGCATCAATGGTCCTTTTAACTCTTACTAGCTTGCACATTACCCAGAAGACACTGTGTGAAGTCAAAGCAGCCAAAAAAGTGTCATGGAATGTAGAAATGCAGGTATGGAGTTGTGTTCATGAAGAATTCAAATGGCTCTGTACTTTTTGAAAGTGAAAATTAAATGTATTTTTCTGAATTAATATCACTGCAGTAATACATATGTGGATCTGAAAAGACATGATCCTTAGTCTTTCCTTGTAAAGGTATTTTAAACAGTGCAGATATTTCCAGCTTTTGAGAAAAAACCAGCAGACTACCAGGATCATGTGCTTCAAAAAACTTCAGGCTACACAGGAAGCCATCAATTATGTATTTGCCATTCAATCTACTGACTCTACATCTGCATTGTCACATGGAGGAACAAACAAGAACTATTACACTGTGATTAAAATGGTAACGAAAATGTCTGGGAAAGGAGAATGCCTTTGAAAGAGTGAAGGAAATGTTTGCACAGTTCCTGAGTGTCTGGTAACACTAAGCTTCTTGGTCTTCCTAGTTTGAGGTAGGTTTCCCATATTGTCATAACACGAGAAATCCTGAGGAGGATGGTTGAATATATTATGTTTCACTAGGCACAGAGAAATTTTAAATTCCTCAATTGATGGACCAGACGAGATCTAGGCTGACTTGTTTTCCCATCCACCCATCAAGCCTTATTGGTCTGGCCAAGAGAAATGAACAGGAGATACATGGTATACAGAAGTGAATGGGATGGGGGACTGTGGAAAATTTCCTTTTCTCTGTCATTTTCTCTAGACAACCGGAGTGAGACACCTATCTAAAAATTACATACTTTGAGACAACATAGGACAGTATCTGAGCCACGGGATGCAGAAGGATAGTAGGTGTCAGAGGATCAGCAAATAAAGGGTGAAGTATATGGTAGCACAGGACTTGGAGTGAACTCTTAGGTCACTGGCTGTAGTTGGCAACAGTCTTTGCAGGCTACCTCATATAAACTCAATTCAATGCAAGCACAATCCATCATGAAATGTTGAAAGATGCTCCTTGTACAGGTTTGAAAGCAAACCAGTGACTCCAAGTCAGAAATACAATTTAATAGGGAAAAAGGTAAAATAAATGCAATAGTACAAAAGCGAACCCCTGACAAAGTCAGAATACAACCTGGCACCCTGTCAGTCAGGGTGCTGGTAGCAGTTCAGATGAAGTGGTCCTGTTAAAGCAGTGATCCTGTAGAAAAAAAAAAAAAAGTCTGGTCTTCGTCTGAAAGTCCAGTGGTAGCTCTTGTCCTCTGGAAATCCAGTGGGAAAAGGCTGTCTGTGGTGTTTGGAATCCCAGTTTATATTCAGGATGGAATGTTTGGTTTCTCCCTCTGGGTGGAGCTTCTCACAATGGGATGATAAGGCATTGATGGGCCCATTAACAAAAGATTGTCCAGAGGCAGTTATCTATGAGCCATGGGCAGGGTCCTTGATTGCCCGTTAAACAAAGATAGCTCCCAGAGGGAGGAGGCAAGGAAAACACTGCCCCACCTGGATTCAATATTTTATGAAGATGGTAAAAGAATAAATGCTTTTGGGCACGTCTTACACTGTAACCTAGGACACTCCTGTTGGAAAAAAAATCTATCCAAGTGTCTTCTTGCTCTTGCAGTCAGAAACACACCCATTATTCTGTCTGATCTTACTCACAGCCATGTCGGTTTCTGTTTGTTCATACACACCTTCTCTGCTGTTGTTTATCCTTCCCTACTACTGTGTCTAAGAAATATTAGTCCTAAGATTGTTTTCTGAAAAAAAACTTACTGTGACATGATCTGTTATTGCAAGTTTCATTTTATGCTATCTCATGCTCACCTCCAAGTGTTCAGTCTTTTTCTCATTCAGAACTGGATTAGGTTGGTTTTTTTTTTTAATTTTGTATTTTATTCATGTGTAATTGATGGTGTATGGGTGTTTAGGCTACACTTTCCCTTTTTCTTAAATGGGCATGCTGTGGGTTTTTACTTTCAGGGAAGATATTTGAAAGCAAAATGGTGTAGGAGGAAGAGGGATTAACACAATGGGATACAAGGTTTCAGGGTGGGAAATGCAGTTGTGTATTTAATATGGAGGCATACATTGAACTGCAGCTTAGGTTCAAATATGAATAATATATATATATATGCTTACATATACATGCACTCTATAATCAACAGTTTTAGAGACATAATTAAGCAAACTGTTTAGAAACATAAGAGACTTGAAATGTTGTCATTTCTTTCTAAAGAGAACTGGAACTCAGCCTCAACATGGAATCTGCAAAAACAAAAGGCAAACTGATTCACATTTTGTGGTTTCATGCTTATCCCTAAGATAGTAAATATTACCCAAAACAATAAATGGTAAAAATAATTAGAGCAGATATTATGCATATTTGTGTATGTCCTGATATTTCTGCCTCATTAAAATCAATAGGAAAGGCAGAGCATGAACCTGAAGCCAGGGTACAGCAGTGGCTGCAGTATATTTGGCAGAATCCAGCTGCACTGCTGGAGCAGATGGCCCACTATAAACAAAAAGAGTTGTCAGTGTCTTCAGATAGGTAGATCTGACTAATCAGTCACTGATGTTCGGTTTTTTCACAACCTCCCTTCAAACCATGTTAAAATTACAAATATGCCACTGGTGAAGTAACTGCTCTGTTCAGTCTTGGGCATAATGGCTTTTATAGCAATCCAGATACGTTTCCCATAGCATCCGGATGAATACAAAGAGCCAAGAACATGCATGCGTTGGGAGGAGAAAGCTGAAGTTTTCCACGGATAACTTGTGGCCAGGCCTATATCCTGCCAAGTAGTTCAAGGTCTGCTCTTCACATGGGTGTCTCCACAGGCTGGGGTAACTAAGAAACATCAATGTCATTAAGCAGAGCCCAAAAAGAAGTGATAAGGCTACCCTTACTCATGCTTTGAGATCCTCCCTGTGGAAAAGTAGGTCTCTCTCAGGTGAATCTGATGATGGGATCAATAGTGAAACACCACAGTTTCTCCTCTGCCATATTCTCTATGCATACATTACCTAGACAAATCATCCCAGAAACAGGAGACTAATACTGTTTATCAGTGTAGCATATTAAATATTCTTGATGCTTCAGGGAGAGCGGGGGGAAGTCAAATGTAATTGTCCTGAGCAGAATATATTTCCATAACAATGAAATCTCAAAATCAGTCCCCTGTTCATTTCAGCAAAGGAAAATTACCATACCCCCAGATATTTTGGGTCAGTGGGGATACCATTACAACCTTCTGAATCTGTGAGAGCCATTTTGAGCTGCATTGTTTTATGATGACTCTGTCACTGCAATGTGACAAAATGGCACAGGTTTTAGTTCAGACCAGTAGATGGGGATTAATCAAGCTGTTATTCTTGCTGTTGTATACCACCAGTGGAGGCTTTTAACTAACCATCTGAGAGACTTATGAGTGTGGAAATTGGTTTCTTGCATATTCATTAAGAAGGAGAATTGTTCTCTCTTAGCAGAGCAATGTATATGAGAGCAGAGGTCCAAAACTTCCAGCGGAGTCAGGCAAGCTGCCTGCTTACAACTGAGCCACATCTCTGGCAGTGGGAATGAGAGTTTGAATGCCCTGGGAACCTGGACTAGTCTGTGAACAAGAGGGGATTTTCCCTACAGACGAAATCCCTGCAGAGTTCAAAGGGACAGCAGGAAGCACTATATTTTCTCCTGAAGCCATATAAAAATAAGGTAAAAATAGAAAAATCTGTTGTGTGCTCCCCTCACTACGACATGAGAGACTGTTACCTCTGCATCTGGAGAGAATAGATTTGGAAGAGGCACAAAACCTCCTATTGTCTTTATCAATCTCCACGTGAAAACACTGATATTCAGGGAAGAAACTTTAAGCTGCTGATGGGAGTTTGTGATTGGTTTGGGGGGTAGAAGAAGCAGAACCTGGATCTCTAAATGAGACAGCCTGGTAAACACAAAGTCTGGGCATCTGAAACAGTCACCTGAGATAGTTACCTTCATAATTGGCCAAGGAACAGTCATCATCAAAGCATGGGTCAAACCACCATGAAGTACATCTGACAGGTCAGAGTGATATTGGGAGCTGTGCCCCAAGTCAGTTTGAGTCACTCTACTGCCCATAGACGCCAAACACTGCCTCCTAGCACTGGCATGGTGACCTGTCTTGTAGGTATAAAATTGGTTGAGACAACTGCCACTTAATCCTTAATTTAAAAAATGACCCTTGAGATCCTCAGACAAATGGACTTTTTGTGATGTTTTTGCAGCCTCCTGTGATGCACTGCAAAGCCATGTGCCACACGTGCCTGTAAGACACCATGGTCCCAGGTGAGGTGTGCATAGAAATACATACCCTGGACCAAGCTCTGCATGGTATGTAGAAAACTGCTGAACTCAGAGTTAATTGCTGATGAAGACAACTTTAGTGCATTTGGTAGGTTTATATTTTTCTAAGTCATGGCTCAGACTGGGCCTCGACAGTCTATTCTTCAATGTCAAATCCCTGAGGAGTATTATTTCCAGAAATGTTTAATGACTATTTAATAACAGCTGCATAAAATATCTCTGATCATATTTTAATATTCCCAATGACAGAATTATTCAGTGATGAAGTATCTTATGATTATAAAAAATATATCACTCCATTTTCAGAGAGCTGCCCTTAAAGCAAACCCTGGCCATGCAGCATGACCCTCTCAGCCCAGCTGAAAGGGCAGGCCAGCTGTGAACTACATGAATCAGAGGTAGAAAAGGAGGGAAGGAAATGCGCTGTCTGTACATAAAAACTCACAGTGGCAAAACCTGTGTCTGGCTTCCTAGAAAGGCTGGAAAATCTTATCACTTAAGCATTTGCAAGTGGGCAGGTGAAGACAATATATCAATAATGAAATTCCTTGCCTGAGGGCACCAGCTGATCACTTATGGGGTGCGAGGCAAGAATTTAGCTCCGACAGCTGCCCGAAGAGCCCAGAGCAGATGCTGACATGTTACTGGAGTGCTTGGTCTTTCCCTGGAATATAAGTTGCTGCCCAGAGGTGGGATACAGCTCTGCAGGGTGTTTTCATACCCCAGCTGCATCCAACCTCTCCCTCGTGAGCAGCCAAGGCAAAGCAGGCGCAGCGGGTGCTACTAGAACCTGCCATTTGGTATTCCTGAGCTTGCCAAAGGCACTTGGGGCTCCCGTTTGTGTCTGCAGTGTTGCTGTTCTCCTCAGCTCAGTCTGGCTGCCTTTCCCTTTGCTTTGGGTTTTGGAGCCAAATCACATCAGCATCTTGTGGCAGTGTCCTCCCCCAACCCCAGGGTTAAGCCATAACCTTCAGTGGGGGCTGTTATGGCTGCATCCAGTTCACTCTGGATTCTGGGGAGCAGATGTCAACAGGGTAGCTGAGGGTGGTCTGGAATAGTGACCCTAACATCTTGCTGGTTTGCAAGTCAGTAGTTATCTTACTCCATAGGTAGTGGACAGGCCAGGGCCCACTGAGCAATGCTTCATGCCAGGATTTCCCCTTGAGTAGGGATTGATGCCGTGATGGTTTTTTTGCTTTATTTATACACCCCTTTATATACTCTTTTATATAGCTTTTATGTATTCTTAAGGGCCTTTTAGCCCACATACTTCTAATTCTTCAGGTCTGATAAATAGCATAGACCCAATATTCCGTTAAGCCAGGAGACCAAACATCTTAGAAGCCTCAGACACCAAGGTCTTCTCTGGAACACATTTTGTAAACTAAGATAGGCCTGTCCAGGGGGGGAAAGTTCCTCAGGGAGGGGGGTTCGCTCAGCCTCTCATTAGGGAATCTTTGATAGATATGCTCATTGGTAAAGCCTATAATGATATACTGGAACTATTGTGGGTGTGCATTTCGGGGGGTACTCACGGGGGTGCATTTCAGTGTGCATTTCGGTGTGCATTTGGATGTGCATTCCAGCGGGCTCCACCTGGACGGAGTGCACCAAGGATCCTTAAAATAAATACCAAGGTAAAATCCATTTTTTTCCTTCTCACCATGTTTGACTCTTGATTTTAAGACCAAGAAAAGGCATCTGGATGACAAGGTCATTCCTCAGTGTTTGGTGAGTTCTTATAGCATCAGATACTAAACTTTGAAATCTTTAGCAGCTTTAGCATGCTAAACTTTGAAGCCTTAGCTGAATGATATAAAAGATGGTGCATATATAATCCTTCCGATATAAACTGTTGAGCAAGCTGGGATTAGGATTGAACACAGCTGCACCTAGGTTCCTCTCTGAAAATGAGTTTAGAATAGTTTAATTAGGCAAGGGGTCCTTTCTGAGCCCCACAACTCAACAGGAGGGTCTTCCTGATAGTTCTGATCCTGCATTCAGTTAATAATCAAGTTTATCTTGCCATCAAATCTTGTTAAACCACTGTTGCATTTACCATTGAACTCTTTTAACTCACTGGTTTAGATCAATAAAGTATATTGTAACTTCCCTCTCACAAGTGAGGTGCTTGACTCCCATCTGTGACAGAGCTACACCTGAGAGTTAACTTGTCTTGGGAGAGATGTGTGCCAAGTCCTCATGAACTGAGCCACTTGTCAATGTAGATGTGATGCTACTCAGGAACTTCCTAATGTAGAAAGTCTTACTTTTCTTTACCCAGATATCACCTGGAGCCAGTTGGTGGCACCTCCCTGCTCCTGGTCTCAGACAGGCCTGGGTATCACTGCCAGCCCTATACCCCATTTTGTACAGTGGCTGTTGGGGTTCACACTCCTCACAGGGACATCTGTAATAACCCTAAATAGTCTCTGGTCCCAAACAGGACAGCAGGTCAAGCATGCTAAGAGGTTTACAGCCTTCAGTAGATGAAAGAATTACATTAAAACAAGTGAAATATGTGTGTCTGTATGTGCATGAAATAAAATATGAAGGGAAAATTTACATGAATTTACAGTGTTTACACATTTACATGACCATTAAAAGCCAGTTTCTGGTAAATGGATTATTGGCCCAGTTGACTCAGATTCTTGGCTTCCCTAATTTATTGCTAGTTTAAACTGTTGCCACTCTTCTTATGATTGGGTTGCTGTGAGCTGGGGAAGCAAAATATGTTCTTAAAGCACTTACATTCCTAAAGGGGATTGAAGTAATCCTAGACCCTGTTACATTTCCATTTTTTACTGAATTAGTGACCCTGTTAAAATGTGCAGAAATCAGACGTTTCTTTGCAAATAGACATGGTTCCAGAAGGAATCTTTTTTTTGATGCATCTATCCTCATCACTATCAGAAAACCATTTTCTCTATGTTAACTTATATGTGCATTTAAATTCCCTTTTGAATGGACTTCACCAGTCTGAGACCTTTGAAGTGCAGCTACCTCTGAGGAGAAACACCTTTAAAATCTATTCAGTCCATTGCAGAGTATTGATGTGGAAGAAAATTCTGCTGAGTGTCTTGAAGGTTTATGCCTGTTCTTTCAAGAATTTTTACAGGCTATTTATGTCTTTTTGGAACTGACATTTCCTAAAGCTGTCTGTAAAAGAACATTCCATGGCAACCTTAAGGCATCAGTTTATCTGCTGCTTTCTAAAAGGCAGCAGCATCTCTTTATAATTCCAGCATTTACAGTAAATCTAAGCCTGTGTACAAAAGCATTGCTAAATTTCTTGTTTAGGCATTGATGATTTAACTTTTACCAAAGGAAAGTGGAGAACTCCCTGTACTTAAAATATTCCTTTGTGTGGTGGGACTTTAGTACAAGTTGTATATCAGTTCCAGAGAATTTACTTTCTGTTGAGTGAGTGAGTGGCATGACTGATGCAACTCATGTAATCCAGACTTCTTGGTGTGTTGCAGGAAGTAGCAGGGCATAGAATTCCCTCCCTTTCTATCCACGGAGATGCTTGGTCAGTCATCTGCACAGGAAAGTTATCATTCTATATATTCTTATAGTGCCTTGATCTATCATCCTTTTCTAATACCTGGCTGACAGCTTACACTTAACAAGCCTTGCAAGGCAACACTGAAACGAGTCTGGCTGCTGCCTCATCCTTCGGTCTGGCTGCTGCCTCATCCTTCGAGCAGCATCACACTACTGTGAACCAGTGTTGCTGTACCGCGAGGAGGGAGAGAGAAGGAACAGGGACTCGATCCAGGAAGGAGAGAGAAGAAGCCCCTTTTTTATTAATTATTTGTCACCTCTTTTATACCTTAGTGCTCTGGCATGCTGTAAGTTCATTGGACCTCTAGTTACCTCCTAGGGTGATTGGTCAAATTCTACAATCGCCATTTCAAAATATTTGTCTAGTCAGTATCATAACAATTCTACAAACAACTGCAGGTGCAAAATAGTTTACAGAAAACCACAATATTGTTTTGAATAGCTTGTATGGGAAAGACAGGGCTCCCATTAAGTGTTACAGTCTCACAGAATACTGCAGAAAGCTGGAAAATTTCTCTGCTTAAAGCTTTTCAGCATCCACAAACCAGTGTGGTTTAACCTCGTCAGGCAGCTAAGCCCCAAGCAGACACTTTCTCAGTCTTTACCTCTGGGATGCAGGAGAAAATCTGAAGCATAAAAGGGAGTGTGCTGGTTTGGGCTGGGGTAGAAGTTATTTTATTTATAGTAGCTGGTATGGGGCTATGTTTTGGATTTGTGCTGGAAACAGTATTGATAACTGAGGGATGTTTTCACTATTGCCGAACAGAGCTTACACAGAGCCAAGGCCTTTTCTGCCAGTGAGGAGACTGGGTGTGCACAAGGATTTGGGAGGGGACACAGCTGGGACAGTTGACCTGAACTGATTCAGGGTACATTCCAGACCATATGGTGTCATGCTCAGCATAGAAAGCTGGGGGAAGGAGAAGGAATGTGAGGCACATTTGGGGTGATGGAGTTTCTCTTCCCAAGTTACTGCTATGTGTGATGGATCCCTGTTTCCTAGGGTTGGCTGAACACCTGCCTGCTCATGGGAAGTGGGGAATTANTGTTTTGGATTTGTGCTGGAAACAGTATTGATAACTGAGGGATGTTTTCACTATTGCCGAACAGAGCTTACACAGAGCCAAGGCCTTTTCTGCCAGTGAGGAGACTGGGTGTGCACAAGGATTTGGGAGGGGACACAGCTGGGACAGTTGACCTGAACTGATTCAGGGTACATTCCAGACCATATGGTGTCATGCTCAGCATAGAAAGCTGGGGGAAGGAGAAGGAATGTGAGGCACATTTGGGGTGATGGAGTTTCTCTTCCCAAGTTACTGCTATGTGTGATGGATCCCTGTTTCCTAGGGTTGGCTGAACACCTGCCTGCTCATGGGAAGTGGGGAATTAATTCCTTGTTTTGCTTTTCTTTTGCATGGCTTTTGCCTTAGCTATTAACTTGTCCTTACCTTGACCTATGAGGTTTTTTAGTAAATTTACTGTCTTGGATCCATTTGCATATTCTCAGTGCAGTGATCATAAAGTCATAGAATGGTTTGGGGCAAAAAGGACCACTCATCTAACCTAAACCCCTGGCAAGGACAGGAGCATTTTCCACTAGATCAGGTTGCTCTGGGCCCCATTCAATCTGGCCTTGGGCAATTCCAGTGATGTTGCATCTTCTCTGGGCAACCTGTTCCGGTGGCTCACTGCCCTCATCAGAAAAATTTTATTTCCAATCTAGATCTACCTTCTTTCAGCTTAAAGCTGTTGCCCCTTGTCCTATTAGGCCCTGGTAACAGATCTCTTTCCATCTTTCTTATAAGTCCCCTTTATATACTGAAAGGCCACGATAAGGTCTTTCCAGAGCCTTCTCTTCTCCAGGCTGAACAACCCCAGAGGTGGTGGCTTTGCACCCACGTTGCAGAGAAATGGGGCATGATGGTATCTTTGTAGACAGAGAAATTACAGTCTCACACAGAGAAGCAAAATGAATGGGCTGGGGGTTTTCACTTTCTGAGGAAGACAGGCACACTTGCTCCTGCCCAGAGCCTAGTCCCGAGATTCCTGGATAGGGATGGTCCTTTCTTCTATCTCGGTCCCAGTCCTATGCTAGAAAATACTGCCCAACCTCCTATATAGGCATGCTGTGGGATTTTCCCAGGCAGCACACCCTTTAATGGCTGGCCTCAAACCCAGATCAAAACATCTGCATCCAGCCAGTACATGCCCAGCATCAGCTGCACGAGGCACACAGACACATGGGGAGTTAATCACTCTACTGTTGTTTCCTTGAGGCACTGAGGAATACATTGTGATCTCCTTTGGGATGCCTCTCTTTGTGAGGACAGAAAGAGCATTTTTGAACAGCTGCTTGCGATCCAGCCCTCCTTTGGTCTGTTTGCATGGGAGATACATGGCTGTTTTGAAAGGAGTCTGAAAGGGATTTATTTATTCATGTGGTCTCTGAAAGGTTATCGCCTGCATCGAGCTGCTGAGGACTTGTCCTGCTATGTTGTCTGAATAAAAACACAGCTCCTAAACCTGCATGACTTCAATAACCTTAGTGAAACCTTTTTGGCTTTGATGGAACAAGTGGACATGACATCAGATGCCAAGGATTTGCTTGTCATCTCCATTTAGCTCCACTTCAGGATGCTTGCTGGGCTACAGATATCTGTCACAGACTAATCTACTTGGGATGTCAAGGAAGCCAGAGCTGAAGCCTTGATGTATGAATCTTCTGTGCTGATAACTCTCTGCTGAGCTTTGATGAATGCATAAAGAGTTGGCAGATGAGTGGGGTTTTTGATTAACTGTGCTAGTCTATGCACACTCAAGCTTCAGTAAGATTGTATATTGTCAGTCTGCTGTCTCCTGTGTGCTGAATTCTCATTTAAGCTTTTGTATTTAACAGAAAATTTTGATTTCTCTTTCACTATGGAGTTTAAAATGAAGTCCAAATCAGACACAATTTGCAGCATTATAAAGACTGGGTAATAATTTCTGTCTCTGTAAGTAGCTTTGAGATGGGATTACCTTTAATGTTTATAACTTCTCATATTCACATTTGCATTAATGCATCTTCCTTAACAAGATAAAAATATTTCTCCACCAAGCACATCCATCCGGAGTTGTGCTCATGAATATTTTTTTCCCAGGTATCAAATTCCTCAATTTCTGCAGAAAAAAAGAAGTTAACTTCTGCTTTTTAAAGGGCAACTTGGATCTAACTGAATCATTCAGACACAGATGAAACCTTAACGATTATTAGGAAGATCCAAATTTATATCACAACATGCATCCTGAGCAAGGCAAACACATATACAAAAAATTATGTATTTTCAAACCTGTTAAGAGATGAGAAATAGTGCATCCTGCTTTTCTTCTAATAATGCTGCTTCCTAAAGCAGTGCCTAGACAGCCACCAAGGTGGGGAATCACTGTCGTCATCATGGACAAACATTACAGGTAATACAATTTCTGTCCTGTTTTCCTTGTGGACTAACAGCAAAGTGAGGCTGTAGGAACAAGAACAGGCACATAATGTAAGAAGGATATAAAGCTATTAGAAAGCATCCAAAGAAGGGCTATGAAGATGGTGAAGGGTCTGGAGGGCAAGCCATATAAGAAGCAGCTGAAGTCACTTGGTCTGTTCAGCCTGAGGAGACTGAGGGGAGACCTCATTGCAGTCTGCAACTTCCTCGTGAGGGGAAGAGGAGGGGCAGGCACTGATCTCTTCTGTGTGCTGACCAGTGACAGGACCCGAGGGAACGGCCTGAAGTTGTGTCAGGGGAGGTTTAGGTTGGATATTAGGAAAAGATCCTTCACCCAGAGGGTGGCTGGGCACTGGAACAGGCTCCCTAGGGAAGTGGTCATGGCACCAAGCCTGCCTGAGGTCAGGAAGCATTGGGACAATGTTCTCAGGCACATGGTGTGATTCTTGTGGTTGTCTTGAGCAGGGCCCGGAGCTGGACTTTGATAACCATTGTGAGTCCTTTCCAACTCAGGATATTCTAAGAGTTTATGATTCTATGATAATACAGAAATAGTCAACATTTCAAGGTGCAAATACGGCCCCAAGGTGCCTTGATGTGTTTCATGTTTTCATTTCATGGTTTGTTGTTTTCTTATCCTAAATATTGAACATATTCTTCTAGCCCTCGGTTTTCATCAAGTTTCCATGCAGTCAGTATGTTGGACTGTCTGGTGCAAATCATCCTGGCTTAACTGTTTTCCTGCTTCAAAGTAGCTGGAGTGCATCTCAATATATTGGGATGAAACTTCTCATAGCCAACATCAGATCTCATTTTTGCAGCATATCTGTGATGACTATAGGAGTTAATCCAGTTTTCAACAGTGGGTGAGGTACCCATGAGCTTGTACCTCCTCATACTTGATCTCACTTTGTCACTATGATGGCAGTAAAGCATTTGCCTGATGAAGAATTACGTGGCTTCATCTGCTGTATTCTTCCGTACTGTCCCTTGCTACCATCCATTTTATCCAAAGAAATCACTATGGAGAATTAACCCAGAGTATGTATTATTTAATAATTATTGTATATTACAATTATTTAGCAATTATTGTATATTACAATTATTCAATAATTTTAATACATTGCCTCACTGCTCCATCTTGAAACCTTTCTGCCAGTGTCAGCTATATTTGTAGGAAAACATCTCTTTTAATTATTATTTGTGAACAGGAATCCTCTAATTTATTACTTTAGCTCTGTTAAACAGGATACAAAAACTAACTCAATGCAACATAAAAGTTCACAATAAAACAATTTATTGAGGTAAGTCATCTGCACTGCATGAAACTCCTGAAAAGGAAGAGACAAAGGAGGAATAGCAGGCACTGGGTTTTCCTGCCATGTTTTGCATTCCTCAGTGCACAAGTTTCAGAGAAGCCTCTCAGCCTTTTTAAACTCATTTTCATTATGATGGGCAATAGTAGCACTTACTGCCTCCACCCTTTCCTGTGCGTTTTACTGTTTCTAAGCCATGCAGGACTCCAGCCAAAATTCACGGTCTGGATGTGCTACTGGGGCTTTGCTGCTTTCATGGCTCTGCAGCCTGATGTATTAACAATGTTTAAATGTTTTTATTGCCTCTGTATATCCTGTCAGCTGTTCTTCCTGCAGACAAGCCCAAGAGGTCTTTAGGAAGAATTGGTCACAACTGACGGGTTTTGAAAACACAATTTTCACTGTCCTTTATAGGAATGGTGCCATTTGTGACTGTTTCTGGCAGAATGCCCCTCTGTGCCCAACAGAACCAGGAGAAACCAGTGAAGTGTGTGGCTGAAGTGTTTCGTTTATTGCTTTGGGGACCTCACAAGTTTTGAGTTAGACATGAGGAACTAAAGGAAAAAAATTCCAAAGCCAGTTCATCTCATCTGTTGGGATGACAATAAAAGGTTTGTCTCCTACTACGAAAGCTCAGTTTGCTCTTAACAAGTCATCCCCTCTCTACTGAAAGGCGTGTGAACCATTGAATGGTACAGAAAAGCCAGTGAAAAAAGGAAAAGGAGGAAAAAGCCCACACATTATGAGTTAACAAAGGCTCTGTTTGTTCGTTGCTTTTGAACACAATGCAACATTTCCATACACCAGTCTTCAGTGACTTTTAAGTTGTCTTTCAAAGTGACCCAATGCATTCAGAACGCAGCCTCCCGTTTTTCACCCAGCAAGCAGTGCACCTGTCCAAGCCACGAGCAGCCAGCTTCTCCAGAAGATTGCTGTGGGAAATGGTGTTAAAGGCTTTACTAAAGTCCAAGGAGAAAAAATCCACAGCCTTACTCTTATCCACTGAGAGGGTCACCTGGTCACAGAAGGAGATCTGGTTGGTCAAGCAGGACCTGCCTTTCACAAACCTATGGCTGGGTCTTATCCTCTGGTTATCCTGCACGTGCTGAGTGATTGCACCCAAGGTAATCTGTTTCACAACTTCCCTCAGCACTGAGGTTAGGCTGACAGGAATTCTAGTTCCCTGGGTCATCTGATGGTACAGCCCACTTAGCTTCAGATGGTTTCTTCCACCTATTTTACAAATTAATTTCAGCACAGGATGGAAGGACTGCTAAGCTTTCACTTAAAAAAAAAAAATGGGGCTGCAAAATAATGGCGAACAAAGCCCAGTGTTTCATGAGAGCTGGTGCCAAAGCCAGCTGCCCTGCCACCCCTCCTGGGTGGTGTGGGGAGCTGGGGCAAGGCTCTTGGGACCTACAGCTACACCAGGATTTTAGGTCACATCTTGACAGCTGAGGGTGACTTGCCAGGCCAAGTGAAAGCTATATCTGGTCCCAATTTGGACCAGACAACTTGGATGGAAAACACTCAAATGCTGATGAGAGTAATTTTGTGTAGAGAAAAATACCCTGCTATTATTCCCAAGTAAAAGCCTGTGTCAACACTTCAGCAAAAACCTGAGACCTGGGGTTTGCTGACTACCAAATCCTCATGAAATCCTTAAAAGCACAAGACAGGATTTTTCATAAGGTTCGTAACTCCAAAGGATAAATGAGCCTGAGGCACTTCCAAAGTCCTGTTCATAATTATCGAAATATCACATGCTGTATTCTGAATTCTGAAGGGAAATTTTGGTGTCTGTGGTTTCAGATTGTTTTCTGTACTTTGTATTGTGCGCAACAGCTATTTTAGTGACTGAATTTGAAATTTTTGGTAGTCTTCTTGCTTGTCTGATAAAACACCTTTTTTATACTTCTGTTCCAGCATCTGGAACAAACCCCAGATATTGCAGCAATCTGTAGGAACAAAATAGCATGAAAATCCAGGGCACATGCTCTAAGACAGTGACTACAACTTATCTCCTATCATAGGCCTGAACTGCTCATGCTATTATAGTCCGGGAGAAGAATTTCCAGTGCCACATGTTTTGGAGTCATAAGCTGGTAGAAAATTTATCCAGAAGGCATCTAAAATTATAGTCACATTTTTTTGGAGTAAAGGCTACAGTACATACGTTGAAAGTGGCCAGACGCTGGAAACTAAATTTTATAATGGCAGGAATGGGTTCCTGTAGTTCACAAAAAATGCACTCATGTACCTTGGATTAAATCAAATCTTTGTTTACAAAGCAAATTAATTCTCCTGACATATAATTTTAGTGTTAATTGTTTGAAGATATTTTATTTTGTGATTGGATAATTTGTTAGAGAAACTGAACTAGATTAATCTTAGATGCATCATTTAATTTATTTTGGTATCCTCTGGTGGTTTTGGTATTTCATTTATATTGGTATTCTTTTAGATATGGAGGAATATGTTCATATTTCAAAACAGAAATTTCCTATGAATTGAGGGATAAAAACTTCTGTATTGCAGCAATCCTAGAGGCACGCTCTAAAGTGTTAAAACCATTTTTTAATCTCTTATTTAGGACTGGTTTCAATGTACTTTCCTTCTCAGAAGTCATATTCTAGTGAATCATCATTTTCCAAAGGAAAAAGAAATCAGCATAAATTTGTTAATAAGGCCCATGAAAAAAACCCAACCAATGAGTTCTGCTGTTCACTACAGCCATGGCCCCCACTGCACACAGTTGTTTAAGGTCAAATTAACTCAACGAGACATTTCATCAGCTGATGTGAACCAGCAGAGTTTCCCTGAAGACAACAGAGATGTGTTGACTTACAGCTGCCCAGAGCATCCATGTAAGTTTTCCAAGTTTTCCACAGCACTTATCCCTTCTGATGGTTTATGTTAATGACACACCCCTAGACTCCCTTAGGTCTTCAAGGTGGTCATAATGGAATATAGTGAACAAATAACTTCTGTTATATCACAGAATAGTCTGAATTGGAAGGGACCCACAAAGGACCATCATGTCCAACTCTGAAATAAATATGGGGGTCAAACCCACAACCTTGGCATTATTAGCACCATGCTCCAACCAACTGATCTGATCATATGAGATGCACTGTAAAATCTCACTTGGATTAAACAACCCACACGATGGATCAAACCAGAGATCCAACTCCTCATCCTCCCCTGTCTCCCGCGACACTCAGTAGCAGATGCTTTGGTCTGAGTGATGGGCCTTCAACACATGTATCACTCCCTTCTTGGCTTTCCAAGAAAATCACAAGGCTCTTCCTATGCTTTGCAAATGTCCTCTATAATGTTAAAACTAGTTCATAATAGGCTAAGATAAAAGTGGTTTTTCAATTCTGAAAGAAAATATAGTTCCTGCCTGTTCTTATTCTCTGTTAATCCATTTCTGTTCTGTTAGAAGTTTGGAGCCTGGCAGCAGTGGGAGGAGGTGTATGCCTGCTCTGGGCAGCTGAAACCTCTGGGGAACAGAGCGGACCTTCCACCTGGGAAACAACCAGACCTTTGTAGTTGAAGGGACCTTCTGGAGAATAGGACAGAGGTAAAAAACCAAAAAAAACCAGAAGGCAGGGATCCTGCTAGACCAGAAACTGGTACTGTCACAAAATAAGTAAGAATTAATATTTCTTTTATCTTGAGTATTTTTTCAGAAAAATAAAAATTTCTCTGCAAAACACCTGCCTCTGAAGTAGTTCCATTTGTAAGTGGGAAAGAAAGGTGATCTATTTATAAATAGCTTTAAAATTAAAAGATAAATTCAAATTTTTAAAGATCTATTTAAATGCAATGTTGCTTTTAAGTAAAATGGCAAGAAAAACCAAGTATTTGCTTAATGGATCTTGGCTCAACCCCCCTCATTTAAAGAAAGGAGATGGGCAACCTCTCACATTACAATATTTGGCTCATCTTGCTCATGAAAAAACACTGGGAGAGTGCTGTTTCAACAGGATATGAGCCCTGAGGGAAGCAATTTATCATAGTATGTGGATATCAAATAAAATAAAAAATTTTACATGGTGTTACCTGAAACTTTGTGACCACCCGATCATTAAAAAAAGAAGGAAAAAGATAGTTCAGAATTCAGAAAAACTTAGCAAAATCAGTTGAAGATGGCTAGATGGGAAATAACTTTTTTTTTCTATTAATAGACTCTGAAAGGCTGTGATTGTTTTGTTCAGGAGGAAATTATTAAGAGGGGATATCATAAACATATAAAGTAAAGAATCTAGAAAGAAAGAATCCAGTTTTCACAAGTATGTCTCAGGCTCAAAATTTCAGACAACTCAGAGAAGGTTTGTACATACATATATATGCATCACTGGAACATTCAGGGATATACTGGGTAGCACGAGTTTTTCTGAAAAGGGAATGAAATCTGCCCCTTGGAAAAACTAAGAAAAGCTTTAGTTTGTAAGAAAGAGAAGGAAATATACACAGCTTTACCTTACTGCCTTTGCCTATTGCTGGGTGCATTCCCTTTTATTATTTTTCCCCCAATATTTGTAGTGGCAGCATACTGGATCAGTTAACATGTGGTCCTGATCTAAAGCAGCAATTTCCACTTTCCATTCATGATGGCAGCACCCCGTCAGATGCTAAATTTGACTCATCTTTGCATTATTCCACTGCACAAGTATTTTCTGGATTGCGAGGCACACAATTCTTCATCAAGTCAATATATTTTCAGTGTGGACTAAATTCTACTCTTCAGGGTAGCTGGCATGATGCTGTGGGTGACTGGCTCTTCAGACTGCAGATGCTTCGCGTTCCAGTATTGAAGCACTCCACCATTCCTCAACAAGCATGGCAAATCCATTATTTAGGATTCTTAAATAATTTTTAATTTTTTTACCACTTCGTTTTTAGCTTTCCCTTTATTTAATTTTGTTCTGTTCAACTTTTTGTAGGTTAGGAAATTGCCGTGTTTCACTTGCTTTTTTGAAATCTGCATCAGCTTTCTTGTACTTCAGTTTAGGCTGGTTTCCAGTTTCACTACTTTGGACCTTTTCATTTCCATCCAATGAAAAACAATCAATTCAATAATAGTAGAATAAAACATATTTCAGACATCTAGCTTAAGCTCTTTAAAAATGGGATTTACAGGGATTAGTTACATTGGCATCACAGACACAAGACAGGGAAATTTTGACTTGCCTGTGGCAACACAAATTTCACATCTCATCAGCTCACTCCTAGAAGCAGCTTTGTGCTAGGAATTGGTCAGCTTGAAACCTTCAGGTCTGTTTTCTTATTACTTCAGGAGTTGACCAGGAAGTGCAGTCAGGATACTTTTATTTATATTAATTCCTGTGATTCTGCTGTTGCTGCTCCAGGCAATCCCTAGAAGCAGGTGTGATACAGGCTACTCTTTGATATGAACTGGATCATAACTGCCAAGATATGAAAAGAATTCTTCATTCTCTCCTAACACCTATTTCAGTGAAGTTATTCCTTGTTTTATCTACCTTAATGGCCAACCAGATATCAGGTGAGGAAGGAAGGAAGGAAGGAAGGAAGGAAGGAAGGAAGGAAGGAAGGAAGGAAGGGCAAAGTAAAAATTGGCTGATTACCTCTTTGCTACCTTTCAGGATGATCAATCATACAGCATCTAAGAGAGAGGCATAAAGGGTACACAGGTTAAGAGATAACCTACCCTTAGGCAGAGCATGTCTGAATGTAGTAAAAGCAGTAAAATTAATGCAGACTTCTCCTTAAAGAAGTATGCCATTGCACTGAAGAGCCACAGCAAATATTCTGGCCTGGGATTCCTGCTCTGGTAAAGACTACGTAGGAAACTGAGATCCTCAGCTGTTGTAAAACAGCACAACACTACTCACTCTCTCCCTCCATCTCTCTCTCTCTCTCATTTTTTCTTGTTGTACAGTTTAGTTCCTTTCCCCCAACTTTTCCCACATTGTGCAAATCCCTGGATAGTGTATCAAATTATTTTTCTGACTCCATTCATACATTCAAGCTTTTTTAAAGGCTAACAAATTATTTCCCTAAAATATGACTTAGAAAAAACCCACGCTGACCTTCCTCATTTTTAAGATAGATTAACAAATTTTTTTGGTTTACAATTTCAGTAGGCTTTACATAGAAGAAAGTCTTTATGGAGGACTGTTAAAAAAAGGAGAACTTTCCCTTCCCCTAGAACCACAGCTCACTTAAATGATAGGTTCGACACCTATATTGACCAGTGAGGCAACATTGTGCTGGAGTTCCTTGACTTTCTTTAGGACTCTTGGATGAGGACCTAATAACTTATTTCTTACAAGTATATTCTAGTTTCTTCTAAAACTTTTTATTTTGACAGGTCAGTTTAAGATCCCTAAGGCTCATCCCTTATTTAAAAAACACAGAGTGAGATGTCAGTATGGGAACCACACTCAACTTCTCTGAAATGAATTTTGATGTAAAGAATTTAGGTTTGTGTTGTGGTCTTACCTTCCTTGAGTACTCTTTTTGCACTTCATCTAAAAACCCAATACTTCCCTTGGCAGGCATCTTGCTTCTGAAGTGTTCAGAACATTTATTTTTGGTTTTATGCCTTAAGTGAGGTTCCTCTAAATTGTTTTTGGCTTGCTCTGTTATGGTTTAACATTTTATTCATCCATTTATTCTGTGAACTGCTTCATTTTCCATTGACTAACCCCTGAACTTGCTGATAGCTTATGAGGCAGCAGTAAAACTGAAGGACTTGCAGGCCATTTCTATACGGAACACAAAATAGAAAAAGCAAAATGACATTATTTTCTTACTGTAATTTATATACTGTGCTTGAAATGATGAACATGTAACTAATCCAGCAGACAGAGGCATAGTGTATTTCAGGTTGGAGGGGACACCGGGTGGTCCCCAATAGCAGGGTCAGATCTGAGGTCAGAATGGATTGGTCAGGGTTTTATCCAGTCCAATTTTCAGTACTTCCAAGCATGGTGACTGAACAACTTCTCTGCGAAACCTGTGCCTGACTGTCCTCAGGGGGAAAATATTTTTCCCTGTGTGCAGTTATCTTCTGTCCTCTGTCCTCCTGCCACAAAATTTGATAACTTCCATGTAGGCAATGGCAAAACTGCCAGTAAGTCCCTCCCCATAAGAGTTGCCTGTTATCCAGGCTGAACAAGACCAGTTCCGTAAGCCTTTTCCCGTAAGTCATGCTCCAGCCCCTTGACCATCTTGGTGGCCTCCACTGAGCTGTCTCAAGTTTTCCAATGTCTTGTTTGGACTCGCTCCAGTATGTCCATGTCTTTCCACTGGGGAGCCCAGCACTGTGCCCAGAATGCCAGATATGTGTCACCAATGCTGTGCAGGGAAGGATCTCCTTCCTCAGCCTGCTGCCCATGCTCTGCCTGACACAGACCAGGAGGCTGCTGGCCTTCCATGCTGCAAGGGAACACTTCTCCTCACTGTTCCTTCTTCCTATGCAGATACTGATAACAGAAATAGCTGCAAACAGGCCAGAGTGGTCAGTCAGTGCCTTTTCCACTTGCACAAACCAGGCATCTTGACGGGATGAGAAATTCACTTGCTGAATCACTTAATTCTAAAAAGAACTACATCGTAACTAACTAGAAGCATTTTTTTAAAGTTGTAGTTGCTTATTCAGCATTGCTATAGGAAATTTCCTTTGGAACAGACTTGATACGATGTTGTATAGACTATAAATTGTCCTACCTCCCAAACCCCTCTAAGTCCCCTGTGCCAGGCTCTCACCAGGGTCTAGCCCACAGTACCACCTGGTGGGAGACGCTGATATGACTGTGCCCATCCCAAAAACACTCTGAAGACATTGTCATTTCTTCCCCATCTCGGGAGAGAAAGTGTGTGAAAATCCTCTTAGGCGTGGCAATAGTACCGCGTGGGATTGCATGAGGAGAACTCACCTTGTCAGGGGCTGAGACAAATCAGACAGCTCTGATGATGAAATTGCCTATCTGAAACACTTCATAAGCATGATTACTAGTTACTTTTCCCAAGGCTGACCTGTTAAGAAGATCCATATTTGCTGCTCTGAAAAATTAAGTGGATCTAACACTTGGGGGAAATGATAAAGAATACATCTAAGACCTCTTCTAAAGAGAGCTGGGACAGCTTGCTGTCTCCTGAGATGCACAGCCAGCAGCAACTCTGACACTTCTGTAGAAACTGCTCCCAGTTAGAGTACACAGATCTGACATCCACCTAGGGCATCTGCTTACTGCAGTAAACTTCCTTTACAGGATCACCAAGCAGGAATGAACACCATACAGGGTATTTACACTGTCCTCAAATGACGTGTGCTCTCAGTTAATTTATGTGTTGGATAAGACACTGCAATGCAGATGGCTTTGATGAGGAAAAAGTAGAATAGCAGCACATTCTAACAAGGGTGAATACCTAAATTCTTGCATTGACTAGCCTGTCATACCTACACAGCCATTCTAGAACTGGACTGTGCAAAGATTTCTAGATATTCCAGCATGATTATTTATGTGCTGTAATTAAGCCAAATTAATTCAAGTTTAAAATAAAAGGAAATAACCACCTCAATTTCCACAAAGATCATATCCTAAGAACTATTCCTGAGGCAAACTGCATCCCATATCAAGAGTCATTATTGTGAAGCAGTTCAAAGAAGTAACACCAATTTTGCTCCTTGATTTTCTAAAATAGGCCAGTGAAAAGTCTTTCTGTTTGCACTAAACATACAGGAAGTGAAAAAACCCTCTTCTGTTGCTTTCTAGGTATCTTACATAAAGGTCATGAGAACTAGAAGTAAGAAATCTAGATCATAAAGACTGGCATTTATTAAAACACATTCATTTGGTAAGCTCTGCTGTAAGGAGCTTCAGTATCTGAAATGAAAAGCAGATCCAGGAGATGGGGCTGAATTATGCAGCCTCACCCATTGGAGGCCATGAGCTGAGGTGAAGGAGGATGGCCTCTCAGGCAGATGGGTTTCCAGGGTAGCTCCTGATCTGTAAAGAACTCCAGTGCACTGATGAAGCTGCACACCTTCACACGAGAACACAGCGTAGGAACTCACAGAGGCTCAGCTTGGTTTCTCAAATGTGACCCACTCTTTATTGGTCTTGAGACTCTCCCACATGTAGTTTCTTATTCACACCTTTCATTTTCAAAGGATTAAAAATGTAAAAAATTAAAGGGAATTAAAAATACCTATGTAAAACTTCATATGGAAATTTCTAACCCTGGTAAAGGCTGCACATTTTTATTATGGCAACCAATATTAAGTATAATTTATTCAAACCAATTTTGTCAATGAAAGACAGTCTATCAGTTTAAGAACTCATATAATTCATATTTGATGCTTCTGAGCACGGAGTTCAGGTTATTCCCCCTTCAGCTCTAACAATGATATAGCTGTCTGGGGACAAATTACTGCTTTTCTGAGTATTGGTCTCTGAAAGCTGAAATAAAGAAACAAGAGGGGAAAGAAAATTTGCATCACCGGATCTATTTATACTCAGCATAACTTGCATAACTTGCCTTCCACTGCTGCATTTGGATTTTAGTGAAATGCTAAGAATTTTCTGGGAAAAAATCCTAAGTCAACTTGACTTAGAACTAAAATATGTGAGGTATTCCATCAACATCATGGGTCATGTTTCTGAAAGGCTGTTTACCACAAATAGCAAAAAGTGAGTCTGACTCTTCAATAAACGTGTATTCTGTTTGGGCACACAGCACGCTCTGTGACAGTAGACTTGCAGTGAATTTGCACCAAACAGCATGTCTTCCAATGGATGACAGCACCAATATCTCACAGAAAATTGACTGCTATATGGTGTAAAAGAAACTGTTCCTTTTCAAATTTAAAATACATGCATTTGCAAAGTAAAAAATATTTGTATTTTAAAGACATTCAGATATTACTGCATAATCTTCATTATTTTCAAAGGTTTTGTTATTTAAGGTTTTTTCACTTTGCATTTTATCACTTTGATTTCTGTTGATAACAATTTGCACTTACTGAAGATATGCCTTTCTCAAGTCTTCAAAAGAGAGCATTTACAGAGCAGTAATGTGTGTTTTCTCAGATCTCTTTATATACCTCTTTTTAGTCTTACAGTTTCCTATACCCTTGAAACTGAATAGCAGAACAGATTCTTTCAAACCCTAGTCAGGCCATCAAGGCATTTCTGATGTTTTTATTTCTTGTGTTTCCTGATTCATACTTCTCAATGGCCTATGCATGTGATACAGCTGCACTTTGGTGGTAATAAAAACTCTACAGTTCTGTTTTTACTGCCAAAAACATAATTCCTATGAACTAGAGTAGCAGTTACCTATAGCATCTTTCATTTAGATTACAACATTGGGTAGAAAGAAAGCACATTATACAATGCAAACAGACAATACGTATCAAGGAACACATGATAAGTAATTTCTTTTTCCTCTTTAGGTCATCTGAGAGCCATCTAAAACATAAGGGTTTGCCGCGATGGTCACTACTGCCCGGTGGCGTGACTGGCAACAACCACTGTACTCCTGAGCTGGACACCGCAGTGTGTCACAGGCGCAACAACGCGAAGCAGGATTCTTTGTGGCCATAGGGCGCAGATGGTTGCCTTGGGATTACCCAAGGCTTGTGGCCAGAGGCCAAATGGGCTGGTGTTAGTCCATTGGTAAGCTGCGGCGGCGGAGACAAAGAGTGAAGGAGTCGCTCTCTTAAGTTGCTTTAATCCATGTCTTTATTTCCCTGCCCCAAAGGGCCAGGGAGGCATGAAGGGGAGCAACCTGTAGCCTGGCGTCGGAGTGGCTTCAGCCTCCGGGCAAAGCCCAGGTGGGAGCTAAGCCAGCCAAGCCATCCAAGCCCCGACTGACTGTTGCAGGGGGAAGTTATATGGGGGGAGGAGAATGGGAGGTACAAAGATGTAACCAATAGGGAAAAGACATACAATGACATACAACCAATTACAGAAAGCAAGAGGAGGAACTTATTTAAACCAACCAATGAGAAACATAACAGAATTTTCTAGACATTAATTGAATAAGCAATGAACTAATTATTAAACAAAAGCTAACTTAACCAATAAATGACTTAAGGACTAAGAGGGTTCTAGAAGCAGGGAGGAGATGAGCCTTGGAGTGACACCCAGTGAGCGGGGAGGGCAAGCCCCTGCCTCCTCCTCGGATCCACCCTCGGAGGCGGAACCCAAGGCTGTGAAGTCCACCCACTGGATGTCCTCCCTGATGTACAGCCCAACGGTGGGCTGACACACCGCAGCAAGGGTTATAACTCCAGTTATGAGAAGGAAAAATTAGTGAATCACTTAAACAAAGTAAGTATCAAACATACTGCTTAATATACTGTGAGTGTAATATACAGCTCCCAAGGTTTGGGGGTTTTTTGTGATGGTAATATTATGGTAATATTACAGAATTAAAAAGCTACTAGATTTCAGGCTGAAAAATTAGCTTGACATTTAAACCAGTTTTTTTTCCTGTGCTGAAAAAAAATAAAGACATCAAAGACAGCTAGGAAGAGAGAGCCTTTCACATCTGTAACAAAGATCAGTCTCAATGGGCTCCCACAAGACCTTTGTCCAAATAAAAATATAACTCAATGCTCCAGTTATAGCTAAAAAATAAAAAGTTTAGGTTTTTTCAATCATTCAGGGAAGGTCTTAGAAAGAGCAGAAGCAAACAGATCTAGTAATGTGAAAAGGCTCGAAACTGAGAGGATAACCAAACAAAATGAGATTTAATCAAGCTGGCTAAGAGAAGGCACTCTGACAGAAATGCATGAATGCATGTCCTGGGAACAAAACTCCTGATGCTGTGAGCTGAGAAATATTCCACAGTTCTAAATCCATGCCAGTAGTGGATGACAGAAGAGGTAACAAACGTCCACAGACAGGCCAGTTCTGAGGGGTTAGGATACAGACAAGTCATCAGTAAGAAACTGAATCAGTTCCGAACCCTGAAATAGAAATACGGTGTGGTAGGTCTGGAGGAGTCTCTTTTCTATCTGTTCTTTGTGACAGCATCAATACCTGTATATTGTAGAATCAGTAAAACTAAATATATAGCAATAGGAGACTTAAAAAAAGAGACTATGAATAATAATTGTATTTCTCTTGGTAATATGGAAGGCATTTTGAAACTTACAATGAGGAGAGAAAAAAAAATTTAAAAGCAAAACTTGAAAACCCCCCCAATATTCTACTAATGATTCATTTCAGCATTTCTACCACTCACTACAGTAGATTTTTATTTCCCATTACAAGCAAGATGGGTCATCAAAGCCACCTACTACATCTCTGGCCTTTACTTTCTGCACAAGGTAGATTAAAGTAAGATGTATTATTTTCCAGACATCTTTGCCCTAACAGGTAGTTATCCGAACAGCTGAGTATCCGTATTTCTCTACCTGCCCACAAAGGAGAAGCTGGAATTCATAAGAGCCAGTAGATCCCTCAGTTTGAGATATATAAAAGCTGAAATTCAGTCTAGGTTATGAAAATGTTGGATCCAAAAGAAAAGTTGCAGCATATTCTTTACATGTGCCTATGGGAATTAAAAGCACACCTTCTGCAAAACTTTTCATCTCCAAGAAAGTCTAGTATGGCAGAATATTTTCTCTGGACAAGTCAACCTCTAAAACCTCACAGAGCTTCTACACAGATTTACAAAAGTGCTTTTTTGTTCTGATGGAGACTTTGTCATTTTCTCCCAAAATTTTCTTCAGAGACAACTTTTTTTTTCCAAATTGGCTACTTTTTTACTCTTCGGTGAATCAGAGGGAAATATATATAGGAAGATGAGGCAATTATCTGAAAAGTAGTAAGTCTATTCTGCTTTTAGACAGGATTCAATTTAAAAAATGTAGGTGCAATTGTATCAAATTATTTTAGGACAGCTTTTAATTAGAAGAACAATTAAAATGGAAAACTTTCCAAATAGAGACAAAAGACGAGAAGAAGAGAGAAAAACATTTTCTTCAGGAAAGGGACCTGGAGATGAGGCCAATCCTTTCTCTGCTTTCCTTCTCTCTCCCTCAAACCATCAATGAAAAATATCAGGAAAGTGAAATATAGTCTTAATTTAAAACACTACTTCAAAATGAATATAAAATCTATCAGATATATCAGAGGCAAAGCATACCAAGAAGGTGCTTTTTTTGCCTTTGCCTTTTAAAAATATCTTCATGAGGTGTGTAATTCCAGTTAAAAATTAGACACTTTCAATTGTTATGTTGAGACACCAGTAATGCTGCTTCCTTCTGGATTTTGGGATTTTGTCTAATTGCACTCCAATGCTATGACAGCATCCCAACATGATACATCATGAAACAGAGAAATCACACTCGGGTATCCTGCACTAAGAACAAGATTCCAGGCGTTTCTCACGTCACAGACTCAAAGCACTATTATATCCCTGTGTTATTCATTTAACAACTGGATGGAAATCTCTTTTTTTTTGGTCTAAGGAATTGTTTGGCTATGGTGGGCCTTTATGTGCACATTTTTACTGGAATTTCATACAGTTTCGTAACTTTTTTTTCCAGTAATTTCTAGATAATAACTGTGATAGTAGCCTAACTTTGTAATGCCACATAAATTTGTAACTCCACATGAAGTTCATGGAAGTCCTATTATTTACTACCTACACAAAGAAATACAATTACAAGTAAAACATCATTAAACAAGATTGAAGCATATATCCTGACTCTTATCTTTAAGTAAAACATTAAACTGCAGTTACAAAAGGTAATTTTTAAAATTTTGTTTTATTAAATAACAGCGGCATATGAATAACAGTTCCAAAAGGATAACAAAAAAAAAATCAAAGAAAAAATGCTGACTTGATTTCAACAAGTTCAAGAAAGAAATACAGCACATTACAATCAAGAGAAACAACCCAAATTAGCAGTTTGCTGAATAGTGACATATTAACTTTTACAATATCCCAAAAAGATACACTGAAGTTCTATCAAGTAGAATTATTTGAATATATCTTAAAAAAATAAACAGGAATTAATAAACTGTTGCTTTAAAAATATAAAAACAATTAATCTAAAGTTCTCTTTTAGTAAGTAAGAAATTACATGTTTAAATGTCTCTTAACTTCACGAGTTAGTGCAGTTTCCGATTACTGATTTTTTAAAAATAAAGCAGCACCACACTGAATCCACTGGCCTTGGTTTCCTCCACAAGGTACCTCAATATTTGTCACCACACGGTCTCTCTCCACGCTAGTGTAGACTGGTAAAGATATACATTCCTCTGGAGAATATGGGCCATATGCATCCTGTCAACAAACAAGCACTTAAGTTATCACCTAAAAAGACAACAAAACATGAGAAAGCAATAATCTCCACTGGTAGGGTATCTAAAGCTAAGATACAGTTTGGACACTGCAGCCTTGGGCAAGAAAGTCTGTATTCAGGCCACTAAGGAGAAGGATTACCAAGGAAGCAGAGACTTCAGAAAAAGTGCTCGCTCCGTAACTCAAACACCAGGAAGTACATAACAGCGTGATCCTATGAACTACATAGGAAAATCTTCCTTCAGCCAAAACCTTCTCAAAAATTACACGTCAAAAGTGTCTGCAAACCAGGGCAAGGGAAGGGTTCAACAGTTTCCTGCAGGGAGAAAGCTGCTCAGGAGCCTCTGTGCTGTAGTGTAGGGAGTAGCTATCCTGGCAGGCTGGAGTCCTGTGGTGGCTGTGCCCTTGGCAGACCCTAGTGCCCCCTCCATCCCTGCAGCAAACCCTGCCCTCCTCCCAGGGCACAGCCCGTGGTGTGATCCGAGATACCTGCAAGCATCATACTGCAAGAACTACAATCCAAAAGATCTCACCCCACACGTTCCAGGCTACTTTATAGAACTGCTCCTCTCTGCTGTCTGTACCACAAACTGCTTCAGATGCAGTTTCTTCCTAGGGCTTTGCATGGGGCACTGTCCATATGTGTGACCACAGAACTCAGCTCAAAGACTCAGTCTAGACTTCCTACAGCATTTAATTTCAACCCATGATGTATTTAGTTACTGCAAATAACTCAGGGTTTGATTCAACTGATATATATTAAGCATGTTTTCCATCACACTCAAAATGTCCCTTCCTGTCAACAGGAAAATGTCAGAAGATTTTCAAGAACCAAATAACAAAGCAGCACGCTTGTCAGAAAAGAATTTAAAATAAAAATGAGTGTCATTTTAACTCAAATCATGTCAAATGTGAGTTAGTGATGCTCCAATATTAGAAAATAACTACAGGAAAAAGGAAACATGCAAACAATAACTGTCGCAAGCACTTTGCCTTGCACATCAAGTGTAAAACCATTACTGAAGAATTTTGTTGTCCCTTTTGAAAATCAACTTCCCCTGTCTTTTTGACATTAGTGTTTAAATCCTTACAGAAGATCTATGTGCAGCAATATTTGTATAGAGTAACTTAATAATCAGGAACTCAGCTGCTCTCAGAAGGACTGTACTTACCTCATTTATCCCTTGGTTAACACTACTGAAGAAGACAAAATGCTGGCCAGTCTGAGAGCAAAATGTTAATCAGAGAATTTAAGTTTTGCCAAAGCTGGGAGACAGAAGTTGGCCAGTCTGCCTTCAAAGACCTCTTTCTACACTTCTTAGGGGCAAAATATCCTTGTGCCTTTCTCAATCCCACTGATGTTTTAAGGAATCACATTATTGAAGGGTTGAAGCCATTCTGTGGAAGTCTTTTTGAATAATAAATCCTTATGTCCTTGGCTTAAGTACAGTCCAAAAATTCTGTTTGCCAGACTGCATCACACACGGTTCCATCCCCTTTAGTGACACCCTTCCCATCATGGGATCTAGCAGTGGATTAAAAAAAGGACCTTCACAGTTTAATGAGAATTAGCATCATGTCAGTAGCTCAAAATATTCTGTTTTGAGCACTGCAGCATTTTGAGGGTGTTCTCTCAGAGAAATCCTGTAGGCCACTTTAAGTTTGGTAGAAAATTACTTCAAAGCATTACATTATACATATATTTTTTGCTCACTAGATTTCAAAAGATCTATTTATGGAGAAAAGAAAACAAATTCAAAACCTAAGAATCCTAAGACAATATGTTCAATTTTACACACTCTTGTCCTAAAGAGAGGTAATGAAATTAAGGGAAATGCATGATATCCAATTCTGCTTTGGTTTCTGAGCACAGTATTTGATTATAGTCAATTTTTACAGTGATGCTCACAGCAAAACAACTCAAGGGCAAACCAGTTCAGAAAAACTCTCCTTAGAGACACTTTGTATTTAAAATCTGGGCAGCTGACAAGTTATGGACTGTGTTTTATGAGAATTATATTTTTTTCCAACACAAAGATGTCAGTTGCTACTCATTTTAAATATAAGTACATTTGAAAAAGTTTAATTCATGGATTACTGAAGTATCATGGATTATTGAAGTGTATTTGTAACACAAGATGAATGTTTATCAGAACAATGGGAGGACTACTTACAATTCTCATTTTCAATGTGTTTCCATTTGGTGTTACCATGGAAAACCACATTCATTGCCATCCTCCACCATCCACCACTGAGCCAATATATTAGAATATCTGGCAATTCTGTATTTATCCCATGCACCACCTCTCAAGTAAATTAGAAATCTGTTTATTTATCTGAAAAAAACAAACCCTGTAAATACTGAAGAACTGAAAAATCTTTCACTGGTCAACTTTGTAAGAGGTTTTGTGATGTTTTCGGTTTTTGTCCTTTTTAAAAAAAAATTTCAGTATTTTCTTTCCTAAGCAAGCTGGGAGCAATGGTGCAGATCGTGGTTAGCTTTTACTTCTGTGCTCAAGGTCTAAATCTGTTGACCTTTACACTTCTAATGCTGTACTATAAGATAATGCTATATTTCCACTGCTGGAAATAACAAGAGAAAAAAAAAAGTTGGGATACAGCAGTGTGTTAGAAATGGAGCTCCTTGCACAGTATCTATCACAATATACAACAAAGGTCATCATTGCCATAATTTATCGTAATTAATAAACTCAATTCCAACTGAAATTCCAACTTTTTTTGGTCCAGTGAACTTTTTTCTGTATCAGTTTTCTAACCAAATACGGCTCTCTTAAGTGATAACTCTGCTGAGATATGTGGCTTGCCAAAGAATAATCTCCGACAGCTAATAAATTTATCTGCCTGGCAAGTTAATTTCTACAGGACAGGATAAAAGTTGACATCTTTCTTTACATATATATGTATATATACATATATACTGCTAGTTTTATCTATTGTGATAAAGATGCAGGGAGAAAGCTGCATCCGCTCCTATTTCTCACTTTCTACATTTCCACTTGATTTTTGGTGCCTTTTTTTATGTCCGTGTGCAGGGGTGTACGTGGGGTTCTCCTCACCTGTCTGAGGAGACTCTAACCCAGAGTTAGTGGTCTAGGCTGTCTCTAGAGTCACGCCTAGACAGATTTATCCCAGCTACCTTCTGATGGGATGGGCTTCCTAAATGTAGGTGGGATGAATTCTAAAATAAGCAATTTTTTAGTTAAAAGACACATCCTTCAATACATTCTGTGTGACTTCTTGCGTTATTTATCAGCAATTGCTATGATAATTGAAGGGCAGAAGCAGTAACAGTTTTTACTGTTTGGATTACTTTGCTTTCATCTTAGAATCTGCAAGCACTGGCATTTTTTTAAAATTAGTTTAAGTAGGGGAAAGGCTTTCTTTGCTTACAGCTCCCATCATATTCTCTATTTTTTTATTGCTGCTGCATTTTACTTTAATATTTAAACTGCAAAGAAAATATATTCTAGGAATGAACTCCTAAACACATGTATACATTTACTAAATACATGTTTGAAAATATGCTAATGTTTTAAAAGACAAATTAAAAAAGGTATGACTGAAATAAAGCCCTTGCCTTCATCTAAGCAATATAAGCTAAAGAATATTAACAAAATTATAATAAGCTTCTGTTTTAAATATAGTAAGTAACTGTTTTTCCTAGTAAATACTGAGATTTTTATTTTGAAATGAAAGGAAAACAGGTCAGCAACATCATACTGAAAAGCTACTACAGAGAAAAAATCAAATTATGTGTCTTGAAAGTTTAGGGCTTTTAATAATTTAGTACCTGTGGAATCCAGGCCATGTAACAAGGGAGAACAGATGACACACTGGGAGAATCATGCAGATTTTCTGAAAGTCGATTTCCATCGAAACGACAACCTTCCAGTTGTAAGCCACTGATCTGCCACGGAAATATAAAATATTCAAACATAAATAATAGACTTAAAATGTCAATAATGATTACATTGTGCTTTAATAAATGATGAACCATTTTACTCTGACCAGATTTTTAAATAACAGGAAATTAATTATTGTTATGTTCTTTGTGAGAATAGGAAACATGATTTAAAAGCAAGATCTGGATCACACTTTGGTGTGAACTTCCTCTGATTTGGTTTCACATTCTTTGAAATGTTGGAGAAAAATACCTGTAAATGTCATCAATTATGAAACTGCAGTTGCCTGGCATTAGATTAATGGAATTATGATAGCAACAGCCAAGTTCACAATCATTGCAATGTCTAGAAGAAGAGAAGAACAATCACTGCAATAAGCATGACTTCCTGCTTGGAAGTCTGAGCACAGCTTTCAAAGAATGGAATGTGCACAGCTTCAGCAGAAGCAAACAAAATATACTGAAATAATATGGGAAAAAAATTTATTTAACAAATCCAACATATCTTAGATAAACTGTTGTTTGGCAAAAAATTAAATAAGAATCACAGCTGCTTCTTTAAGTAAGTATGCAACATGTTTCAAGTGTTTTCTCTAATTAAGTCATTTCAGCCTCTGAATTACGTGTTCTCTTTTTTCTTCTCTGGAGCCTTCCATAAGTTAGTGACAATGATATCTATTCTGGATTTCTTAAAAAAAAATTCCACTATTTTTTGATCATTTTATTTTCCCCAGTACAAATAATACTAGTTCTACTACTAGTTCTACTACTACTACTACTACTACTACGACTACTACTACTACTACTACTTCGTGTTATTTTGGCCTGCTGAAGTGAGAACTTCAGTTTTAACCATAATAAAACTCAATAATAACTTTCATGCAGCTTTTTGAAAGGCTAACTCTTCAGCTGCAGAAGCTCTCTAACAGAAGCTACAATCTGAAAATGATCTATTATACTATCATACTAAAGCCCTGAATTAAATTTATCATGGCTGAGGATGGCTTTCACCAAATGCAAGGTTCATAAAGCAGTGCTGGAAATAGAAAATACATAATTGCTGCTGGAAACTGGATGAGTGACCACATAACCAAAATGGAGAAGAATATAATTTTCTAATGTATTTTCCCTTGCAAAAAAATTTAAAACATCTACCAGATTGCAAAAAGGACTTAAAGTATGATGTTACAATGAAGATCAGTATCATAGAAAATATAGTGGATATAATTTGCTTAGGTAATTTAAGTATTCTAAAATTATTTATTTGACATGAAAAGATGGAAATAAACAGTAACACGATGGGGGTTACTGTCATGCTTGAAAAGCAATGCTTTCCTCCCAGGTGTTAGGAGCTTTTCATTAAAAATACATTAAATGTAAACTAGCTAAGATTACATTTTGCATTTTTAATATCTAATTATTCTTTTAATTGTAGACAGTCATCTCACTCTTCAAGAATTTGCTTCTTTAAACTCCTGTTTCTCTTTTAACACTTAGCTGGGGACTCCTTACAATGTGCAAGATGCAGATGTACATACTCGAACATGAAAAAAATTGTTATCAAACATGGCATTTAAAAGGACATTAAATTATAATAATTAAAAAAAGGACATAGAACAAAGCTGTGTTTCTCCTTGGACAGACAGTGACCAGAGAAGTGACAACGTTCTTCGGAGCAATCCGTGCTTGATACAGACTAGGGCTTACAGTGAAACACCAAGACTGTGGAAGACCTGAACCAAAACTACCCCAAATGGAAAGCTCAGAGTAGACTTTTTGTCTGACTTTCACAAATTATTATAACAAGTCCTCAATGAAATGAATGATATTTTTCAAACTTTCTATCTGAAACTGCAAAAACTCTTTTCGTCCTTCAACCTCTTGTTAAAAGCTTAAGGTCTGCTCTTCATTGTGAAAGTGAGACACTATTCTCATTTCTGCTGCCAAGTTTGTGATCTCTTCAGGTATGCTGCTTTTAAGGTACAGTGTTAACATTTGATATTTTGCACCACTTCTTTTCAAAATCAAAAACTCTCTATGCAGAGAGATTTTGGAAAAAGATGGCTTTATGCAGAAAAGTTTGGGTGTCAATAACCTTTAATGTAGCCTCTATACATTCCAGAGCCACTTCTGTCTTGAAAGAACAAATATTATGAATAAAAGTATCATAAATGGCACAAAAGGAAGAAAGTCTTACTAATGAATATACTGCATCTTTAACACAGACTCCTCCCTACTGCTCTCTGTTGTTAAGGCCTCACACTTAAGGCCTCACTTTATCATATGCACAAGTCTTAGATTATACTTTATCTTACTCCAATTCTGATTGAAGGCTTTCAAAGCTCTTACTTATCCCTATCACACAAATATTAGAAAGATTAATCTCCTATGTTATTCTTTCTGTCTTTCTTGCTTTCTACAGGGAATATTTTTAGGGAGTTTAGTTTAATAGATAAGCTTGGCAAAGTTACTGCAGAAAGACTGGTCTGATGAAGAGGTTTTAAAGTTTATTGGTAAGGTGTTCAAAGGTCGGGCCAGCCTAACTATCTCTGAAAGAAATTTCTGTAGAAGTAGGTCACCTATTGAAAAAACTTTTTACTGCACGTTTCTTCTTTTGATATCGACAGCCCCTTTGACATTATAGTTATGTAAATTAATACCATTTGATCTCCTGAAAAACTTCAACCAATGGCAGAAACTCCTTTGAAGATTAAGACCAAATTTTTGCTTTGATTCAATATTAAAAGACATTAAGAAAAAACCCAACAATACCAGAACAATGTGTTTTCAGACACCATTTGGCTGAGTTGTTCCCATAGCCATGTTTTCATTTCTATAACTAACAGCATTGAGAAATTGAAAGTACTATGAAAAACATGAATTTCACAGCATCTGTAATATAATCACAGTATCTTTGAAACTTAGCAGAGAGTAATGGCAGGAGTTGACCACAATTTTTAATTCTTACAAAGAATTTGGCAGTTCACAGCTACTGGTACTAGTTTAGGTTCAAAAAAGTTATTTTTACACATTCCAGACTATGTTTCTTTAAAATACCTTTGCAGAAAGTGTGCTGATACCATGGTCCAAAGCATGTCTGTTTCCAAATTTCAAATTCTCTGCAACAGATTTTCCCTTTCTAATTAATGCCATATTTTCCCATGAAACGATGCAAACTGCAGCAGACTTCAGGAAGTCATATTTTCACTTCATTACCTCTACAGGCCTCCATCATTAATTTACTGATATTTCAGGATGGAGATATACTGCAAAAAAATATCTCTCAGGATGCCTTATAATAATATATCTCTCAGTTGCTAAGAGTATAGTTTTGATATCAATACCCATATTGTGAATTTTGAGACTTCCAGTAATTTTTTATTTTTCACTATTTATATTAAGTTCTACCCAAGGTCATATTCCTAACTACCCAGTAAGTCTCTTGCCATGTTTCTTCCTTTCTTTCACTCTTTTCTACAATACAGAAAATGGAATGCCAAAAGGAATGACTACCTGCTTTTGTACAACAGCACAATCAGCGCACAAAGCAAACATAAGAGATGTATTTGCATATCAGTATGTGATTATAGTGCAATAGCCATACATTTGCAGTACCTTTTGTTAAAGCAATCCAGAGTGATATTAAAGAAGGTGTAATTTCATACAGATTGATTCCAAGTGATATTAAAGAAGGTGTAATTTTATACAGATTGATTCTAAATCAAATATTCATCACCTTCTACTAGAAGAGATCCACTCCACATCATACATCTAAACTATCACCTGAATTAACACTGATAATTTAACATCTGATTTGATAATTCATATAGACTTAGGTGTGTTCTTGCCCTGATTGAGTGTTCCTCTGCTTACTTTGTAGTTTCACTGACAGTTCTAGCACTGCATGCTTCTGACTTACAGATGATCACAGGGTAAATTATTTGTATTTTTAGGCATAGAAAGATCAAGTATCTACAATTGCTGAAGCTTGATGCCATTTTTTAAAATCACATGAAGACCAAGAAAGCATTTTCATCATAGAGATCATAAAGAGATCTCCTTCTTCTTTTCTTTATCACAGAACAAATTCTAAGCCATCAAAACCTTTTAAAATTAAAGGTAAGATAAAATCTTGAAGAACATGTCTTCAAAACCTAACTGACACTGTTTCTAAGAAAGTTACGCAAAGTATGTGCGACTATCAGGTTTAAATTCATCTGCATTCCTACTTGTGCCAATCCTTCAACAGAGACATTCTATTAGGCTTTTAAATATTTTTTGATTCAGGAACTTGAGCAGGACTCTCCCAGATCCTGAAACAGAGTCCTCCAACTCTGTGAGTACACAATCAAGTCTCTCAGTGGAGTTAGTTACATANTGGTTCCCTATTAAATTGTATTTCTGACTTGGAGTCACTGGTTTGCTTTCAAACCTGTACAGTGAAATAACACCATTAGCATCAATTGAGACTGACAAACCTCAGAATAGCCTATACCATGGTCTGGTTCCTGTAGGGAAGTTCAGTAAACTCCAAATTTCTGATTTAGGTGGGGTAAAACAAGGTCCCTACTATCTCACCATAGTATATGTTTAAGGACTCATCGATTCTGCTGATTGAAAGGGTTTTTTGAGTTCTCACTCAAAATAGCTTCTCATTCAACACGGTTAGCCTGAATTCTTGAAACTGCAGATGTAATGCTTACCAGTATTAAAATTCATACTGCTGAGGTGAACCAAGCTTAATGTGCAGCCCAGAGGATCCTTATCAAACAAGACACATTTTAGAGAATGATTTTTCTGAATCAATGACATTTTTATGCCCTAGTTACAGTCCATGTGGTATTTAGCTTTACTAATGGGAAAGTTCCTCCTCAGCTCTCCACAAGCACTAGGAAGGACTCATGGTAGGGAAATCTAAATATTCAGCATTGAAAAGGGTTCCAAAGCCTTTCTGTTCATCAAAGATTAAAAGGAGCGGTGAAAATACTAGTGAATACTTACTGGGATATGTGAATTTGTGCTAAAGT
>VZTH01007941.1:313896-358537 GCA_013397815.1 Aleadryas rufinucha | reverse complement strand
TTCTCCTGTGCATCCAGCTCAGAATGAGAATTACAAGGAGAAGGTAGTTTTCTTATGTTCTCTGGCAAAAAGGTTATGGAATCTGGATATAGAAGCCTAACCTGAATTTGCTCTCCACTTGCAGAGCTGTTGGAAGTTTATAAAGCTTGATCAGACCCAGACAGAGAGATGTGGTCTGAGAAAAACTGGCAAAAACTGCAGGTACTTGCAGAGAATATTGGAACTTTGTCAAAAAATGGAAAAAAAATGCCTGGTAAGGGTTCCACATCAGAGTCTGTAATGGCTGCCCAGAAAGAGAAGCACGTGTCTGGAGAAAGAACTGATGAAGTTGCAAATTGCCTTGGAGGCTGAAACAATAGCTCGCCTCAGGGCGGAGTGAGAATTAACAGCCCAAAAGCAACTAGCAGCAAACATGAGAAACCTGTTAAACAACTTTGTGGGGAGCCAAAGAGCTTTGGAGTTGCAAATTAACACTATTGAGGGAGGTGTGGAGGATGAACCAGGGTTTTCCAGCCTAGGGGAGGAGCTGGGCCTCCCGGAACATGATGTCAACCCTCTCAGCTTTTGGGAGGAGTTTGATGCAGCAAAGCCAAACCCCTCCCCAAACCATAAACTCCGCCCATCGGTAAAAAATTAGGAGGTGGGACTGCCTGAGCATGATGTCACTGTCACCTCCCGGTACTCCTTGGAGGAGAGGTTTGACTCAGCGAAGCCAACCCCCACTGCCCCCCACCCCAAGTCCTGCTATCAAGTGGCAGAGCCAGTTGTGATGATATCACACTGCAACAGATTTGGTTAATTTGCAAGGGAAAATTAGCAATTGTCCTGAAGAAAATAATACTGAAAATGTTTTGAAAATTTCAGTAATGGGGAGTGAAATAAAACTTTCTGAGGAAGGAGCAACCTATTGTGTGAAAAGTTTAAACCTGTTAGAGGGGGAAAATCTCATCCCTCTCCCCATTCCAACATGTGATATAATTACTGGGAGAGTGTGGGAGCCAGTGGGCTTCCAACCAGTGCATGGGAAACAGCTGATGCCCTGTCAGCCTTCTCCCATGTTATTGTTATTTATTGCAGTATTTAAGGATTGAGACTGAGGCAAAAAACTCCTGCGCCAACTCCAAAAAGGGAGCTGGGAGAGAGTGGTGAATTTAAATACTTTCAAAAGTTCAGTGGAAATAAATGGAAATTCAGTTTCCCTGTATTTGCAATGAAGCTTTGCAAACTCCTCCTATACTGCCTCCTCCTGGCGGCGGTGGGTATTGAGCCTTGCCTGCCACTAGAGGCCAGAGGTGGAACTGCTGCAGAATTCATGACCTTTGGGGAAAAATACTTTTTATCATTGTGCAAGTTTGTTGTTTTAGTCTTGGTAATAACGCTGAATGTTCAAGTATATCCTGACCAGCCAGAAGACTGTGTGTATGTCTGGAAGTGGAATAAAGAGCTGCTTTATCAGAAGTGGAAAGGACTTTTAAGTGTACATGCAGCTGTGAGATCTGCAGCTGGAGACATCTAAATTATGTGAATAAAGTCAGCTCTGGACAAAGAGAAACGCAGAGGGACCGTATTGGACAATACAGGAAACAGTTAATCTGTTGCAGATAAAGCTGCAATGAAATCTGAAATCTAAAATGAAATACATGAAATGGTGTATTATTTTGTATTTTCAGAACAGTGTCCCCAGTATGCCAGCACAGTTGTTTGCTCCAGGATTAGTCAACCATCCTAGCAGGACCTTGTACCTAACGATTATAGTAGCAAGTATGGTTTCAAAGGGGTAAGTGAGCAAGAAAGAAAAGACAGCAGTGTCCTTTCACTCTAACATCCCACACATAGAACAAATTTACATTATTGGTTGGCTTATGGACTGGAGTCCAAATTTACAAAATTGGATGTAACAGAATATGTAGATCCAACAAAAACCATATTGTCTGAAGTGAAAAGGTCTCAAAAGGATGGCTGACTACTCAGGTTTGCCTAGATGGTGCTAAGAATGCTCATCAGTATTGTTAAGGTACTAGATAACTTAAGTTTCATTAGTGATGGTTGCATTTTTGATGTCTTCTAAGTGTATTTTCACAGACTGTTAAATATTCAATGAAACTTTCTGTGGCAGAGAACACAAAAGATTGCCACGTGGATGCTTCCTCTTTTTGAACTAGATCTGAATGGGACCGAGTTTTCTCCTAGAAGTGTTCCATGAGAGGATGAAGTGGTGACAGGACAGAGGAGTTGCTGTCCTTCACTGCACCAAGTGTTAACATGTTTTTATCTGAAAAGGTTTTAAGATATTTATGTTCATATATGTTTATATAAGTTTGTTGCCTGCAATATTTTGAGATATTAATATTTTCTCTTGTCGCCAGAGTGAGTGGAAAATATTCTTCCCTCTAATTTAGTTTTGGGAGCTCACACATAGGATTTCATATGATGATGGAAACAAATTTGTGTACTTCTTCCTGTGTTCTCAGTGCAGAGCATAAAATTGCTGTATTGAGGGAAGTGTGTGTATTAATGGTAAGCGATGTGTGAAGCATGATTGTGCAGAAGGAGGGGATGTTGAGCTGTAGGTGGCCCTGGAAGGAAGGAGAAAAGGGGCTGACGGTGGAGCTGAAGTGTAGCTGGTAAGTTCCAGCTGTAGATGAAGAAGGCATAAGTGATTAAGAGAAAAACGATTTGGGGTTTGAGAACTGCCGAAGGGTTTGATAAAATTGGAAAGTATTTGGTCCAAACTCAGGACCTTGACTAAGATGATATGGTGAGGAGGTTGGAATGACTGAGTGTTGTTATATATTTGACCCCACTCCTGAGGCAATTCAGACTACTAAGTAGTAGAATTTTACTGAACGTTGCGCACTGACCTCTTCCTCTTTCCATGGGTACAGGTTACGGTAATCCCCCTGAAACCTGCTTGGTGGGGGGGATAAGGGTGGCAGTTTGGGACACGTGTGTTTGTTTAGGTTGTGCTGATACCTGGACCTGTAAGATAATGGACTCCAAAAGGCAAAGCAGCCTAACTATTGATCTGTGCAGAGTTTGACAAGGAGTGCAATGTACTGCGCTATCAATAAGCAATAGAGAATCCTAAATTGAACTCGCCAAGCTATTTTGGAGCCCAGCTCACCAGTCCAACAAGTATCAAACATAATTGTATAAAATTGTCTAATGTTCAAGAATGCCAAACCTCACGGAAGAGGAGTGCTGTCTCAAGGAATACGTAGGAAATCACGGACCAAATTGCTGGACTCTTCAGGCACTGCAGCTGAAAGAATGGTTCATTAACTCTTCCTGGATCCTGATTTGAATCACACCTTGCCTGCAGCTTTAGAGACTCAGGGAGTGGGGAGTGATGAATTGCACAGGGGGATATTAACTAGACTTACACTTTGGTTATTGGAATAGCAATTGCCAGTTATATGAGTTCCAGTGTACTTTCCTGTTCTTTCCTTTCTGCTCTGTCTGCTAGATTAGACCATGAGAGGAGAGGTAGCATTACTGTGGTCCTGGTCAATATCTCGAGCCACAAGGTGGTTGTCAGANGGATGTTGTGGTAAACCTTTAGCCAAAGTTGCCTGATTTTCTAAAGTTTTCCAGTAAACTTTCTTTGTTGTTTTGACCTCATGAGAATATCTGGTTGGTATTTCTCCCATATGTCCAACTCAGAGTATATGAACCACTGTAAAGCCCTTTCAAAAGTCCTGTTGAGCGAGTGGATAGAGGCCATACAGGCAGTCATTTTGTCTCTGATTTTTGGTGCTGTTCAGCGAAGCACAAGAAAACTGGTCTCCTGGAGAGGTGGGGAGCATCAGAAAAAAGGTATGGGTTTAATCCCTGGAATCAGAGCAGCATGTGCTTTTTGATGAATGTCTGCACTGACACAGAGGTCAGAATGGCTATGGATCAATACGTTGAGTGTTAACTTGCACAGTTGAGTGTTGAGTCATGCAAAAGAGTGTTCATTTAATTGAAAGCTTATGGTTTTCTCTAAATAGTTCAATTGATTATCTTTGGGAGTGCACTGGCATTCATTTTTGTGGAAGAATCATTTCTGCTCCTGAATCCTACTAAAAAGGATTAAAAAAACCACATGTGCGACATATGCCGTGCATTCTCACGTGAATGAGAAATTCTGGTCTGAGACTAATATACTTCTTGTTAGATCATGTAATTAATTTCTTCTTTATCTGTATCGTTAACAGACCATGAATGAGTTTGAATACCTTAAACTACTGGGAAAAGGCACTTTTGGAAAGGTCATTTTAGTTAAAGAAAAAGCAACTGGACGGTATTACGCTATGAAAATTCTGAAGAAGGAAGTTATTGTAGCAAAGGTGAGTAGATGGGAAACTTGGGGACATGGTTCGCCCTTGATACAGCCTTTGGCAAAGTCATGGGAAGGATTCTCAGAGTACTTGTAAATAATTGCTCTGTTAGTGTTTGAAATGGACCCCTGATCTGGGGAATCACTTTGCTGATTTCCTTCTGTTTGTGTTTCAGGATGAAGTAGCACACACGCTGACAGAAAACCGGGTTTTACAGAACTCTCGGCACCCGTTCCTAACAGTAAGCATTTCTGCCTCTGCTCAGTGTAACTTGACATTACAGCCACCAAAGCTTTCCTTATTTTTTGTTACTTACATAATGCATCTGAGATCTGTGTTTTCAGAGTGGCTTTGTTTTTTTGTATCCTTCCATTTTTGGGATGCACAAATTAAAATACTTTTTAAAGTTTTGTGATTCTTGCAGAGCAGGTCCTCGGCACCTCTTGAAGACAGTGTTTCAGGGTGTGGTTTGACTTCAGGGCTCACCCATTTAATGCTGTCTCTGAGAGAAGTATCTGCTTTCCTTGTCCTTCAAATGTTTGGTCTTGTCTTTGTAGCAGAGATCAGGGTGACCCTGATCTTGTGACAAACAAACTCAGGAAGATATAGTGGGGGGAAAACTCTTTAATTTTGTCTTTGTTGTTTTTTTAAGCTCCTAGAAACAGCTCACTGTGGAATCAGAGCACTGGTAATGCCAGCCAAAGGATAGTGGTGTGATCATGTGGAATGGGGAAGGGAAGAGCAGGACTGTGCTTTATCTGCAGCTTTCCTTTTGGATTGTAAAGCCAAACCATACTCTCATTTTAGACCTCCAGTGCCAGCAGTCTCTCTGGGCTGAGTTCAGATACCCAAGTTCCATCTCAAGATTTTGGTCCTAATATTTATTACAAGTTGTCTCTGAATTGTTTACAACTGCTTAAAGCCTCTAAGAGACTATGTAGGATCCTGATTGTTTCCTTTGGCCAGGTACACGGGCTTAGCTGGAATTCAGACCTTTTGAGCATGACTTCTGGAAGTAAATATTGCCTGTATTGAGTATAAGCAATAATGTTAACATGTCTAAAACCTGGTCCTTCATTTTTCTGGAAAATATATGACTGGTTTAAAAGTGTCACTCCTTGTAACGAAGACAGCAATATCATATGCAGTATTTTCCTTCTAATGCTTTTATAAACCTGAATATTCAGAACAAGGGCTGTCCTGAGAAGTTAGCCACAAGACTGGGTTTAGCTTGGATACTAGGAAAAGGTTCTTACCCAGAGGGTGGTTGGGGCCTGGAATCGGCTCCCCAGGGAAGTGGTCACAGCACCAACCTGACATAGTTCAAGAAGAGTTTAGACAATGCTCTGAGGCCCATGGTGGGATTCTTGGGGTGGTCCTGTGCAAGGCCAGAAGTTGAATTTGATGATCCCTGTGGGTCCCTTCAGCTCAGCATATTCTGTGATGAAAAATCTTAATACTATGGCAAACAAGTTGATGTTACTCTTGTCATGGGAGTACATGTGACAGGACTATACACAGGCACCTTGTGACTCTCCATCACAGCCTCCATCCGGTCTATTTTTGTGAATTGCTCACAAATTGGTATAGACAGTGTTGGCCAATCCCCTGGCAGGCTGTCAGCAGGGAGCAGTTGCAGGCAGCAGGGCAGAAACCAGGGGGCTTCTGTGTGAGAATATGTATGTGTTTCATATAAGAGGTCTTGTAGCCAGCATGGTGAAACCTTGTTCTCTGGGGTTTGGTTGTGGCCTCTTATCTGTGAGTTGAGCCTGTGGCCTGAGAAGGAAACTTCACAGTCACTGTCCGTACATTTTGAGTCCCTGTTAATGGGGCAGGACTTTGTTTCGCAGCATTTTAGATGATAATAGCTTCTGCAAGGGATTTGTTTAATGTTTTATTAGATTTATTTAATGAAAAAGTCCTCAGCTGCAACAGGAAAGTATAAGTATTATATAAGATTTAAGGACAGAAAGTTCACTGACATAGAAAGTTTCATGTCTGCTTCTGAAAAATCTATTAAAAATGCCTTTCTGACTGTCACTATGATCTGTCTTCTAAGTTTTGGTTTAAATCTGTTTCAGGCTTTAAAGTATTCCTTTCAGACACATGATCGCTTGTGTTTTGTTATGGAGTATGCTAATGGAGGGGAGGTAAGGGACATACAATAATGTTTAATACTTTAGGATTTTCCCATTCTACTACTAATTCTGGTTGACATTATTTAGCTAAGGTCCATTTTTGCAATTCTAATTAATCCAAGTTGTCCCAGTTAAACAGAGCTGTTTGCAGGTTTAACTAACATTAAGAAGTAACTCTTAATTTTTCTGACTCCATTTTTAGAACATAGAGGTTTTGGGCATAGGTTCATATTTTACATGACAGCAGTATATTGTAATCTGACATTTAGAAGTTCAAGAAGGCAAGGTTGCTTTCTAGTTGCTCTCCAGACAAGTTTTAACACTTTTAAATTATTATTGTGAGTATACTTGGAGGGAGAACTAGAAACTGCTAACTGCTATTACAGTCAAGAAGGAAAAGTTGGAATACTAACATTTCTCTAAATCATGCATTCGGCTGTAGTTTTAATACATAATTGTAGTTCAGTCTAAAATAGTTTTATAATTTTCGGAACCTATAAGACTGTAGTACATGAATTTGCTATCAGTGTGCACGTGTGAATATGAGATATAATTATCTAATCATTTAATTTATTATGCTTTTTAACACATTTGCGAGCACAGCTGGGTGAGGATGGGAAGGGTTTTTCTCGTAGGTAGTAGCACCTTCCAGGCAGGATGGCCTGTGAAGTGCGAGACATAATTCAGAAACATCTAAAGTTAACAGATTATTGTTCTTGTAGTTGTTTTTCCATCTGTCAAGAGAGCGTGTCTTCTCTGAAGACCGAGCTCGGTTTTATGGGGCTGAGATTGTTTCAGCGCTGGATTACCTGCATTCAGAGAAGAATGTGGTTTATAGAGATTTGAAGGTATGTAGAAAAATTATTTTACAGGCTTTTGGGGTTTGGCTTTTTGGTTGTTGTTAAAAAAAGCAAATGATCCTGAACTATTAAGAAATTCTTTCCTGACTGAACTTTATCCAAACTGTTGTTGCAGCTGTTGGGCTGGACTTTACAGGATGTCTAAACCCTTTGATAGTCAAGAGGCTGCATAAGGCATTTATTGTGACTCTGGCAGCATTTCCGAGAACATGAAGGGTTACTGGGCTACAGGGGTTTAATTTTCACTTGTCTGCTTATGTTTTGAGAGGAATCTTGCTGGTGCTTCTGCATGGTGGAACATAATCCCAGTTTCACCAGACAGATGCAAATTCACACTGCGTGGATGTTGCACTTCCTTGTAGCGTGCTCACATCATCTTCAAAGTACCTGTTTGCAGTTAGAAAATTGCCTAAGCTTCAAGTTACTCATTTGTTTGGTGAGGAAAGAAGGGGAAAAAAAACCCGAACAAACAAGATACCTCAGGGCAAACAAACTTGAGAAATTCTTGCAACAATATATGCAACAATAGCATTTTCTTTCTTCCTTAGAAGAGTTTTCAGGACAGGATGAAGGGATACTACTGGTAGTGTGTTTAGGGGCAGTCTAAGATAAAGCATGTTCTGTAATGTTTTCAGACTACATCATAGTAGTTTTGGGATCTCTGCTGGGATTTTGTCTCCAATATCAACGTGATTTCCTCTGTTAGGCACTTTATTGATGCACTGAGGAAAGTGTCCTTACGCCTGGGTGACTTTCTCAAAAATTAGAGGCTCAGGGTGGGATGAATACTGTGTGCTGAGTAAATGTATGCAGTGATTCTCATTTAAAGGGTCTCTGAAAGTGGTTCCTTAGCCTTGCATATGATTTCTGTTTTATTTGCTATTACTTACTGGTACAGATTATTTCATAAAATCAGAGTAAAAGCTGTGATGAAGTTGTGTGAGGGGGAATACTTAATATACTTTCAAAAGAACTGGTGTTCTATTTATGATAATGTTGTGGAAGCATAAATACAGAGTTTATGCTCTGTGTTCTTCCTGTATGTATGGTCAGTTACCCCAAGACTACAAATTAGTTACTTAATGGTCCCTAAAGAACTGAGGAAGATGTTACAAGTGTATATTTACATTTGTGCTCTGGCAGCTACTGTGGGTCTGACCCCAGTGAGATTGAGGCTGAAAACTGATCTGCAAAATTAATGTCTTTGATTATCCTGCTCAGGACCAGTGTATGTTACAGGTAATCATGTCTTTTAATTTGGCTTTTCTTCCCAGCTGGAAAATCTTATGCTGGATAAAGATGGACACATAAAAATAACAGACTTTGGACTATGTAAAGAAGGCATCAAGGATGGAGCAACAATGAAGACTTTCTGTGGCACTCCAGAGTATCTTGCACCAGAGGTATGTTTATGTTGGCTGTTGTGTTAAATTGCCTTCTTATGTGTCTTCCATGGTAGCAGTAGGAGTACAGAATAATTCCTGTGCCACGATGTGCTCATGCCCTAAATGCTGTTATATAATTACACGTACTGAGACTTCTTTATTCATCATGATCTGGAACACATCTTCAGCATAATGATATGTGATAATTTTTGGCGGGGTAGTATCTTCCACTTGAGGGAATATGTACATTTTACTGGAACAGTGCTTGTTTCTTGTATCAGATACATAATTTTAAAAAAAACCCCTTTTAATCACTTTGAATATTACATGATAGATTACTTGATTACTTGTTTTGCAGCTTGCTGTATGTTGTCGTGTTTAAAAGCTATCAGTAGGGTTTCACTTAAAAAGTAAAAGTACTGTCCAATTATTTTACTATTTGAGGACAGTAAAAGATGACGTTTTCAGAAACAGGACAGACCAAGCTTTTTCTGGAGTATGTAGCATGGCATGCATTAAAAATGCTGACTGTTTTATGACTATAAAAGCACAAGATACTTCTCAGTGTTGATTTGAGTGCTCCAATTTCAGAGGAAGTAAATCCAGGCAGGGGATCTCAGTCCCCAAACAGTATGTTCTGGGGAAATTTTTTTTGTGCAAATATTTTTTTTTTTTTTTTTTTTTTCTTTTCAAGTGCACAATGCAAATATGCCTTTGCAGGTTTGCTCCTGGAAACACTCTGAGTTGTGCAACATGGGTGGTGTTACAGGAGTGAGTTAGGGGCAGATCAGAAGTGAGGTTAGGTTGTAGGGGATACGCGTACGCTCGGTGCTCCGCAGGCAGACGCTGCTTTCTCTGCCCACGCTCCGATCTGTCTGGAAGCAGACTCCTGGATTTGTAGGGCACAGAGCCTGAGCTAATGTGGTGTGCCTTGCATAAGGGCTGCTTCCCTTGCAGTGGGGCTTTGCTTCCCATGGCGTTTACATTTCCATCCCGCTTGTAGCACAGGCAGAAGCCAGTCTGGGGCTGCAGGCAGGTTAAAGATTGTTGGCACAGCTTTCTTCTGAGTTGGAGACTTGAGCATTGCAAACCTGCCTTGCACTGTACTATGCAGAAGTACAAAGTGTGGAAAACCAGCGTGGAGGAGGAATATTTCTTCTGAGAGCTGATGTTTTTGCTGATCAGCGCTTTTGTGCTCCCTGCTTGATAGCGGTGGCAGCATGCTCTTGGGTTTTGTTTGGTTTTTGGTTTTTGTTTTTTTAACTCCCAGCTGCTTTCAAGGGCCTCCAGTCCTTTGTAATAATGAAGAACATGGGCACCTGTCAAAGTAGCTTGCAGCAAAGAGGCGGAGCCAGTCTCATGATGACTGCCAGCTTTTCCATGGATCACCAGAAGTCTTCAGTGAATCTAAATTGGGGTCCATGCACCACAATTTGAGATTTACTGATGCAGAGAGTAATTAGCAGCATGACGGAGTGTTTATTATTCATAAAGATGGCTTTTATTTTAGCTTCCCTCTTAAAATCAATTGCTGAACTTCAGTTTCTCATCAAGGATTTTATGAGGAGGCTAAAAATATTTATTGTTTTGGTTTTTCCTAGCTTGGAATGTGGGGATTCCCTGTGCAGGCAGTTGTGTTGTTCTTTCTGTTCTGTTATTTGCTATTATTTTTTCTTTTTAATATTTATGATGAGTTAGCTCATCCAAAAACCCTGAAGGACAAATCCTTTTGATTAACTCAGTTTTCTCTCTTACTTGCAAATCCCATCTGTGAGTTGGAGTGTTAAATTCTGGAAGCTTTTGTCATCTGGTCGATAGCATGCAAAAAATGTGGAAACTGTGTGCGAGCAATATTCCACGTGTTTAAGGTCATACATCCTTAAAAGCAGGGGTGTCAATGCTCCTGTCTGCATTGGTAACTTGAGTTGGGCGCAGCAGCATGTCTGTACAGTTGTTGCATCGTTGTTTTTAGGTTCATACTGGAATCTCATGCATGGATGACAGTGACTGAACCATGTCAACTTTGATGTGTCAGATGCATCAATGGCTGTGATGTTTACAGCTGTTCTGCCTTCTCTTTCGAATTCCATTGCACAACAGTCTAGAGCTGCTCATTAGGAAATGATGATCCCTTAATTTAAGTGAAATGACCTTGTTACTTTACTGCTCCCCAGCTATCCAGTGGGTTGCAATAAATCATGGATGAGTGCAATATCTCTTTTTTTTTACAGTGTATTTTTGATACTCATAGCATTGCTCTCTTCTATGCAATCACTAATACGAGGGTATGCTCATTGTGCTAAAGAACTTTAAAGAAATAAGCATTTTATATTCTGTTTAAAATTAATGGAGGTGAAAGAAATCGTTGTAGTTAGTGATCTAGCTTATAATACAGAGTATTAATACACTTTTAAAAGTAACATCTGAAGTGTTTACTGCATTTTGAAAGCACCTGTAGCATTAACTACGTGCACAACAAAGGCATCTGTGGTTTTCTTTTTCTTTCCGTCTCTCCTATTGCATCTCTTGCAGCAGTTTAAAAAATAAAAATACAAATGGGAGGCCGTGTGAGTGTTTTATTTTAGGTAAGCCAAGCGTAGGGGAGTGCGAACAGGAAGCGCTCGTTGAGCAGGGTGACTCAGAGCGGGAACTGCATTGTCACACAATCTCCGTGAGCCGAAGGCTGCGATGCCTCGGGAAGGACGGGGCCGCTCCTGGAATGCAGTCCGGCCGGCAGCTGTGCCGGCCGTGTACATGGAGGGGGCAGCTGCACAGCCAGCTGTCGTTTGGTGTGAATCATACGGCCGGGGATGCTGTAAATAGACCAACGTGGGGTAATCTAATACCTGGCAGCCTTTTGATTTTTACTGCAGGCCCTCTCCCTCGTTTAGATAATTAAGGGGAATAATTAGTGAATAAAGAGAGGCAGAGTGCAAACAGTTGTTTCGTGAAGTGCCTCAATACTTCTTTTTTATGTGCAGAAAACCTTTATATCAAGATTCGTAAGAGGTTAAGATCTGCTTTTGTTAAACTTACACCAACTTTGGCTCTTTCACCTTTTTAATTTTGACTGTTAAGTATTCTGAATTGCAGGAATGTAAAGCTCACATGGACACTATGCAGCAAGAAAACAGGATGGTGGTGCAGTGGTTTGTGCTCTTAGCAAGAGTAAGCAGCTCAGTGCAGACCCATGCAAGGAATAAAGATGACAACTAAAACCTGAGGACAGGATCTGGAACATGAGATGTTGGTGTCAGCTACAGACAACTGCATAGGAGACACAAAGTCTAGAGAAGTCCTTGTACCATCCACTGCACAAGCCACAAAACTCTCCCCGCTCCCCTCAGCAACCCGCTGTGCAGATGATCAGAAATGCACTGTGGTAGGGCTTCTCTGGAGCAAACAGAGAGGTGGAGAGCACTGCTGGGGTCCTGAGTCCCTCCACCAGCCACTGCTTTGCTAGGTAGAAGTGCCGGGGGAAGGGAAGAATGAACTGTGCTGACTTCCTTTTGCTGGCAGAAATCCACCCCACTGACTGTTCCTGTGTTTGCAGACCTCTAAGCAGAGGCAGGAGTGCTTTTGGAGCGGGGCAAAGGGTTGGAGGGGAAATATTTCCAGACAATTTGGCTGCCGTTTTACAGCTGGTCAAATGTTAGGAGTGGTGTTCTGGCTCTTAGCGTTTAATGTATATTAGTCATTGAGTACTTGTGGGTGGTCTTCTAGGATGTGCAGAGCCACCCCTTTGGCATGCAGGTTGATAGGAAGATGGTGGAAATGTTTGGCTTTTCATGTGTGAAGGAGTAGGTCAATGGTCTTTTCTCCCCGGGCTCCTTGGTGCGGTTGGGGTTTTTCTAAAAACTTGGATCCCGTTTGGAACAGTTTGTGATGAATAAGTGAGAGTTTAACAGCTGGTACTGTAATGTGAGAACAGTTCTTGGCCTTTGGACTTTCAAAGGTTGTGCTTATCACGACCATAATGCAAGGGAGGGTGGGAGAAGGAAGACAAGGAGGCTTCTGTAACATACCTGCTGCCTGCTTTTCTCCCCATTGCTCACCTAGGATGGTGAGCATGGATTCCAGTTCTTTTCACATGGTTCTTCTGCAAATACTCTGCTGGTAGATTTGGCTGTGTTGTGAAAGATGGACTAGCTGGGGTAAATTTTGCTTCTTGAGTTCTGTGGGTCATGCCTGGTTTGGGAGTATCTTCTAAAGCCTTTTCCTTAAATTCTGCAGGTTCTGGAGGATAATGACTACGGCCGTGCAGTGGACTGGTGGGGTTTAGGAGTTGTGATGTATGAAATGATGTGTGGCCGGCTCCCTTTCTACAATCAAGACCATGAAAAGCTTTTTGAACTCATCCTTATGGAGGAGATCAGATTTCCACGCACATTGTCACCTGAAGCAAAATCTCTCTTGTCAGGTTTGCTGAAGAAAGATCCTAAGCAAAGGTGAGGCTGTTGCTTAATAGTTGCACTTTTTTTATGGTATTTGAAACAGAATTGTGATTTAATTTTTAATCCATTCAGAATGATTATCCAACAAGCTGCAGCAAGTGGATCTACTCATTTATTTTTAACTTTTTCTATGAGCTGACAGCGTAAATAGCGATATGAAGCAGCTTTGATGCTGAATTTCAGAGTATGATGGCTGCCATTAAAGCAAAACTATAGCCTGGGAAAAAGCAAGTTAACCCTGCCTTTGGCCATAATGAATCCAGTGGCTGCTGTGAGTTATAAGGTGCTCTACACCCAATGCTTTTACCTTCTGTCGCAGTTGAGACTGCTGTCCCTTTCCTGAATTTTTGTCTAAATCTGAGCCAGTGATTTAACATCCTGCTTTGGACAGTAGGTGGTGATGTTTGAACCGTGTTTGTGGTGGTGTTTATACCATGCTCAATCGACTTTTCCTATTTTCTCCTTTTGTTTTTGTTTTTCTTTTATTGCTGTATTATTTAAAAAATAACCCTTGATTTAAAAACAGAAAAAACACAAAACAAAAAAAAAACCCAAGCCCTTAATGGCTAACAAACAGAAAATAGAACAAGATCCAAAGAGGATGTTGACCTTCGCACAAAGATAAACATCGGTTTAAAAACCTGCCATCTTGTCAACCCAGACATTTTAAAACAAATAATATTGTGACTCTGCCCCTGGTCTCCTGTCCTGAACCTTCCACTGTTAATGGGCCCCAAATAGGAAACCTTTCATGTGAGGTGCAAGCAGAGAATTCCGGTTTGCTTTCTGGTGTTTGTTTAGTCTCCGTGCATGTGTGTGCACATAGCAGGAAAATGGGGTTTGCCACTACCTGTATGCTTGTAGCAAGGATTTCTTTCATCACTATAGGCTATTTCCATCACTGTTTTTGATGGAAAATCCTGTTGGGAGGTCTCATAATGCAAATCCACAGTTTATAATACTGGAGGATTCGTCTTGGTGGTGACATGGGGAGTGGGGCACGGCTGCAGCCCGGAACGTGGCCAGCCTTGTACAAGGTGGCAACAGCTGCACCTCCTCCTGAAGCCGGCGCCTGCGAGGGGACCTCCAGGAGAAGGTTGTGTAATTGATGAGCAGCCCCCAGGCTCTGTGCTCTGCAGGCCTGGCTGCAGCCCCTGCCAACAGCATTCTTGTCCAGTAAAGCGATTGTGACCCTTTCATAGCTTATTCAGGTGGGGCCTTTCAATCACTGGGAACACAAGCAGCATCTGCTGCAGTTTGTTCTTAAAGGAGCATCTCTGATGAACCAAAATGCAATTTATTTACAAACAAAGAACACCCACTCATCTCTAATTACAAGATTTTCCCAATGCCAATAATTACTCCACAATATGCTCACTTTATACAAATAGCCACTTCTTCACATGTATCTTCTGCAGGCTTGGAAGCAGTGCTGCTCTGATCTGGTGGAGAGATGATTTTCATGCTGCTGACAGAAATAACTATTGACTAGACAAGCCTGCACACATGCCTTATTGTAATTATGCCTAATTACACTGGTGCTTCCCAAGCTTTTTTGGATCATGGACTGTTCTTAAATACTGGTTTCTCCCCAGTCACTGTTCACACAACTTTTTAACTGAAGTTGTGGTTCTGCAAACCCCCTGCACTTCGTGCCTTTTCAGGCAGCGTGGAGAACTGATCTGGAAGCACTAGAGATAGAAGTCCTGCATCCTGCCCTTGTAGTGTTATGTTCCTTTTTCTGGGTGCTGGGGTGGGCACCTGGCATACTTGGTAGTTGACTCGCACGGAGCTCATGGAGCCATAGGGACAAAAAACAGCCAGAGAGCTACTGAAATACATTCACTGAAAAGTTATAAAATGTGTGATAGTCTGGTGCTTTGGGGAGCCACTGTGTAATTCAGCAGAAATCCCCTCTTCCATAAAGCCCAGTGGTGGACAGAAGTTGGTGTCATTGTAATGTTTGTGGCAGAAAGTATTGGGATTGGCAGCATAACTGTGGATGAACTTCAGAGTGAGATGGAGGAGGCAGCCAAAACCATGAGAAAAAGGAAACTGGGAAATGTTGTCACTTCCCCTAAAATCATCAAAAAAACCAACCAACCCAACAATAAAGGTTGATATAAAGAAGCTCAGTGCCAAGGATAGTTTAAGTTAAATATCAAGGAGCTAGGGAATTGTGATCTGTGTCAGTGAATTAAATCTTAAAAATGACCTGTTTTGGTCAGGACTGAGCTGGACTTACAGAAGCAGTGTTAGCACTCTGTGTTCAGTAATGCCAGTTCAGTCTCAAACTCCCAGGCATATGGAGAAAATGTGAAGAACAATAAATTGCATTCTGCATTTAATCATGCCTGTTTTCTAAATTTGGTCATATGAAATCCATTTTGTAAGAGAAAAGGAATTTTGAAGTTTCTTTTGGGATTGATAGAAGTTTATTAATCTTGTAATGTGAGCCCTAATTTTCCTAAGAAGGAAAAAATCTATTCTGTAAATATTTCCTGTTAATGTGACCTGAAATTCCCCTTCACTCCTTTGTGACGTGGATCAAATGAAAGGAGGTAATCATAGCATTTTTTCAGACATGAAACAACAAAGTTTTTACCTTTTGTTGTTCCTCCTCCTGCTGTGGAGACTGCAGCCTGTGAAAGTGGGCATGGATCAAAGCACCCCATGTAAGCTAAGTTTGGGTGGGTGGGTGGGTTTATAATCAGTTTCTTGCAAGCTCTGAATCTTGGCAGGCTTTTAACTGGAGAGAACTTCAGGATGGTTTAATCTGAATTTTGATTGTTGGATTTCACTACGTGCCTTGGTCTCTGACGTAGGTCAGGGTTGTTCAGCCTCTCTCATATGGGGTTTGTCACAGGCTGCTTCACCTGCCTCTGTGGTGCTGTTGGACCTTGCCATTCAGCAAGAATGAGAGGAAGATGATGCAGCATTTCACAAACACATGGTCAAAGATCTAAGGACTTCACAGAGTTGTGGTTGTGGCTTTGGAGAGCTGAAGGTGCTCCCTGGGACCTGGTGGTCAGTTCTTGCAGCCGCACAGAGATCTGGTACTTCATTCTTCCCTAGCCATGGTGGTTCTTTCCACATCCAGAGTGCAGCTTTGGCCACAGACGTTCAGGAATATCTGAGTCAATCAAGCCCTTACTTATGTATGAAAACCACGCTCCTTGGTTTTTTCCCTTGTGAAAGGAGATTTGTTGTTAAGCTGTATGTCTGTGGTGCTCTGCTGCAGGAAGGTTAGATGGCTGTTGAGCACCCTTGCTCTTAGGCACAGGGAGATCTGCAGCCCTCACAGCCACTGCTGGAGTTGGAGGAGTTAGAGGTGACACTTGTGGGGACTTTAGGGGTCTGGAGGTGGTCCCAGCTAGCTAGTGGCCAGCAGGAGGAGGTAACCTTGAAGAGCTGGTCCTCCTGGACAGCACATTTGGATGCCTTGTGGACATGCAGAGTTTTGGAACCACACATGACAGGTGACTTGTGTTTGCTCTGAAATGTGTGTGCCTTGAGTAGGAAAGTGCTTCTGTCTCCAGACAGCTCCAGTGTCCTGTGTGTCAGCTGAACTGCAAAATGCTCAAGCCTTCATGTTTCACCAGGTGCTTTGAAACAGACTGAGATTTAGCTGTTGTGTATAATTTTAGTCTAAATCCGTTCTGTCCACAGTGATTTAGACAAACTCAAACAGTTCACCCATAGACATTTAAATTGGAGCTGAGAAAAACTCAAAGTAAAAGGCAAGTTTAAAGAATTTTTTCTCCCAGCTGTATAGAAACCACTACTTTAGAGACTTCCCAAGCTTCACCAACCTAAACATGACTCCTTTTGATTACTAATGTTGGGAAGTGGGAGCTTTTTCAGTGCTTTTTGTATCTACCATGTTTGTGTTACATGCATGTGGTTAAGAAGTGGGGAAGTAAAACTCAGCAAAGAGCTGGTAGTTAGCTGCATTAGGCTTTCCACAAGTTTTAATCTCTGAGCAGGAAAGCACCCAATGACTCTGTGTACAGAATTTTGGGAAGAATGTGGCCTTTTCCTTCCAAATCTGGAGTCATCAAATGATGCTGTTGTCAAAGCCACACAGAGCTTCTCTGTGCTGATAGTGCCAGTCACAGGAAACTGACTTGGATACAGCTCCCAAATCCTTCCCTGTGGCTGTTAGAAGCCTCTGAAGGTAAGGGCCATAGTAAAATAAGTTTCAAGTTTCCATCTTGACTGTATCAGAGGAGAAATGGGTGTCTGTGTGCTGGAGGTGGTGAACACCAACAGTGTTTGCTGAGCATTTGTTCTTGAGCCTGGTGGGAATGTTTGTGCTGTTGTAGAACCAGGTTTGGGGGCAGGGGTGGCTCAGAGAAATCATGTGAAGACAGGGCTAGAAAACAAGAAGTGTGTGAGTTTCCTTTTAAAGAGCTGGGAATGGACCTGGCAGCTGAGCACTGTTTTCTTTTACATGGGCAAGTAGAGATACATTATTTTTCATGTGATCCACTAATTGCAATCTTCCTGTGTGTTTATACACTATATTCATATACATATATTGAAAAATACAGTATAGTAAGTTTTTAAAATATTTCTACATGATATATCTGTGGAATGATGGCTGATTGCCCTTGATTTGTGGAGCACAGACATTTGTGATTAAATGGTTAAAGGGACTTGAAAGCAATATGCAGTTTCGTAAAAATTTAAAATGTGGAAATCATTTCAGTTTAATATTGATGTTGCACTTTATTAATAAAATAATAATTTTGGATTTAACTATAATAAGAAAGTCTCTCAAGTAGATAGAGTTGAATGAATAACCAGAATTGTTTGGTGGTTAGGTTTTGAGGGATGTTTTGTCTCGTTTTTCTTTACCTTGCTTTTGGCCTCTACAGTCATTGTATACTGTAAATTTCTGTAGCTTTTGCTTTGCAAGTCCTATATATACTATTTTTGGTTCTCGCTGAAGACATAAATGTGGAGAATTTAACTTTATTATCCAGGAATCTCCTCAGAGCTCTTATTTCTGCTGTATTTTTCTTTATTTATTGCATGTCCCTATGAAAGACAAACCTGCTGCTCTTTACGTTCTCACTGGTGCTTAACCATGATTTTTGTGTTAGTTGCCAATTTAATTTTGTTCTCCTTGAGTGGGACCTTTCTTACTAATTCTGGAAAACAAAACTGTATTTTGGAATAAATCCATACCCAAAATATTAGGTTTCTATTGTTTCACCATTCACTTTAAATGGATTTGTGTAATTTTTAAAAGGTAAGTAAAACATCTGGAGTCTTTCTTGGCATTTCCCTGAGTATGTGTTTGCCCTTCATGGAACAAAGGCTCGTATTAGGTAACATATTCTGCAAAGCACTTGTGCGTGGCTGCAGCCAGCCAGCCTTCCTGCCTGCTTCTGCAAAACACCATTCAGGTGCTTCTTACCTCAGAGCCACTCCTAAACTCCTGTGCAGTCTGTTGACATCTGTGGACAGAGAGGATTGACTCCACCCTCTTCATCGGTCATCATCATCTGTGCTGTGGGAGCAACAAGGAGTTTGGTAGAGACTTGGCAAAGCCACTAGACCTTGGGGGGAACCAGCCGAGAAGTGATTACTCACAGAGTTTGTTTCTGTTCCCAGGCTGCCCTGGAGTTTGTCTCTGTTCCAGGCTGCTCCACAGCTGTAGAAAGTGCTGCCAGGCAGATGGGAGAGCCCTTGTCCAGCTTGGTTTGGCCCCTGGGGCTCTAGGCTGGACTTGGGTTAGTCTTAGAGCTTACTGGGGAAGGAGAGAGTCACCCAGGTACTGGAAGGCTGGGGAGCTGATCAACTGCACATTTTCTAAAGGATGATAAGGAGCAAACCCCTTAGGTTGCTGTGGCACTGAATGGAAGAGGGCAAGGAAGCAAGCACAGCCTCTGGACTGTCAGGCACCTCTGCTGCTGGATGTCTCTGGTACAGCTGTGGCCTCTGCCAGTGTTCCTTCTCTGCAGATGGTGCTTGGGCATGGCTGAGGGGTTGAATGCATCAGGATCCATTCCCAGTCAGCACCGTGAACAAAGTGTTGCAGTATTTGGCTTTTCCATGCTGAACTGTCATCCAGTGCTGTCCCAATAGCACTGTGCCTTCACTCAATATTCCAGAGCATTCAGTCTCAGGCTATAAAAATACCACTTCAATGGGCTTTAGCACAGCTTTCATATTTTCTCTGATATTTTGAACCAAACCCCTTCCCTCTGTCCCCAGATAATCATGAACTGAGGCATGGGGTTACCGCACATGGCCCAGAGGACATTCAGGGCTAGATGTTGTGCAGCAATGGCCTGGCCAGGTCTTGGCTTCAGGCTCAGAGAATAGGCCATGTGTCCCTCATGTCTGCAGCAGTATAATTCTAGCCTGGGTCTTGTAGAGTCATTGCTTCAGGCTCTTGAAATGGGGTCAGTATCTCAGTTTGCCAGTGGAATCAAGCATGGAAGAACAGGCAGATCCTAGAGATCAGCCTGGGTGAATATGATGACACCTCCTGTACCTGAAATCCTGAGCGTCATCTTAACCTTGTTACCTGAAAGACTCTCCTGCTGATTACACAGTATCTGTTTTGTTTTCTCGGTGCCTGCCTTTGCTTGCAGATGTGGTTCATTCTTTTAGAGAACATTTTAACCTCCACAGCAAAATTTAAGCATCAGTTAGCTCAAGACTGCAGCTAAACTGATTGCATCTATAAGCTGTGTGGACAGTTTTATTTTGGAACAAAAGTGCTTTATCTTGATATACCTCAAGTCAATAAAACACCCTTTGTGCTTTCCTGGAGCCAAGGAGGAGGAAAGATTTGCATATGCTGTGATATTATCGCTGCAGTTGTCAACTGTTTTCTTTAATGGAAATTTAAATCAGGTTGCATAAATCAGTTTGCCTTAAAAAGCCTTGTCTCTCTTTCACTTCAAATTCGGTTTTACTGCTGGCATCACTCTGCTGTAGAAAACTGTAAGGGGTAGTTGCATGTTAATGTAGAGAGAAGGATCTGTGGCTCAGACCTTTTACTTTACAGGATCCGCTGTGGTCTCCAGGACAGCATCTTTCCTGAAGGGCAAGTCTTTTGAACTGTGATTATTATTTTTTTTTTCTTTGTCTAAGAGAGACCTTTGTTCTAATTCCCTTTGTTAGCATATTTTTAAATCTTTTAGTGGAACTATGTTGAATAGGCCTTTCACAAAAAACCAAACACATTGCAACTGCTAGAACTGCTCCCAAATGCATTATATAAACTCAGAATTTCTTCAGTACACTGCAATAAAAATTGTATTAGAAAAATAACTGTACTCAAACATTTAATTACGCATTTTGCCTCCTACAGGTTAGGTGGCGGTCCTGATGATGCCAAGGAGATTATGCAGCACAAATTCTTTGCTGGCATTGTTTGGCAAGATGTATACGAGAAAAAGGTATTTATACAACTCTTCTCCCAAGGTGTATTGTAGCTGTGGATATAAATGTTTCAAATTGCTCTCTAAAGGTACAGAGAAACCCTCCACAGAAAAGGTTTGCAGTTTTTTTTAGCAACAACTTAAAATACTGTAATCAGTTTAGTTCTGGATTTTTATTTTGCAATGATAGGAATGTCTCTTAATGAGATACATGGTTTTATGGCTGAGTAAATAGGATGTAATCAAAATAGCTTCCAAATTTAGAGAGTATATAAGCTGTTAAAATGGCTTTTCCTGTGAACTCTTGTTGCCATTTCTTGCTGTTGACTGATGTATCCCTTGCGAGCCCAGAGTTACTGCTGGTTCCTGAGCATCTGAAGCCAAACTTCCTAGAAGCAGTAGCAGAAGATGGACTCTTTTTTTCCCATTTCATTTTTCCTGCCTGTTCAATCTAATGTCAGTATTCAAGACAAGTCCAGACAAGTGTAGGCTTTTACATCAGTCCAAGCCTAATACAATTTTTTTGTGTGTGACAAAGGACTGATATGAAGTATCTGCACTTCATGGTATTTCTCATGGGTTTTCTTTGAGACCCACTGAGTTTGTTGGCTTTTCATTGGGAGCCACTGAAGCCAAAGAGCCCAGCCCTTCCTGTAAGAATGTGTTTCTTCAGTCGTCTATACCTCACTGCCCCTTCCTTCTCAGATAAGTATTTCACTCCTCCAAGATGCCCTGCTTTGTGCTCTAAGGGTGGTGTGCTGTTGTCCTCTCATGTTTGATTTTCACCAGCCACATTTTTGTAACACTTGTGAAATGCAGCCAGTTAAAACATGGGTCTGCTCGTTCAGGGCTCCCATCTACTGGTGCCACACGATCCCACTCAATCGTAGCCTTTCCTGATTTCCCTCCTTCCCCAGCTGTTCCTCGTGGTATCAGATCTCATTTGATCTCTAAATACAGTTTAGTTGTCCCTCCAGCTGGTGGGAGCAGGTAAGAAACTTGGCAGAAACTGAGTTCCTGTATTGTAGTGGGAGGATTGTCTAGTGCCTGTATACAGCTACAGAGAGGGCTCTGTTTCCTTCTCTTCTTTCACTTCCTCACAGATCTCTGTGGCTAAAGGGAACTGAAAAATCATAAACCAAAGTTTTGTGCCTTGAAAGTGTAGATAGGACTTCAGACCTCAGTCCTTTCAAAGCATCCCTTGAGGGAGAGCTGCATACAGTCATGAGGGCAAGAGAGAGTTCCATGGAGTTTATTCAGTATAACATGAAAAGTAGATCTGAGTTCCTGTTCTAAACAGGAAGTTGTCCCCATTTCCACCCAGCTGACAAGCTGTATACTTGAGGATTTGCTGTTTTTTCAATTTAAGGTAAAAAGCTGACAATGGGGCTCAAATGTTTTGAGTGAAGTTATTTGGTATTTGGTGGTAGTCCCAGTTCCCTGAACAGAAGAGAAATCACACAAGCTGGAGGCAATGTATTCATCCATAGGACTGAGAAAGCCTTCATAAATTGTCCCGTAGTGGTGCTAATTCAGATTATTCCGAAAACTATCAGGAAATTCCAAATATTCACATCTTTTGGAGAAAACTGTGTGCTAATTGAGACTATTCCTGACTTTGGCCTATCCCAAGGAGTCTAGATCCTGGCTTTGCTCATGTCCCATTAGTGTTTGCATCTGAAATAAGCATGCTGTGCAAATGGAGAGCCTGTAGGTAATTGCTACCTACATTCTGGGTGGTCCAAAGAGGGTCTTGCAGCATTTACCTGAAGTGCAGACCCATGGATTAAAGCTGGATTTTGTCAGCTGCCAAGAGGTGTTTGTGTGCTAGGCTTGGTTACTCACCATCTTCAGTAATGCTGAATGTGTGTATGAATATGGGTTTGAGTAATCCAGAACATTTGCTTTGTAATTAAGCTTTTTGGAAACATAGCTTTGCTTTAAATTATAAGGAGCTTTGAATAACTGGGGTCGTCCCCAAAATTTAAAATGTTAATTAGGCTCACCTGGAAGAGTTCTGTCTGTCTCTGGTGCAGAGAAAGGTGCAGTTTAATTTGCAGTATTTTGCCCACCCACAAGCAAAACACACGCAAAGAGATTTTAATCACATGGGGATTTTTTCTGGTCCTTTTTCTCTCTTAAACCAGCATGAGCCTGCAGGTACCAATGCTGGTCTGCAGCCGTGGGAGGCTACAGGTGGCACCTCCCTGCCAGTTGAACTGCAGAGCGATTGCAGTGACAGCTTTTCAGTAAAGCGACATATTTGCTTGTTAAAGCCAGCATTGGAGCTTTCTGCGGCTTCCCCTCTGTTTCCAGCTTAGCTCTCAGAATTTGACAGCTAGGGGGGAAAGATGTCTTGTGGGTGCATCATAATCTGTCTCAAATGGCTTGTAACAGATACTAAAATAAAAAGGAAAATGATACAGGCAGCACTAGCCCATTCCACATGTGTGCTGGCTTGGGATTGCTGCTCTGAGTCGCTCTGGTGTGCTCAGTTCAGGTGTCTGCTGCAGTGCCCAAGTCCTAAATCACTCCATGCTGTGCACAGCAAGCAGAGCAACCAGGGGCACTGCAAGTGCCAAAACTACCATTAGCTTAAAAGGACAGCTTCACACATGCACAGCCTGTCAAAAACAAACCCAGGTTTGCTTTGAGAAGTGGGCAGAGACTGCTGCAAGGACAGAGAGAATAGAGTTACATGAGGAAGGAAGAATCCTCATGCTCCACAGGGCTTTTGCATGTAATATGTTGGTGTGATTTGATTGAGAAGTGTTATTAACAGTATAATGTGAAGCATTCTCTCTTCAGTAGTTGCAGGGGGACTGCAAGGCTCAGAGTGACTCCTGACTTTGGGATATCCTATTTCCTTTTCCTTTTTAAATTCAGGACATAAAAACCACTTCTAAGGACCTAATATTTTTTTGTTAGGGTAATGTGCCCAGCTCCTTGAAGCCATTCTTGGGCACAGAGAATTGTGAGTAATTTAAAAAAAAAAGAGATGACTAATATATAGCATAATTGTGTTCTCTTACAATAAACAGAGCTTTTATGTCCCTAAATTTTTAAAGATTGATTTTAAACAGTAAATGCTTCTTTATATATGGGAACGCTGCCATATATATAGATTACATTTCTTACAGTCTTTATGTTGAAAATGAGGGCTTTTTATTGGATTGTTGTGTGTATGACAGGACACTGATAGGTGCTCTCAAAACAGATCAGAAAGACTATCCTGGTGATAGGGAGCTTGAAACCAGTGCTTTTCTTATTTGCCAACTTCACAAAAAAATGATTCTTCACATCCAAGCAGGAGGAAAAGTTGGGTGTAGGGAAGAGGTGTTTTGTATATTCAAGATTTGCTGATATTTTCCAGGTAGTGATTTCTGTCGGTGTCATTCTTGTTTGTGTAAGTGCAGAAGTGCGTGTCTTGGGGTCACTGCATAATTCCAGTTGGAGCAATTTACCATCCGCCTTGCTAAACCTTTCCCTGCAGTTTGGGATTGGAATCCCTACACTTCCTCAATCACGCTCCTAAATTGCTGCCCGGTGTGGCTGTGTGCTATTAAAAGATGGCCACGCGTAACCCCGGTGGTGGGCGAGCAGGATCCCAGCGCTGCTCCCTGTGCTCGGGGGGGCTCAGAGCCGTGTTTACACCCTGCTTCTGCTGCCCCGTGCAGGGGAAGGTGAGCAGGGTCTGCATCCCGGCTCCGTTGCCCTCCAAAGCTGTCCGTGTTCCAAGTGTGTACATCTGTATGCAGCCAGCTCCCCATCCCGCTTCCCGGGCGCGCTCCTCCTCCAGCCTCAGCCAGGCAGCTCCGCTCCATCTGGAGCTGCTCTTGCCAGAGCTTGCCTAGGTACACATGGATGATTTCCAGCCTGTCTGCCCAAGTGAGTCTCAGGAATAAACCCCAACGAATGCCGCTCCTGGTGTAGCAAGAGGAGGATGTTCACTGCTGACTGGGCTCAGGTTTTTGTAAGCACTCCAGGTTTTCAAAGTTCAGAGTTGACATTAAACTGCTTTTGGGAACCAGGAGTATTAAAGCTTAATGTTGCTGCTGCCTTGGCCTAAATTCTCCAGGGTTGGTCAGACCTCCAACATGGGCTGCATGGACACAGTAGCTCTGTAGCTGAAACTTTTTGGTGCATATTACAACCCTTGTGGTGATACACAAGATTAACTGATCAGTTTGGTATCACTGAGCATCTTTCTTACTCATTTTCATCCTCCTTAAGCATAAATCTGACTAGATGAGGTTGACAATTTCCATGTAATTATGTGGGGAACCAGTATGTGTTGTTATTTTTAAACACTGGTCAGCATGTTATTACTTGAAGAAATTCTAGGATGTTAAGTTTTTCTTTGTGCAGTTAAATCCTAGGGAAAAAAATGCCTTAAATGCCCCATAAATCGGAAGTGCACACCTAAGTAAGTATTTTTTACTATATATGCTTCCTTGTGAACTGGTACTTTTTTTAAACATCTTAGGAATGTAGGAAAAGGCACTGTAGCTTATAACTATGTCACATTCTACTTGTTTCAACAACAGCACTGCAAGAGCCTGTAAATGGACACTTTCTTATTTGTTTTTCATAGCTTGTACCTCCATTCAAGCCACAAGTTACATCTGAAACAGATACAAGATACTTTGATGAAGAATTTACAGCACAGATGATAACAATCACTCCTCCTGACCAAGGTAAAGTTTTTCCACATTTCCCACTGTGTTCTCCAGACCACCAGAAATAATTTGCTATGATGGGTCTCTCCAGCCCATATGAAAAAGCATCAGTTTAAACTTGACGGTTTTCCATATGTATTTGACCAAGAAGTTGGTAAATTGATGTGAAACTTTCCACATCTTTCCAGTTTGGGAAATGAAAAACCTGTTTTATAAGACTGAAATTACTGTTGTCTTTTCCAAATCTCCACATTCCCACTGGAAATCAATGATAATAATGAGTTTTGCACATGTCCATATTCACATGCACTGTGTATATGCAAGCAGTCAGTTGAGCATGGGCTAATATCCATATGCAATCAAAATATTACATTTTTTTTATAACCGAGCATGTTTGATGCTTTCAAATAGCAGTTGCCAGAAATTCAGAACAGTGGATGTGGATTTAAGCAGTGCATCTCCTAGCAATTTTAAATGGACATCTGAACAACTATTTTCTGAAATAACTGTACCATGCATGATCTTATTGTTGATTTGCTGAAAATAAAAAAAGGTAGCAAATGTTACCTGATTTTTTTTTTCCTCTTTCAGATGACAGCATGGATTGTGTAGATAACGAGAGAAGACCTCATTTTCCTCAGTTCTCCTACTCAGCCAGTGGAACCGCTTAATGTTTTGCCATTCAGAAACAAAACAGACTGCATTTTGGGGACCTTACTTCAATGGACACTAGAGAACTTTCTATATTATCGAGTTACAAACTGTGTTTGTATTACGACTTAGGTGAATTTGTAGGAAGCCTCACAGATTCTGTATTTAAAACAATTCTTTGATGCATTTTTGAGAAGGAGAACAAATCCATTCTTTAAGTATTATGTCAAGGCTTTTATGCTGAATGACCATAGGTTTTTCAGAATATACACCAAAACTGTTTACTTTAGAAATAATTAAGGTATTCAACATATCAGCAACTCTGACCAGAAAATCCCCTTATTTTATTTATTTCATACAGTTCATTATCTAAATACAGAATCTGCACTCTGAACAATTAGATTTATATAGGAAGATATAAGACTTTAGTAGCTAGTGCGATAATATAAGCAACAAAGTGAACAAACTCTGGAGGCTTAAGGTTCAAACTCATTTTGGACAGCAGTGAAGTGTCATCCAACTCCAGAAAACCAACTATAGGAACAGCATTAATGGCCTCAGTGAGGTAAATCAAAAAGCAAAAGTTATTTTTGTTATAACATCTGCTACAAGACATTACATATCAAACTGAATCCGGTGGGATTGTCACACCGTACAGATGAGTATTTCATTCTAGACAGTGCATTTAATGATTCCATTTGCATAGAACTTAGGAATACTTCATAGGATTGGCTTCTCAGAACCTAGAAAATGCTTGATTTACCAATCTAATATGAAAGGCAACAACACAAAATGACCCACTTCCACCACTGTACAGAAATACCACACAGGTCTAAGTGAGAAATCATCCTCATGAGCGAGTCAGCCAGACACGAGTACATTTGGCACTGAAGTAATGACTTGTTGCCGCCTTTTTTTTTTTTTTTACGAAAAGATATATGAATATATATAAACACTTAATGATTTTTTGCATCATGCCAGATCATTTCTTCTTTCTTGAGTGTGCATTAAAGGTATCAACCAACAGTTCATGGTGCCTTCTCACTCTTGAAGATTCAGTTTAACAGTGTTTCCCATGTATAAAAAAAACTAGGTTGAAACTTCATATGTGTTTGAATAATAATGGTGTTCAAAAAGTGAACTTTTTTTTTGTTTGTTTTTCATTTTTAATCTTAGTGGGAAATTCCCCACACCCTATTTTTGTTGTATCATGTTTCTTTGTAATTTTCATAAAAGCAGTCTTATTCTGTCTCTGCTGCGAATAAAGTTATTCCATTGTAGGTTGCGTTCTTTAAATTGCGCCTTTTTTTTTTTTCATTCTGTTGACTGTATAAAAAATGATGACATGTATTCCAGTTCAGTAGCATTTAATATTTTTATTTGAAAGGAAGTATATTATGAAAACCCTCTCTTCCCCTCTCCATCAGACACTATTGTGCTTGCCCAGAGAGCCCATCATTTTGACTTTTTTTAACAACATTCAACTTTAATATTTTTACTCATGATATGAAAGTTTCCCTCCAAATACTTCAATAAAATTTCTTTAACAAGTTAGGTTCTTATTTCTTGTGGTAGGAGCTTTCTGAGTTAGTAGACATGCAACAACTGCTCCAGTTTCTCAAGTTTGATGTGTGTATCACTGAGGGATTCAGGCTATTCTGTTCCTCCTCAGTTGTTTCATCTCTGTGCTGATCATTATGCAAAGATAATTTTGGAAAACGCTTGTTCAGAGAAATGCACTGCGTGCCAGAAATAAATTGTCTTGAGGTGAATGAGGACTGGCCTTGTTTTGCTGCCCTCCTGGTGCCAGCAAAGGCCCTGATCTGCAAAGGTATTTCTGTTCCAGTACTCAGGCCAGTCTGTGCTGTACAATCTCTAACACTTTCCAGGCACTAAGGTTAATCACAGCTGGGAGGTGGTTACAGAAGGCTGGAATGTCCTTTTTCAAACAAGAATACAAAGAACAAGATATGAACATCCAAGAACAACTGCAGCATGCTTCAGACTAAGCAACAGGAGTTGCAGCTGTAGTAAGCCATTAAACATCCAGCACGTTTTTTGGTTCAAAGAATAAGCTGTAATTCCCAGTGCAATTTACTGTGTGTTTTATGCAAGGAGGGAAGGGGGAAGAAGAGCTCTGTGTCTCTGTAGAGACTGGTGCTGGACAGCCTGTCCCGTTCAGCAAGTCTGATCTAACTGCGCTCCTTCCTTTGCTTCCCAGTCTTCATCCGAGCCTCCAGCCAGCCCAGGGACGAAGTCCAAGGAAATTCTTCTGCAAGTCTACAAGTCTTGACAAGTTCTGAACTAACACAACTTCATGTGTCCAAATATAGGCAACATGAGTGAGCAAAGGTTACCATAATCTGCCCCAGGAAAATCTGCTCTGTCAAATGCAGGAGCAGGCATGGATCAGGTTGTTTTGTTGAGGCTGATTAGGTCTCTCTTTTCCTGCCAGTTGTTGCTAATGGATTGTTTTAATTCCCTTATATATAATGGAACTCAAAAAAAAAAAAAAGCTGCCAAAGATCTCTGAATCTTAGTATGGTTGGCAACTGAGAGCTGTGAGGGCCACACCTGAGTGCTGGGTCTTCTGGACACTTTTCCTCATTTTGCCAGTGATTGTTTTAAACACCTTACCTGTTGTCCGTAATTGAATGGTTGTGGCTGTTACAGCTGCCTATATGCAAGCATATAAAATGTGTTCTTTACATTTTGATTTAGCACAAAAATCCTATTGGAAAAACCTGTGACCTGAGTGTCATTCACCTCAGATTCTTTTTGTACCATATATGCAGAGACTACTTAAATCGTGCATGTTTCTTTATCTCTTTCATTTGAAACTTCAGAATTTTTCTAACAATCTTCACAGTCAAAACCTCCCCATTCTTCCTTCTGGCATTGAAAAATGTCACTTTGCTCTGGTGTTGCACATTGCAGCAAAGATGTGCATCCCAGGTTCTGAACTTTCGTAGTGTATCTGTATTAAAGCCCAGGAACTTGGTTGTAAATTCACACTGGGAGAAAAATAGGGAGAAAAACCCCTTGGCAAGAGCACGTGAGTAAGTTCTCTGTGTGCCTGTGACTGCAGTCTGGAATTGAGATCAGCTGGGCAGTGGTTGAAACCGACAATGCTCTGAGTGCTGCTCAGGGTTAAGAGACATGGGCTGGAGCCAGGTAATTCTGCAAATTCCATTTTATATTCTCTGGTGTAACTAAAACATCCAGTACAATCCCATTAGGATATGTCAGGCTGTTCTCCCTTTAAAGTGGATGAAGATAACTGTGGTTCATAGCATTCCCAATTTTGCACAAACTGTGACCTTTCACTGCACCCCCCTGCCTGCCCTCCCAGTAGAATGAGCAGCTTTTTCTTAATTTTTCTTTCTGCACCTCCACCCCTCCAGCAGATGACCTCCACCTGCTCTTCAGGTGTCATACTGGCCTCGAGTGTCCTACCTGCTGTTTGAATTTGTTCCCAGTTTTCCACCTGAGAAACAAATTATGATAGTTTTTGAGGTTTCAGGGCAAAAACTTGCCTGGATTGTTTGAATTGGATGGTCCTTGCTTTAAGTGGTGGTGAATTTTTTTTGCTGCTTTGGATTGTGTCTCTGTGTTGAAGTGCTCAGTACAACAGCACTGTATTCTCATACTCCTGAGTGTTCGTGGGGCCTTTTCAATCTTTGTCAGAGAAAATACCCTTTGCTTCTTAGAGAGCACATGCCAGAACAGGCTTTTATATCCAGTAGCTGGCTGTAGGATGGTGGTCTCAGATCATAGGTCACAGCCCACAGTGGGAGTGCAAACTCCAAAGAGACAGAGTTGCAGAAGAGGAGCCCACACATGGAAAGCGTCTGTGAGACTTGTACAGATCTTCTGCCTGAGAAGTTTGGGAAATGATAATTTATCAGGTCTGATTTATTTCACTGTATCTAGAAGGACTTCAGAGGAAAAAATGCAGTTGAAGAAACAGGAGAATGTAAAGGATCTTGTTTCTTCAGTGTTGCAAATGAGTGTGTGTGTCTTCCACTCTGAGCGCACTGTTTGTAATAACAGGGAGGTTAATTGCCACGAGGAGCAACACGCAAGGAACACACAGTGCCTATAGCGAGCGGGAGCTTATTATCCCCCTGCAGCTGAGCGTGCAGACGTGTGCCCGCTGTCTGCTGCAGCATATGCTGCATTTTAATCAGGTGATGACTGCTTGCTCTCTGTCCGAAATCATTTTAAACAAATGCATTTTGTTACGGTAGTTCCTGCTTGACACTTCTTTTAATTACTGTAACTGCTGGTCACCACCCTGGTTTTGTGAGCATGGTGGGTTCTCGAGGACCAAATCAAGGTCTTCATGTGTAAAAACTCTGCTTCCCTCTGCGGTTTTTCAGCCTGCACTTAGCTCAGTTCTGTTTCCCCTTTGCTGAAGTGCTGCTTCACATGGGTTCTTTTTCCCATAACTGGGTTTTTTTGCCTCCCTCCAAAGATGAGCTTTGTGTTAAATGTAACCCTGTTTTCCACACTTTCTTCATGTCTTCTGTCAGGTTACTGTAACTGCTTGTGTGTTACATTTCAGGGCTTTGAGTTTGTTTCTAGAAGATAAGTGGCAACACAGCATTTGCTGTATTTTCTGGATTCTGAAGGTCTCTCAAATTCTCCACAGATAGTACATTAACTCTGCAGAAGATACAATTATTTTTGTGCTGGAGTGAAAATTCTTCACAGAGGACACACAAACCCTACCCCAGATGTTGTGATCTTTAGTTATTGGTACACTCCCTGTATCTATTCCTTTGTGCTGCTGTATCCTTACAGTACTGATGCTGTTAGCCAGGAAGTTGTGTAGTACTGAGAAAATCTATATCAGAACAAAAACCAGTGATTGTGATCTTCAGCAGAGTGCCTGAGACTTCATCGAAATTGGATTAAAATGAGCATGAAATCCGTTCTTAAACATGCTGTACTCGATGATCCTTGTGGGTCCCTTCCAACTTGCATTGTTCTGTGATTCTGTGATCCTGCTCTGCATTAGGACTTGCTGCGCTTTAGAAGCTCCTTACCCTGAAATTGGGGTTTTTTTTTAAATTAAGTGGGGCACAGATCTGACTATGGAGAACAATTCCAACACCTTCTCCCACACACAGCATTTGAGTGATTCTTTTTTTCCTAAATAGCTAATGAACTTTTCTCACGTATTTGTTAAATTCCTCCAGTGACTTCTAAAGGCTTTATGGATGTGCAGAAAGATCAAAACATAAGCCCTTCAATGAACTTTAAGAACAAGAAATGGAGTGATATTATTTTGATGGTTGCAGGACATAGTAAGTTTTCCATGTGGTATGTTTAGCTGCTGTGATTGTTCCTTATTCTGATATTATTGGGAGAAATGAAACTAAACAGGAAAACAGGAATACCTGGTGACCATCCAGTAATGGGTGTAAAATGAAACTGAGTAAAAACAGAGAGAGCAAAGTCTCTTGGAGCAACTGCAGACTGGAAAGTTGCAGAGGAAGGGAAGTGGAAGAAAGCAGAACAAAATGTACTTATTTACGCAGGTGAGGTCATAAATTTAATGTGTAACTAAGATAAAGGGATTAAACGTAGTATCTCCCTTTACTTGATTGCAAAACTTAGAATCAGGTTACCCTTCCAAAGTTTTACTTTCTGTGCTGACTTGCTCAGTATGAAGGAAGTGGAGATCAAAGGTGGCTAATGGTATTTAAAATTATATGTTTTTTAAAATTCCTGTAAGCAGCAAATTGAGTTGTAATGAGGGTGATGCTTCCTGGACTGCCCAGTGTTTTTTCAGGTAACTTTGAGAAACCTGTCATAGCTGTGCCTTGTTTGAGGTAGGAGAGGCATCCAAGCAATGCAGGAAAGGACGGAGTTTGGCTGGTGGTCAGTGTGTGAGTGGCACAGGGCTGCCTGGGCTTCCCCTGTGCAGAACAGTCGTGTCAACTTTCTTTTCAGATCACTGACAGTAACTCAGCTTTTATTAGCAATCTCTCAGTAATAAGAAAACACAGGTGCATGTTATAAGAAAGGAGAAGTCAACAAGGACACCTCAAACCGGAATAAAACCCTGGATATAAATCCATTTCTTTTCCTAAGAGGTTCAGCTGCAGTTTTCTCAGTGCCGAGCTGCACACGTCTGAGCAGCACCGGATCCAGGCATGCAGGCTGGTGGAGTCCTGAGCACCCGAGGGCTGCTGCACAGGAAGGCTGGAGCAGCACAAACAAGCTTCCAACTCCCCATCTGGAAAAAGCCCCCACAGGAGCACAGGCAATGGCAATGCCATCTGTCTTCTGCCAAGCAGATCTCCTCTCCTGGGAGCAGGAAAAAAGCTGGCACATAGAGGTGGGCTTTTAGTTCCCTGCTGCATGGAGGCTGGATGCAGATTGCTGGGTGGTACCTGTAGAGACCAGCCTGCACTATTGAGTCCCTTTTCCCTTTCTTCAGTCTGTTTTTTCAGAATTCCAGTTCTCTTTATTTGCCTTTTGCCTTATGACATCATTCTCCTGTCCCTTCCCAGCAGACAGGAAACAATGGATTCCTTCCTCCTCTTCTCCCTCGCCTTCACTGGTTTTTTGTGCCTTTCCCTGTTTCTCATCTGCAGTCCCTTCTAGAGGGTGTGCTATCAACTGACAGAATATCTTTTAAAATAATTCTTTTCCTCACGCTGGATGCTCCTTGGGTCACTGTGGAGACTTCATCTGACGCAAATCCTTAGGAACACTTACACTGTCTGTACAGACCCATGTCCTCAAGTTTCGTGTACACCTTTGACTGGTGTATTTTGGCATGAAATACTGGCCTAAACAAAGAAAAAAAGCAAGTCTCCCATTGAGTTTTAAAGTGATTTCCTATTCCTATTGATATTTTTAGTATCAATTCTGCTACAGGTAAGAGGAGATAAGTGCCCAGAGCCTTTTGTCACACACTCTTGCTCCTTTAGTACAGTTAGAAAGAAATTGATTGCTTTAAAAAAATACCTGGTTACCCCTTACTGTGTGGCATCCATTTCTGTTACAGGGCATACCTAAATTTGTGTGGATTTCCAGCTGATAAATGTAAAAAATCTGGAGAAAACAAAACAGAAAATTTGTCTGCCCTTTATCTCGCTTCGCTTTGCTTTGTGGTATGAACTATCAAGTTAAACCTATCTAGAGTTCTCTATAAATGTAGAGTTAAGTACCTGATAAGACACTAACTGAAAATTGCTGATGGAAAATATTTACATCTTCTCTTTAAAACTCTTACAAACACTTATGAACTCTTTAAAATGTGAGAAACTAAAACCAAGCTACTTCAGCATCCTCAAGTTCACTGCCTTAGTCTGCAGCCTGTACATCCTGAGACCGATTCATCCACTTTTCTAGTGGTGTGAAAGGCTTGCAACAACTCAACAATATTGGTAAAACTCTTGGAACTCAAGACGTAATCATGTCTTTTCCCACCCTACTGCAGAACTATGGAAAGCTTCCCCTCTCTGGCACCCAGCCCACATTATCCCCTGGGTATCCACTGATCTCATTTTCTAAGAGGAACTGAGGGGGAATTCCTGCCAGACAGCTCTGTGGAAGTTGCCCAAGAAGTTTTAACACCCTATTCCTGGATGATACTGTCCCATCCTATAGTTACCCTGCTTGGCTCCAGCTAGTCTGCAGATGCAGGTTCAAAATAAAGTCAACCCCCATTCTGCTCCCTCCCCCCTTATTTGGGCAGCTAAGTGAAATCCAAACATACAGACCCCATAAATTCTTTGTAAATGGCCTCGTGTTAAACACCCAGCCAAAGCAATGGTTATTGTTAAACAAATAATGACAGCACTAGAGCCTAACACAAATGACACACAGGGGCAGAATCTCAGCTGTGCAGCCCAGTTTGCCCAGCGACACTGGGCTGACTGACACTGGTCCCTTGGTGTTGGTGCTACGAAACCAACCAGGAATCCACACAAGCCTCTTGTAAAGCTTTAGGAGGTGCCTTTGCAGTGCCCAACTCTGAATGAAAGGATGTTCTGCAGCATCTGTGGAAGAGCAGGACATGGACACTGGGACAGGCTGCCCAGGGAGTGGTGGAATGCCTCGCCATCCTGGGGGAATTTAAAAGCTGTGTAGATGTGGCACTTGGGGACAGGGTTTAGTGCTGGGCTTGGCAGTGCTGGGTTAACAGTTGGATTTGATATCTTAGAGGTTTTTTACAACCTAAATGATTCTATGGTTCTGTGACAGCAAATTTTCAATAAACACAGATCATAATCAAGAATGCATCCACAGCTAGGCAAACCAGAGTAAAACAACTGAAATAAAATACTGCTGGAGACAGGTTTAAATATAGACTGACTCGAAAGCACGTGAAGAGCTGTTCTACTGCTGGGGCAAACTGTCTCTCAGTAATATGAAGTGCCACAGGGAATGTGTCAGAATAGTTTGCTACAACAAATAAACACACACACCCCCCAGCCCACTGAATTTTTTCAGTAATTATAAACTCTTACATGCAATCTAGGTAGTCCCAAAACTTTCTGAACAGTAATGAAACTGTGGAGCATGTTACATTAAAAGATGTATCAAAATAATCATCTTAAATTTATGTCACACCTTCCAAGGAGCTCAGTTCATCGCACTTTTGCTTGTGTGGCATCTGGCCAGATTGTCAAAACCCATTCTTACAGGGTGCTGCAGGGTACTATAACTTAAGTGATTCATGCATGCAGCTGTTGGAACTGCTTGTTGGGTTGTGAAAAAGCTCATGGTGCCAAGTGCTGATCTAGGAGAACTCAGATCTCCATCAGCCGCCTTGGCTCCGAGTTGTTACTGAACAACAGATGGTAGCAGGAGTTAAGCAAACTAAGAAAATATTCTAAGTTAAAGGCCTCACAAGAACTGAAATTCTTGAGAAAATACAGAGAACAAGTGTTGAGGTTTGAACTAGCTTTCATGTCCAAGTGATGTATGCCACTGAACTTTAAAGGGTACTCTCATTTCTGGCAACACTCATTATGGTGGAAGTTTTCATTTAACTTGGGCAGAAGCGACCACGTGTGGAGTTAATACCACAGACATTTGAGGTACAGCTCAGAGCCACAACTCCTGCACATGAAGCTGCACTTTCCACAATGCCTGGCACTACAGAAAAGATGAAAGAACCTCAAATCATGTTGTTTTGCAGTAGATTACAAGCAGCAAGCAGCAGCAATGAAGGGACAGCATCACAAGCACTGATGATTTCTTCAGCAGAACAAGAACAGCACTGCAGTTCACAAACGGGAAACTTGTTAGTACTAAGGGGAACAGAAGTGCACAGGCTCTCACTGTGTCCTTATCAGCAGCATCAGCACAGAAGGGACAAAGTCAGTGCAAGATGTAAGAAAAACTGTTCTAGCAATGATCCCAAGCATGGCAGGGGGGTACAGGAGAGGGCACGGAGTAAACAGAGAGTGAAGTCTCATACCAGTGAAGAAAGAAAGTCCCTCTAACTCAATGTTCAGTAACTTCTAGTTCTTGGTCTCACCAAGACAGCACACTCCAGTATCAGATAGGTGAGGAACAAAAGGTATTTTCAGGACTTACAGAAGTTTGTGTTCAGCAGTGCTGATCCAAAGTCACAGGAATAAAGCAGTTTTCCATAACACTTTACTCCATGCCCTGGCTGAGCAAGAAAGCTCCTGCATTCCTGTGACCCATCTAAGTACACAAATTTCTTCAAACCAGCTCTGTAAGCAGCAGTGCAGGTGACTACGCCCAACTGAGACCACAGTTCTCTTATTTTCAGAGAAGTGAGGACTTCCAGAACAACCTGGAGTTAAACCACTTAACAGAAGAGGAAACAATTTATGAAGGAAATATTCAAGCTGGCTTTCTTTTCTAACATTTTTGGGAGGAGACCATGAAAATCTGCACATTGACTACATATTTTCAACCTTACATTTTACTGTACTTTAACTCCTTATACTGGTCATCCAAACTGATCACAGTCCCAAGTTTCTAAGCGTGTTTTTACCGCATTTAAAAATACTTCAAAATCTATTTTGGGGCAGTAAATAATCTTGCTATCATGGAAAGCGAAATCAGAACAATCAGATTACTCATTTGGGGAGGTATTACTCAGTGCAAGAAAGCGTGGGAGAACCAAGCTCCAAAAATGAAACTCACTGGGACGAGATACATAAAAGTGCATTAAATTCTGTATGTAAACTACTTGGTTGAAAATTGAATCATTTCTTTAGGCTCAGGAATCAATATTCTGCAAAGTGCTGCACTCTACAGCACATCCCACCAAAACACCTGAGGATATGAGTAAGTTTGATCATATCAGCAGTTCTAGCAGAGTAAACAGGATGTAAGAGTGGACATACTCAGGCCACATAGCCTTGTACCAGTTCCTCATTTCTGCCAGCAACAATCAATGCGCAGGAGAACAGAAGAAGGCAGCAGACCTTAGAGTGCTGAAGAGTTTCAACAGTACTATAAACTCCTAAGTGTATCCAAAAGCACCACACCTCAATACACAGCCTTGAAGTCCTCAAAAAATCATTAAATCATTGTGCTTTTGGTAGACTCTGAAGAGCCACAGATGTGTCCCACGTGTTACCTGGAAGATGCCAGGCTTCTTGTTCCGTTGTTTCTCTGCACCGTGAGGTCTCCAGGGCCACTAAAGCCTCGTGAGCAGCAGTAGCAGCTCTGGATCTCTGGCACAAGGGGGTCTGTGCTGCCCCTGCTCTTGCAGCCCAAAAAGGTTTGCCTTTCTTTCCCCTGGTCAGGACACCTTCATTCCTCTCCTCTCATCCTGTGCTGCTCATCTCATCAGAAAAGCCAGTGAGGTTGGTCAGATGTAACAGGTCCTTGATAAATCTGTGTGACTGTTCCCAATTGTGTTCTCACCCTTCATGTGCCTGGATGTAGAGCTGGACACAGCTTTTGTGAGGATTCACACTATAATCTTCCTGTGGTCTGAGGTCAGACTGACCAGCTCATCATCCCCCAAACTGTTCTCCTCAAAGACTGGCACAATCCTCACCTCTCCACCACCACCAGGACCATCCCTCAGGTGCCACTGCCAGTCAGCACCCCACTATACATTTCCTTGTCCAGATTTACAGTCCTGCTCTTGGCATGGACATCACTGCACTCTTTCATGTCTTTATGGCAAGGAACTTGAGTAGGATATGTTAATTAAATGCAAAACAATGTGTAATAGGAATGTTCCGTTTGGGTTTTTTTTTGGTGGGGATTGTTTTTTGTTGTTGTTGGGCTTTCTTTTTTAAGAAAAAAGTGACATAACTTACATGTTGGCATAAAAACACCCTTATTTGTCATACTGCTACATTAGAATTCAAAGAAAAAAAAAGTGATCAATTTATGCTTTTGCATTTGATTTATATTTTGCTCTTGTCTGCAGGCAGCAAAATTGTTCTGAATTTCAGGCCATATTTTATGAATGGTACAAAATATTTGGGGTTAAAAAAAAAATCTGTTTTGGGAACATTCTGTTTTGACCTACAGATTTATGAGGGGAATATTTTAAAACACATTTCCTCCCCAGACCTGCAGTCCAATTATTACAGTATCAATCGAGCTTTGAGGACTTGAGAAAAAATCCCCAAGAATTTGGGTAACAATGGACACAAAACCAACATCGCGCTGCCACCCTGTGGCTTGGAGATGAAACTTCTGCTGAGAAGGTTGGAGGAGGGATTATGTTTTATCTTAAGCCTCTAATCAGATTAAAGAGCACTTCTGCACAAGGAGCCGCTGGCAGCTGTTGGAATTCAGTGCAAATGTAAGAGAAATCGTACGGAACAGATCAGGACAGTACCTGGTGACACCATGGGGGGTCTGACATGACTGTGCAGGTTATCAAGGGGACACCTGCCCTCAAAACCTACAGCTGTGTTTTTGTCAGGGAAAGAAGAAACAGAAAAACATCTTACAGAACAAATGAGAAGGGGATCGTGATTTAAACTATAACACTTGAGTAAAACAATGGAAGAAAATACAATTAAATAAATCCTAAAATTTTAAGTAAATCCTGTAACCACGAGATGTTCAAGCAATAATAAGCTCTGCAAGAGATAAGTAACCTAACATCTATTACAGGGTTTTCATGCAAATCACAACCATGAGAACTAGAAACTTGTAATAAAAGTGTAAGACATAATAATTTGATTCCAGCTGAGTTTTTCCCCAGAGGAAGAAAACAAAATAACAAAAGCCCAGAATACACACCACCAGCAAATACTAAAGCTTGTATTACAATCGTAGCAATTCAAAATGCAATCAACTGTAAAAGGTATGGTATTTCAGTACATGTTAATGTAACATATCTATACCAAAAAAAGAAGTTATATGTATGTATGTGTATGTGTTAGCTATTAAAATATACAAGAGTGTGTGATCACTTTCACCCTATTGCAATTTTAATAACGTAAAATAAAAAGTAATTTAGAATAATTTTCTTCCCATTTTCTGTCCACAAGAAGTATTTGTCTTTAAATTACAAAGCTCCTACCTATTTTTTAAAGAATCAGTAACATTTTCTGAGGCATCTTGACTACTTTTAATAGGTTAACAAATTTGCCTTACTAAAAACAAGGTTCAAAGCTTTGCTGCCTTCCCCTCCTCAGTAATGAAAAGCCCTTAAGAGTGGAGGAAAGAGCACCAGGCAACTCAACACGGGGGTACAGGTGGTGTTTCTCAGCCTTACCTGTCCTCATTTAAGAGCCTGCTGGGAGAAAGATGCTCTCTGGGAAGAGCCTCCCAGCATCCCTCTCTTTTTCCAAGCTGCCACACCCGAGGCTGTGCTGCAAAGCCAGGCTCTGGAGTCCCTGTGCTGCAGCAGCAGTTTTGTTCTGCACATAGCTGACAGCTGCTGCTGGGTGGGTTGAGGTTTTCCTCCCTCTGCTTGGACAACCCCACAGGTTCCTGCAGTAGCCTGGGATCTCAGCTTAGTCTGACAATTGATAGTAAACCACTGCAAGGAACAGAGGACAAAGATTGATAGACATAGAACAAACTGTGGAGATACTCTGTCACACTCTATCCCAACTGGAGCTTCTCCAAGCACAGAGGGTTTCTTGTCCAGGCAGTCAGCACTCCTGGATTCCAGAGGAAAGGTAAGGGCAGCACCAACAGCTTTTCGTTGCAGGATTTGCCATGATGAAACAGTATTACACCTAACCAAAAGTTACAATGCAGCAGTATATGCAACTTTGTACACATACTCCACACGTGGGAGCTTAACCGCAGGTAAGTTTTGCTGGGACTCAATTTTTTAATCCAGTTTGATCCAGTTCAAAACCCAAAGCCATCATGCAATGACTAGTAGGGAGAATGGTGGAAGAGAGAAGTGTTTATTCCTTGCACAGTGCTGGCATTTGCTGCTGTCTAATCAATCCACCCAGAGGCTGGCTGAGCGTTTTCAAAAGAACCAGGCCTAACAAACACGGGGACAAAGATATTGTTTCCATTTCTAAGTCTTGGCCGCACCTCTTCAAAGACAGATTCAGCAGATTTAAGCCCTTTGCAGATTGCTGCCACTTCCGAGCTTGTCACAGCTGATAGCAGCAAATACAGCACAGAAGTAAAGCACAAATGTCTTACCCCTATTCACAAGGAAAAAAAGGACATTGTCTTTCACTCTCACCTGCATAATTTGGGGTTTATGCCCTGTCCTGATATAAAATACAACTGCACCTAGTTATCACCTGTTCAGAAAGGATTACCAAAAAAAGCCTATGAATTGGCTACAAGTCAGGGCCCAAATGTGTAGGACACTAAAACAAAAGGAGGGGAAGAGACTGATGTGCTGGCTGTAATAAATAAAAGACACATCAATCACAGAATGGAGAGCTAACATCTATTTATTTTTATTTTTCATGTTGTCTGGATCACCTGTAGAATGGCTCACTTTTCTCTTGGAAAGAAAGCAGACTTCTGGCCTGAACTGCAAAATATTTGGGAATTACTATGTGCACAGGACAAATGCTATTGAAGGAGACAACTCAAGCTTATTTGTTCTTTTCACTGAGCTTTTTTACAATGTTGCGGGTTTGTTCTACTGTACTCTGGAGATAGTGGAGACTACTGCAGACATTTACCACCTTAGACTGTCCTTTAATATCTGGTGTCTATGAAACCACGCATTTCTAGAATTTACTCACATATTAGACTTAAAAGAAATTGTTTTATCCTGATCAGATCAGCTGACTTCCTTTTAGACATAAAGGTCTGCTCTTTGAGACATGTCACCAGCAATGACACACAGGCCTCAGAAGTTTCTCATCCATCTGTAAAATCATTACTGCAGGATATTTTTACCCACCAATATGCTGGCTCCTCAGGGGATCGCCTTCCCTTGGAACAGCAGGCAAACTTTGATTTTTGACACTTTGCACTGAGTAGGAGGGGAAGAACATACAATAACAACAAAAAAGGATAGAATTAAACCCAATTTCCTGCTCAGTTAATAAACCAGACAATTTCTCTGGCTCTCCTTTACAGTCCTAGGGGTACCCTATGTGTTGTATTGCAACTCTATTACAGCTCAATGATCAGTGGCAACAGACAAGCACTTGTGAGTAGGAGTTAATTAGGCAAAGAGAAAAATCTTTGTACCTCTCACCCAAAGATTTTTCCCTTCACATAGGTGTTTTTTTTTTCTGTAGGCATTATAAAGATTTACAAACAGTCCCCAGTCTTACCTCCCATAGTTTATCTAAGAGCTGCAGGACTAGAAAAAGAACTTTCCTGAATAATATTTGAGTCTTTTGGTAGACACAGGCAGTTTTCTCACCTTCTGAAGCCAGAGAAACAGATGTGGTAACCACTAAACCCCATTTCTTACATGTAGGAAGCACCACCCCATGCAAGAGTCGGCCACACTGTTCTGTGCTCCTCCTGCCCTGCTCCTCCCAGCCTCTAACCTTCTTCCAGCCCTCCTGCTTTTCTTCTCCCAGCTCTTCATGCTGCATTGGGTATCTATCCTAATGCACAACCATCCTTCAAGCAGCTAGAGGATAACAAATAAGAACATTAAGCCATGAAATCCGTGTCATTGTTTACAGAGGACAGCTTTCTATGAAATACAGCACCAACTAAATGAGCCAAAAAACCATTTCTATCAGCTAGTTTAAAACACAAATCATTTGTAAACAACATGTCTCATCTCTCCCAGAGCCTAGAAGCAAAACATTATTTTCAGTCTCTCACCCTCAGGAGAGAGTAAGAAAAAGCACATATACTTAAACATACTTTTCATTTTGAAAAATATGTTTGACTGAAAAACACTTTTGTTCACTGCTTAAAGCTTCAAATGAAACAAAGCCAAGTTTTAAAACACTTTCCTAAAACTGACATCTAAATGCAATAAGCCAAAGGTTCTTCCCATCCATAAAACTCAGCTTTGTGGTTTAAAATGATTGCCACACGAGCAACATTTTTATCTGCCCTGTGATACCTGACAGCTGGGAACTGCACCAGAGATTTGCCACCATCCTGACTTCATCTATTTGATGAAGAGAGAGCTTTGAAAAGATAGATAATGCTGTAGAATTCCTGCACACTAATTTTTTCACTACTCACCTGACTTCAGATTTTTTTGTTTGTTTATTACAGGGATGAAGATAAGACATATTTCACAGTTGCTCAAAATGAAGGCTGGAGTAAGAACCAGTAAAGTCTCCCACTTCAACTGGCTCCAAAACATGCAGAACAGGAAAACTAATCAGATCCATCAGCACATCTAGGCTGGCACAGATGGTCAGTCTAGGCTGGCACAGATGGTTGAGAGTGAAGTGACACCCCTCAGGAAACCCTAAAGGGCACAAATGCTTTTAAAGTGTGTCTGCACGGTTATACAAAGTGCTACACAGGCTAGAAAGGATGTCATCCTGCATCTCACTGTGGCTGATACACCCAAAGCCATGCCAGTGCAGCTATGAAGAAGTGCTGCTCTTCAGCAACAGCCACCCCCACCCTTTGCTAGAGCATTTACCATTCTCTTTGGGTAGCTGCAGTATTCTGACATGCAAACACCCAGAATGCCTCCAACAGAATGTCAAAAAAAGGTGTCCCCACGAGGGAGAAGTCAGGCTCTCAACTTGCACTGCAAGGGCCTTTCCATCTCTTCAAACAGAAATGGCTAAAGTGGAGGGAAACAGGTAAAACAAGGTTACTCCACCCAAAACATACTAATCACAGTTGAGAAGACTGGGAAGCATGAGAGACTGGCTTTGCTTCAGGAATTCAAGGCAAATAATTTGAGAAACAGACCATTAGCTGTGCCACAAGGATTTCTTTTTTTGTGTGTGTCAAATCTATTCCTTTTATCCTACAGTCTGAAATCAGCCACTCAAATCAGCATTTTCCTGAGGCAAAGACCACTGTAGTTTTCTCTTAGGCATAACTGGTTTGCCAGACGAAAAGTCTTTTTTTTAACAAAACAGCAAAAACAGTAAAAGAAAACTACTTTGAGGGGCTGTCCAGTAGTACCTTACTTCACTCCTACAGCACAAACAATACTAAGCCTCTGCAGAGATTTGGAAGGAAAATGAGGAGTGAGCTGGTTTATGGAGAGGTACCCTTGAGTGCTGACCATTTTTCAGACCACTTTGTGAGCGGTTTCTGAGTGGGTATTCAGGACAATAAGAAGTTTACAGTGTAGATGATCAACTCGTACAGATAAGTTGCTTTCCAAGAAAGACCTTTCAGTGGAGGTACTGGAACATTAACTACTGAGAAAAGCTTTTCTGCTCCAAGCCTGGTGTGCTATTGCTCTTTCTATCAAAGTTACCATAGAAAGATTAAAACCATTCAAGCTGTCAGTAATCACAAATTGTGATGGCTTAAAAAAACTTAACCAGAATCAGCAAATTCTCTTATTTGGAAAAGCCTTCATGGCTGGCTGATTTTCCTAGTTAGCTCACAAAGAAAATGTTGTGTGTCCAGAATGGATTCACACTCACCTGAAAGCACAGAAGGAGCAACTGATTTCTATTCTGATCCCACAAAAGTGTGTCCTAACATGACCAACACGTGGAGAGAATATTCTGAGTCCTGTATCACATCAGGAACACCAGGTAAGAGCATAGAGTGGTCCCTTTCAGACAGGCATACCACAACTAGGGAAAAGGAGAAAGCCGACTCAAAATAATCTAAAAAGCTTTAAAATATAAATGTTTATTCAGCTACAATATTTAAAAGTCCAATATAAAGATATAAAACATAGAAATTCCATAACTAATTCACATGCTAAAAGGATTAATTGACCAGCTGTAAGGAGAAGACTTCATCAAATTCATGGACGTTTTAGCCACAAGGGTTATTTCATCAAGTTTCAGACTTGAAATATTGAACAACCACTGCAGAGAACTTGCTCTCCCACATCACCATAACTAGGGGAAAAAAAAAAACAAAACCAGAAGAAAGTCAGTGTGCCTACTGTTTCTGGAACATAACAATGGCATACTATTCCATTATCAACTGCAACCACAGGACTCCCACACAGCACACTCAGTATTTCTTTGTATCACAGACTGTTAACAATGAGGGCAAAAAATTAAGATTATCCCTTCGGAGTGCATGCATTCAGCACTGGCCAGCATGCTATATTGCTGGCGGAAAAGCAAGAGAAATTTTTGCCTCCTACAGCATTTGAATAAGAAGCTAAACTAGGCTTGCAGTAAGGTTGATTAGACTGCTTCACACAGGCATCTTGGTTCGCATGTTTCAGACAGTTTTACTGCTGCTAAAGCACGGGAAGAGTTTAAGTTCTTTATGTGCATGAGCTAGGTATCTGCTGCATCCAACTATTAGGGCACGTGCAATTAAAATAAGCTTCAAAACTCGACAGCACTTACTCAACAGAGGAGCACAGAGAGCAGGTAACCGTGTTACAGCAGCTGCAGAGCCTGCTGCAGTTCTGGCAGACGAACCGGTCACACTGCGCACACGCGTCCCTGACATCGGCCGTTCTCACACACGACGAGCAGGCTCTGGACGCTCCCACGGGCGGAACTGCTCGGCAAAGACACGGTAAAGAACGGATGAGCTTTACAGCAAGGCAGAGAAGGCAGCTGGGAGTCCCAGGAGCTGCAGAGCGCGGCGCGTCCGCGCACAGCTACAGGTGGCAGCACTTCGCAAGGGACGGGGAGCGCCTCTTGGAACTTTCTTGGTTCTTTCTCTGCTCAGCGGCAAGACGCTAAGGGATTTTAAAGCAGAACATACCCGCGGCAGTTCCAAAATCCGTCAGCTCAAATCTAACACTTCCTTTAAGAAAAGTCAATACAGAAGAACTACACAGCACACAACTACTCATCGTAGTACAGAGCTCGAAGCGGAGGGGCAGCACTGATCTCCATGGTGACCAGGGACAGGAAGCGAGGGAATGGCCTGAAGTTGTGTCAGGGGAGGTTTAGGTTGGCTATTAGGAAAAGGTTCTTCACCCGGAGGATGGTCTGGCACCGCAACAGGCTCCCCAGGGAAGTGGTCACGGCCCCAACCCTGCCAGAGTTTAATAATCATTCCGACAACGCTCTCAGGCTCATGGTGGGAACGTCGGGGGAGTCCTGGTCGGGACAGGAGTTGCACTTCCATGGGTCCCTTCCAGCTCGGGGTATTGCGCGGTTCTGTGACACAGCCCGGGCACTCACTCACCCCTGTCCGCGGGCCGCCGCCGCAGTTTCCCGTCGTGGCCGATGAGGAGCTGCCCGCTCCAGCGGGGCCCCTCGCCCTGCGCCTCCCCGGCCGGCCCCGGC